>CM040185.1:70285039-70480039 GCA_022606455.1 Callitettix versicolor
AAAAAATGTTGTTCACCAAAATCCGTCAACCGTTTCAAAATGGCGGTCATTTTGTAAACTTTTTATCTTATATTTTTTTGTTATTTGTTCGGTAAAGATTATGTGACAAATGAGCATTTCAAAATTTTCAAATTGCAATAAAAATACGAAAAAGAATTTGATATAGATCAGGGTTGATTCCCGTATTTTCGAAGTACTTTAAATAAATTTAAGGAGACAACCGCTTGCTGCAGTTCTGCAAATTTGGAACGGTTTCTTTTTTAAATCCGTTTGATCTTCGTTTACATTCGTTAAAACAGATTTTAACAAAATCAGATTTTGGACTGGACGAGTCTGAAATATCGTTTTATTTTTAAATTGGTCAGTAGTCCTGAGGTGTAAATAGACCTCTTCTAAAAATGAATCTTTTTTTTAAAAAAAAGATTTTTTCTAAAAAAAATCTTTTATTAAACTTAGCAGCGATCACAGCGATTTTTGTTTTATCAACTTTTCTTAAACTTTTTTAAAATTGAAAATTAGCTAAATGTCGATGAGTTACTAAGCTCTAATATTTTTATCAAACATATGATTAAATTTGATAAACCTATGTGAAAAAACTTTGTAGATTTTTTTCTAGTAGGTGCGTGTGGTTATTGCAAGTAATTTGTTTGTTTTTTTGATTTTTTTTAATACATTTGATCAAAATCATTGGAACAAATTTTGATAAAATTCTATTTACAGTTTGTTTGACCAAACAGAGCTTTAAAAAAGTTGTTTTAAAAAATTAAAAACGTTCTTGAAACACGGACACACTGGAACTAGATTTCAAAATTTACCTATTAGTTTAGTCCCCAATAATTTATACTTTCACACATGTAAATTATGAATACATATAATTATATTTAAACATACTTTTGAATGAAAACCAAATTTGAATTTTGAACCGATTCAATACACTTATAAATTTTCTTCATTCAAGATGCTACACTGTCTTCGTTTCTACAAATCTATTACAAAAATTTAAGCATAACCTAATGAACCGATTTTGATAGTATGATCAAATTTTTCTATTTTTTAGTGTGACCTTACACACATTCTTTTGTTTGAGAACTTGTAGCATACATTTGAACGATATTTTATCAAAATAGTTCGAATAGATTTTGAAAGTCATATTTCGTTAATTTTAGGTTTTTTCACAAGGAAAATGTTTTAAAATTATTTACGAAGGTGTTGAAATGTTGGGAATCCAATATGTTAAGTTTAATCAAAATCGGTAAGTGTAGTTTAGTTTGCAGTGATGTAGACAGACAGACATCCACTTATTTTGATCAGCTGAACGAGTACATGCAGCATAAAGGAAAAATTTTTAATGAAGTTCTCAAATGTTTTATATATTCAACAATTTGTTTTTTAAAATCTTTATTTCTGGTATACGATACTTTCAACTTTCATGGACTTTTAAGAAATTAATATCACGTTATACATGCCCCATAAATTATATTTTTGAAAGAGTTTCCCACCAAATTGGTATATATACTGAAATATTAACTAAAACAAGTACATAGTAAACTGACATTTAAACTATATTTACAGTATTTACAAATGCTCCTAAAGGTAATCATATAGTATAAGAATACTAAATATTCAGTTATTTATTTATAAAATAAAAAAAATATTTTATACAAATTTCTAAATAATCAAACAAAAGAGAGAAAATAATTTATTTGAAAAGTATTAAAAAAGATCCTGAGCTCAGTAGTATTGAATGTATGTAGGCCGTTATATCAAATTTCAATCGGTTATATTTGGGTGGGCAGATTTAACGCTTGTGATTTTGGCAAGTTCTAAATTTGGCGGCTATGCCTACGGGCGCCCAGAGACGTCGGCTACTTGAAATATTTTTGTGCTGGTTATATAGTTTTTTTTAGAATTTATCAGAATTGCTTGTGGCTTTTGTAATTAACAGAATAAAAGAAAACATTAGTTATAAAAACAAAGTACCATACGAAACTCACTTTACAACATTAATAGATACAGAATTTTTGTTTACAATATTTAATTTTAAAAATACAAAATTTTAAATAACTAAGGCGCAAATAAACAATAAAAAATTTCTGTTCCAGAGACAAATTTTGTTTTCACAATACCACCAAATGTATTACAAGAGAACACTTTTTTAAAAATCTGAACACAAATTTTCTACCCACGACCGAAAACAAAATTTGGACAGTCGTTTCACTAACTACTTAGGCAGAGTTGCATACCTTAACGCGTGTATCTCCACGCTAGTCCAAACCACTACTGAACTTCGTCTCTCTCGCTCGCCAAGATTACCGCCCCGTCTTCCCCCTCGAGCGACGTCACACTCCCTGACCCAACGAACATATGCTCCTAGGAATATCTTTCGATTCGTCCATGTAAACAAGATTTATTTTTAGCGCGCCTGGACAACATTGAGGTCTGTTTACAAAGCTCCAGGAAACTGAGCGGCAAATGTTTATGCAAAACGAAAGGCGTAAATTTATTTTCTGTAAACAATTTTATTTATTTTTCCATCGACGGCGTTTGAAGCCGATTGGGTTTATGTAGCGTGTATTTTTGTTGGCGCTCAAGTTCATAACAGAGTAATTTTACTGCTTTGAAAAGCGCAATGTAAATCGCATTGAGCATTTGAAAATGTTGACTAGAAGAGTGTAAACTGGCTCTTGTATTTGTGACGTCATAGAAAACGGTTTCAGTACAATGCACAGACAAACAATGCATTAACATTGCAGCGGCTCGTATTCGACTGCATTGTTAATGTGAACACTTCTTTAAGCGGTAATAATATGAAAAAAAGCGCCACGCTTGCTGTATATACATTATTTTAGTGGTCTTAAAGTCTACCAGTGAGCTGATTGTTTCTTGGATCAGTGCTATGATTTATTGTGAAACTTAGAGACGCAAGTTCAAAAACCGTTGCAATTAATATTTATTTGTTTAAAATTATGTACATAGACAAGTTCAACTAGTGGGATCATGCTACCTTTCGCAGCACACTAACCCTTACTGTTTATATCTTTCTAACTAAAATTGTTGCAAGTCTACTATTTCTTGTCAAAATGAACTTTTGTTATATTTAGTACTTTGTATGACTTGTTAATAAAGTAATGCCTTTCATTATAATTAGGTTATTTAATACAATAGGTCTTACTTTCGTATTTAAAAATGTAACCCTTAAAATTAATGACTGAATTCTAACCTTACTGAAATATTTACGAATGAAATCTACTATAACCGGATTTTACATTACATAGCTAAATTAAGCTACTGTATTTACGGTTTACTAAAAGCAGAGTCTTTATTTAATAACCTTTATCGTTATTAAATACCGTTTTGTTGTTGGTTACATATTACAACTGGCATAGATTGTCTTACCGATTCTACTTTCAAAACTGATTTGATCAATATTTATTTAAGTCTTTGATACAGTGATAATTTAAATATTAATTTCATCAGTATTTTTTTAGCAATCAGCTGTTTTGTTACATACACAGTTAATTATTTATGCCACTTTGTACTCTCACGTTAGTACTCTATTCGTCTTCTGAAATTTTGTTCACAAAACTTTTTTCCATATTTTAAGTCGGTTTTATTTTATTGTAAAGCCTTAAAATGAAAATGTATGTAAATGAGTGTTTCCTGGTGTTCTGTTCTGACGAACCTGTAAGTACCCCATATTACTTGCGAAGTTTCAGTAACGCAGATACTTGTCTTTTTGGTACAAAACAGATCGGAATGCTTAGCGTAATAATATATGAAAGATGATAAATATTGAAATTTTTATCAAAAGCAGGCGTATTACATATCCAGCTCAGCTACCATAATTTTTAGAGCATTATCAGTTAGATATATTGTACAAGACTGATGTTTTACATTTGTATTTGATGTAAATAAATGTACATTTTCTTTCATATCAGTTGCGTATAATTTCAAGTTATTAATAATATTATAATATCAGTACTATAATTTAACCAATACAAACCAAACAATGAACCATTACAAACCAAGCAATGAATTTAATACAAAGCAAACAATAAATTAATACAAACCAAACAATGAATTAATACAAAGAAAACAATGAACCAATACAAACCAATCAATGAGACTATACAAACCAAGCAGTGAATTAATACAAACCAATAATAATGAATGAACCAATAAAAACCAAGCAATTAACCAATTAAAACCAATACAATGAACCAATACAAACCAAACAATGAACCAATACAAACCAAGCAAAGAACCAATACAAACTAAACAATGAACCAATACAAACCAAGCAATAAACTAATACAAACCAAGCAATGAACCAATACAAACTAATATATTAACCAATACAAACCAAATAATGAACCAATACAAACCAAACAATGTACCAATACAAACTAAACAATGTACCAATAAAAACTAAACAATGAACCAATACAAACCAAACAATGAAACAAAACAAACCAAATAATGAAACCATACAAACCAAACAATTAACCAATACAAACCAAGCAATGAACCAATACAAACCAAGCAATGAACTAATACAAACCAAGAAATGAACCAATAAAAACCAAGCAATTAACCAATAAAAACCAAATAATGAACCAATACAAACCAAACATTGTACCAATACAAACCAAACAATGAACCAATACAAACCAAACAATGAAACAAAACAAACCAAATAATGAAACCATACAAACCAAACAATTAACCAATACAAACCAAGCAATGAACCAATACAAACCAAACATTGTACCAATACAAACCAAACAATGAACCATTACAAACCAAGCAATGAATTAATACAAAGCAAACAATAAATTAATACAAACCAAACAATAAATTAATACAAAGAAAACAATGAACCAATACAAACCAATCAATGAGACTATACAAACCAAGCAGTGAATTAATACAAACCAATAATAATGAATGAACCAATAAAAACCAAGCAATTAACCAATTAAAACAAATACAATGAACCAATACAAACCAAACAATGAACCAATACAAACCAAGCAAAGAACCAATACAAACTAAACAATGAACCAATACAAACCAAGCAATAAACTAATACAAACCAAGCAATGAACCAATACAAACTAATATATTAACCAATACAAACCAAATAATGAACCAATACAAACCAAACAATGTACCAATACAAACTAAACAATGTACCAATAAAAACTAAACAATGAACCAATACAAACCAAACAATGAAACAAAACAAACCAAATAATGAAACCATACAAACCAAACAATTAACCAATACAAACCAAGCAATGAACCAATACAAACCAAGCAATGAACCAATACAAACCAAACAATGTACTAATACAAACCAAACAATGAACCAATACAAATCAAAGAATGAAACAAAACAAACCAAACTATTAATACCATTCGGTTAATTCGGTTCATTTCATAAACCGAACAATGAACCAATGGGAACCAAACAATTAACCAATACAAACAAAACAGTGAAACAAAACAAACCGAACAATGAACCAATACAAACCGAACCATGAATTAATATGTAACAAACAATGGACCAATACATACCAAACAATTAACCAATACAAACAAAACTAACAACACTGATTACTTCAGTTAGTGTAAGTTTTCACTTCCATCGGTCAGTCCACCGAGTGTTATATTATTATTACTTTTAATAAAGCATGTGTGTATAAAACAAGTATGGGTTCTTATATTCCAAGATTTCGGTTCGTAAACAGAGATTCTATTTAAAAAAAAAAAAAATTTAACAGGTTTTGCTCAAATTGTCGTAATGCACGAAAATTTTAAATAGAAAAAAAAACAGTTTGAGAGTAAATAAAAAAATAAAACTATAAGTTTTTAGTGTATTTTACTTTACGGATTTTGAGAAGTTTAGTTTATTGTGCAGTTTTTGGTTGATATCTCTCTAAAACGGATTATATATATATATATATATATTGCTCTTATCGCTGGATATTAATACATTTTCTGAATTTACAAAAATTCAATATATATAACTTGTTGCTTGGTTGCTTAAGGACTATAATCAAGAACAAGTTGATAAAAAAAGTGTAGGAATTAAATTTTTGTAAATTTAGAAAATTTATTAATATCCAGCGATAAGAGCAAATAACGTAAGAGCTAAATACCAAATTCGTTTATTTTCTAACCGTTTGCAGAAGCAACAAGAAGGACAAAGTAAAAACTATTTTTTGTCTTGGTGTAAAGGGAAACAAATCAATACATACACGCGTACATAATACATTTACAAAATAAGGACACTTTAAAAAGTAATTTAGAGGTGAGGACCGATGCTGATTTAATGGTCCCTGGTCTGGATCTTATTATAATGGCAATTCTTTAACTCTTTCGCTAATAAATAGTATAGATACCATAGGTGTAAAACATAAAAAATCTTCTGAAAATTTTATTCAAAATATATTCACGTTTTTGTAAGTCAATGTAGCATTTCTTTTTCTAATTAAACAAAATTTCTGGTTCGACGGAAATCAAACGGGTTAAGGGTTTGTTTTCGATTTACTCTCTTTATTCTTGAATTTCGTTTCTTTAAAATTCACAGCACTGACTTAAGTTATTAAGTTCAGTTCTATTTGTCTTGTCAAGAAACTCCATTGATGTGTATGAAACAGCTGCACGGAGTGATAAGTTCCGATACCCGAGATATTGTTAACATATTAGGGTCATTTTTTGCAGGTTATTCTTCTTCTACTGCTTGCGGTAATGCTCTAAGCATATCAAACCTACCCAGGAGGCAGTGTCGCTCACCACTGGTTCATCTGAAGTTTCTCCTTTGAATAGCATATAAAAAAATTACCATATAAAAGTTGTAAAGTGCTTTGTTATCCAACTACAGATTCAATATCAGGTACTGACCTTGTACACGCCATGATTAAAAATCTCCCCATCTTCAGAGAGGATTTTCCTCTTAAGACATACAACCGTTTGAAGAACACTTCTTCTTGAGTTTCGGTTTGAAGCCACTGTAATTCCTATTCTCAAGCCAGGTAAAACTTATCCACGTATCATCCTATTTCTCTAATCAGTGTGCTGTGCAAGTTGGTGGAGAAAGAAGTAAATCGACTCCTTGTTTGATATCTAGAAACAAAAACTTTACTCTCTGAGGACAAGTCTGGTTTCAAACAAAAAAGTTCTTCAGCTAATTTTATTAGTCTGTGCCATCCAAAATGTCTTTCTCTTGCGTCAAACTTTTGTTGCAGTATTCTTTCATCTAGAGAAATAATATGATGTGGCTTGTAGAAAAGAAATAATAAATATGCTTAAATTATGGAAAACGTGGAATTATGAACACACTTGCTTTCATTAATAACTTTCTTTCAAACAGATATTTCAGGGTGTAGTATTCTTTCTTCTAGAGAAAACATATGATATGGCTTGTAGAAGAGGAATAATAAATACATTAAAATCATGAAGGTAACACACTTTATTTCATTAACAACCTTCTTTCAAACAGATATTTCAGGGTGCTTCGTGGTCCTACAATGTTGGACCGTTTCCACTTCCAATGGGAATGGCGTTCCGCCGGATACTGTACTTAGTGTAACCCTTCTTGTTATCGCTATCAATAGCATAACTGTTAATGTGCAGTCTCCTGTCTGTTGTTCTCTATTTTTACACGACTAGTGTTTATGTGGGTACTAGCAGTTACAGCAGAAGGAATGCGGTTACTTCAACTTGCAAGGAATAGATTAGAGTCGTGGAAGAGGTCTACTGGATTTAAATCTTCTGCTGCTGAAACACAGTGGCCTTCAGTCGCCGTCGACAAATGGCTCCTTTGATATATCTAAATGGTATAAAACTTTAAACTAATCCAACTACTCAATTTTTGTTTCTAATATTCGATTATCCCTCACTTGTGTGATTTAAAGTTATGATATAATAAAATTCTCGATATGTTGAGATTTCTCAGCGGCTCTCAATGGGGCAATGATAGAAACAGTATGCTGATGTTTTATCGTGCAGTAATTCGTTCACGAATTGATTACGGCAGCATTGTATATTCCACTGCACAAACATCTACTTCAGTGGAACTAGATCCTGTCCATCACTCTGCAATATGCCTTGTTTCTGGTGCTTTTCGCTCTAGCCCATTTGTGAGTCAAAACTGGAGAACCATCACTGTTTTGACGGAGATAACATCTTTGTCTAAGTATTGTCACTCTGCTTATAATATTGTTCATAAACAATTGGTCCGACAATATGAAGCTCGTCCACATGCCACTGCTCCGTGTTCTTTACGACTTGCGTATTGAAATACCCCCAAAGTTTGAAAGGTCCATATGTTTTATTCCGCCATGGACTTTAACTGTGCCAACCTTTAATTTTTCACTGTCCTACGTCGAACACAATGCCTTTGACCTTGTATACTGTCAAAAGTTTTTCGTTACCTTCTTTATTGCTATCTATCTAGTGACGAATAATTCAGAACTGGAGAATAATATCAATTGTGCATTTTATACAATAAATAAAACAAAAAAGTATGACTTACCCTTGGTTTGTCGTGTCTTTACTACCAAATTATTTGCAATGTTTCAGGCATTGACCACAGTTGTATCCTATTCTATCCATTACCTAATTTGACTTCTACTTTTCGGTTTAAAACGTTCTCCGACGTCTTTCGATTCCTACCTTCCATTTTTCTCTGTCGTTCCATAGATGTTGATCCAATCCTCTCACTTTCACTTTCTTATAAATTTTCACTTTCACTTCTTAGTTCACTTTTCGCCAACTAAGTCTCGATCTTCTTCATTGGTATGGTTCCATTTTAAAATCTGTTTGGGAAGTCGATTTTCGTCCATCCTTTGGACATGGCCAAACCATCAAAGCCGTTTTGTCTTGATGTCCTCTGTAACTGTGTGCTTCACATCCATTCTTTCACTGATCCTTACATTTTTTATCATTTCCTGTTTCAAATGACCTGCGCCTCTTCGCCAATAATCCATTATGTAGCTTCAAGACATTTCTCTGTTTTTTTTTTTGTTCCAGTGGTTCGAGATTGCTAAAACCGTACTCACAATGTGTAACTTCCAAAGAGGTTAATTTGATTAATTATAACTGATTTGAGCGAAGTACGATTAAAATTTTTAGAGTTTTTTTGAGAAATTTATATTTTTTACTATAATGATTTGATTTTTTTTAATTAAAAAAAAATGATACTTTATCATTGGCGAAGTATTATGATTCTACTCATATCTCAGTGAAATGAATTCTTCCAAAAAGATTTTTTTCCGATCGCCTTATTTTTTCTCGGTGCAAAAGTATACTAAATTTAAACAAAAATATAGTTTTGTTTTTCAATTCTAGTTCAATCCAAGGTCATTTTCAGCTAAATTCAGCTACGTCCTTCAAGAATTAAAATAGAATGACCTGACCTTCCTCCGGCTAACTACTATCATTTCTTTTCTTAATATGCACAGGTGAATAATGGGTGAACAGGAGAGGGGGTAAAGGAGAGAGGGGGGAAGAAGGACGCACGGAGACAAGTCAGTCCTCACGTCTAGTAGTCGCAGAACAGACATAAAGTAGAGAAATAATAAACAGTGATCCGGCCAGAATGGGGTCAGTTCGGTTATTCATAGATGAAAGTGCAAGCTCCTTGCTCTGATCTCTGACTATATTTTTTTTTAAATAATTGGCGATATCGGAGGGCGTAAAGAAGATGGTCGGAACGGTTGCCAAGAAGTGGTGGGACGTGGTTATGACGTAATAACCGCAGAAGAACATGACCCACTCGCCTTATATGGCCAGAAGCCAACTAATGCTGCATACCGCCGCTTGGGGTGCTAGTGTCGTATCAGAAGCAATAATACGTTCTGTATTAGCGTTGTCAAAACACTTAAACTCCAAGTATATTGTTAATATTTTCTCAGTTCAATTTTAGTTAATTTCTTTAAGCCTGTACTCTTTCTCTTTCAAATATTCAAATGTAATTGAAATTTAAAGCAATCACCGTACACAGCTGTCTTGCTGACGTGATGGAAGCGAATTTCCAAATTTTTTTAAATTATCCTTTTTTATTCTGATTAATCATAGTCAGCATTAAAATTTGTTTATACCAAAATTTTAAACTTTTACATTAAGAAATACGATCCATGACCGCTGTCAAATTAAAAAGCATCATTTTAAAAGAATTTGAAATTTTAAAATGCTCCTTTATACGGTTTTTATCGTTGATTAAGACGGTCAAATAAGAATTTCAAAAAACGTTCACTATAAAAAGTTATGCATTTTTATGTCGTAAAAAAGCAGTACTATGTTATCAGATAAACTATTTAAAAACGTACATGAAATGTCACTGATAAGGTAAATATAGTGTACATTTGAGAAAAAGGGTTAAAAATATTTTACACGGAAATTTTTTAATGTGCTTATTAAATATCTTTTTTAAAAAAATGTGACAGCTTAAATTTCATAAATATTGATCTCAATTTTTAATTTCAACAACACAACGAATATATCGTATTTGTTAAATTAAATATTGTGTAAACACACACACACACACACACACACACACACACACACACACACACACACACACACACACACACACTTAAAAAAAATATAAACGACTCATCCAAGAGTGTTCTATAATTCAGAATTGGCGCACATTTCAAGGTCCCGTATTTGGGTCTTACTATGATGTAAGACCCTATTGGAAATACACTGTCTAGTTTCATAATTTTCCGTCGTAACGTTTTTGCGCTAGCAAGACGATGTACTTTATATTTAACACAAAATACTTTTCATAAAAATATGAAGGCGTTAGTTATGCAATGTAGTTACAGTGGTGTTATGCGGGATAGTATCCCAGAAACAGTAAGGCGCAGGTTGTTAACGTTTGTGTGAACTTACTGTAGGTAGCGTATCGGATGTTTAGAATGTGTTAACATATACAAATGCGCGCGCATACTTTCTCTCTCTCTCTCTCTCTCTCTCTCTCTCTCTCTCTCTCTCTCACACACACACACACAAACATTTTTGTAATAAAATGAATAAAAAGGATTATGACCCATTTTCCGTCTGGTGGTATATTTACTCACATAGTAAAGACTACCGCAGTTTCGAAACCTTACTGTTTCATCTTCAGGCCGTAATACAAAATATCAAATCCCTCTGTCGGCGATGATAACCTTAAAGGTTTTTCGCCGGAAAAAAATCTGTCGAGGTCGTCACAAAGTTGAACAAAACGTTGAAAACACGTCACAAACACTAAACACAATTACACGATTAAAATACACACGATATTGTTTAACTTTGTGACGACCTCGACAGATTTGTCATTTTGTATTACGGCCTGAAGATGAAACAGTAAGGTTTTGAAACCGCGGTATCCTTTACGAATTGAATATAATAGACCAATAAACGGAAAAATAGATCATAGTCATAATTATTTAAATATGTGATGTGATGGCTATGATGCAATAATGGAAAAAATGAAATCTGTTAACATACTTGCTAGAGTGAGAAAATATTTATTTGCAGGAAATATAACATGTATATTCTAACTGTCTTTTAACCAATTCAACTGAATGTGTTTTGTGTATTTGTAATGTGCATGCATAGTTTTTCACAGTCATATGAGTTTTTTAGCACGTCTCTAATTCGTTAATATTTGTTTATGCTTAATATTGGAACTTTTACATTTAAATTGCCTATTCGCAAAACAAGATATTCTTATAGTTATACCAGCCAAAACAAAACCATTTGAAATTTATAAACCAACAAAAAAACTTTATAATCTCTTTTCTACCTAAATATAAGGAAATCTCATTTTATCATGAAAATCGGCATTAACATTTGCACATATAAACCTTTACGTTAGAAAACGTAACCTCACCGCCGTTAAATTCAATCTTTTAATTACAATAAATTTTGTAATATTATTTTATAAGAATTTAAACGCTTTCTATGATTTAAATCAGCTTTTAACAAAATCTTAAGATAGTAAAATTGTGATTTTTTTTTAAAGAATGGAATGACTATCGTTTTGATACAGTATTGTTTTGGTAACAAAAATGTTTAACCTATTTTCACAATCGATATTTGTACCGTCTTAAGTCGATATTATCATAATAAACTCATTCAAATCGCTTTGATAATACAAAAACGAACCCTGACTGCCGACAAATTAATTTTCTGAATTTAAATTGGTTTTTATGCGTACTAAGTTTCTATTCAGTTTTCAGGACATAACCTTGCACGAGGGTGCAGACTAGCTGCACCTATTGTCCCTCGCAGTACCCGAGTCTAAAACACACTTATACTTACAACACTACATTTGCGACTATAACAATTTACACTCTTACTTACATTTAGGGAGGCGATAATATCCTTAATGTGCTTTTCGCCTTAAAATAACAAAAAAAAAATCAGGACATAAATCATATTTAAGCAGATTTTATCGATGATTTAGATGTTAGAATCATATTTTCAAAACGTGTAAAATAAAAAAGTTTGTAATATGGTCGCCATTTTGAAACTGTTGATCGAGTTTATCTGGATAACTTGTACGAGCTATTGCAAAAATCGATGTTTGTGTTACGTTTGAATCAAATCGGCATTAATTGTAATATTTAACGTTCAAGTTAAATTCTGACAGCCTACAAATTATTTTTCTCAAGTTAAATGTGTTTTATGAATACTAATTTTATATTCAGTTTTTCAGGGTTTAGGTACAAATTTATGCAGGTTTTAATGCCGACTAAGATGTTAGAATTTCAAAAAGTGTTAAATAAAAAAATTATAATATGGTCGTAATTTTGAAATTGTTGAGTGAATTTTTCTGGGTAACGAATTTGTCCAAGCTATTACAAAAATCGATGTTTGTGCTAAGTTTGAATCAATCGATATTAATTATCGCACTGAACATTCAAATTAGGTTTAAAATACTAACATAAACCCTGACCGCCGACGAATTAATTTTCAAAATTTCAATGGATTTCAAAAAATTAAATTGCAAACTAATACAGGTTTTATTACCAAATAAGATGGTTAAACGTTTGATAAGGCAGTCATTTTGAAACGGATTTTTCTGGATAACGAACTATATTTTCATCGACCTTTCAAAAGTGAGTTTTTACCATGATGGCGGCACCATAATTTTTCATTTGAAATTCGCAAACAAACCGTCTACGTAAACACAAGAACTAAACAATTCCAGTAAAAGGTGTAAACAATCTGTCTGACGCAAGAAACAAAAATCTGCGTTTTACATAGCGTCAGCGTGTTTACTCCAGACTGACCATTCATCAAACGTGACGTCATCGCCGCCATTTTGTAAAGACGGAATTAGGTTTTAGCTAAGCGTGTCTTGGCACCAGGGGAATGTAAAAGTTCTACGACAATATTACTTTTGTCGCCCGTTGCGTAATCTTTCCATAACTGGGCGCTATGCAGCGAGGTAATACGCTTTCCGCCGGTTTAGTTTTACGAAAACAATCAGTCTACTGTCCAATCAGTCTAATGTGATGACCCCTGAATCTCCCGTCAGTACTGCCATGCATGCAGACAATAATATCCCTCCGTGACGATTTGCTAAACTGACGAGTGGTAAACAGCAAGCACACAGGACAATAAAATTAGATCCAGTGACTGAAAATTATCTGCACGCGGACATGTCGTTGGAGAAATAAAACGACTTCAGACTGTTTAAAAATACTGATTTATATTTCCTTGCGGTGTGTCCCGTTTTAACTGAGTTGCGAAGAAGATGGCTGATGTCAGACTTGATGGGTAGAAGTTATGGACTTGTTGAATGGGAAAGACTGGCCTTCACTCAGACACGCGAGGCAGTACAGATCTGGGGCAGTGAGTGAATGCAATTATTGTCTAATTTAAAAACAATAAAACGTTGGTGAATGGATTGGTGTCCATAATGTTTAAGGTTTTAAACATTATAAAAAGGAAAAAATATTGTTTGTTAAATTTGGTATTATTTTGCATGAATGAGGTGCAAAACAATGTAGTATTCTTGTGTAAAAAGAGAGAAAAAACCTTAGGCAGTGCGGGACTGGTCGACAGAAATGGTCTTCTGGCAAGCCTGACTGTATACTTTTTCACTATTATGATTTAACTAGCTGTTACCCGTTGCGGCTTTGCCTGCAATTATAATGTAGGCAATAAAATTTATAGTCAATTTTCAAAATCAGAATAGGTCATTTCATTTTAATATATTTCTATTTAAAATATTATACGATTTATAGTTTTCGGCCAAGAAATATATATTTTTGCAACTCGATACTCTAAAACAGGGTCCTGTCATATTTTAATAAAATACAGTATTATTAAAAAGTCACTATTATTCAATTAAACTGGAATAGTATTGTGTTTATCTCAGGTACCTAAACCGTGTTCATACCAAATTTAATGTCAATTGGTCCAGTAGTTAAAGTGTGATTGAATAACAAACAAATAAACAAAAACAAACTTTCAGAAATATAATATGATTACCTGTTACCCGTCACGGCTTTTCCCGCAATCGTAATATACATTAAAGATCACGCATGACCGTGTTAGGCCCAACAACCGTGTCAATTAGGTTCTGGAGTACTCTTTTTTAAAAAATAAATAAAGGTTTTTTTAATGCATCACCGCGTTAGGCCTAACAACCATGTTAGTTAACTTATGGAGTATTCTTTAAAAAAAATATAAAGATTTTTCACACATCACTATGTTAGGTCTAACAAACGTGTCAGTTAAGTTTGGAGTACTCTTTAAAAAAAGTAACGGTTTTTTTCACGCATCACCATGTTAGACTTAACAACCGTGTCAGTTAAGGTTTGGAATACTCTTTAAAAAAAATAACGGTTTTTTCACACATCGCCATGATAGGCCCAACAACCATGTCAGTTAGGATATGTGGTATTTTTTAAAAAAATATAAAGGTTTTTTTACGCACCACCGTGTCAGTTAGGATATGTAGCCTAGTAGGCTATTCTTTAAAAAAATATAAAGGTTTTTTCACGCATCACCGTGTTAGGCCTAACAACCGTGTCAGTTAGGATATGTAGAATTCTTTAAAAAAATATAAAGGTTTTTTCACACATCATCGTGATAGGCCCAACAACCCTGTCATGATATGTAGTATTCTTTAAAAAAATATTAAGGTTTTTTCACGCATCACTGTGTTAGATCTAACAACCGTGTTAGTTAAGTTACTCTTTAAAAAAAATATAACGGTTTTTTCATGCATCACCTTATTAGGCCCAACAACTGTGTCAGTTAGGTTATAAGGACTATTTAAAAAAAAATTAAGGTTTTTTTAATGGATCACCGTGTTAGGCATAACAACCATGTTAGTTAGGTTATGGAGTATTCTTTTAAAAAAATATAAAGTATTTTTCACGCATTACCATGGTAGACCTAACAACCGTGTCAGTTAAGGTTTCAGTACTATTTTTAAAAAATAAATTTTTTTCACACATTACCGTGATAGGCCCAACAACCGTGTCAGTTAGGATATGTAGTATTCTTTAAAAAAATATAAAGGTTATCAACGCATCACCGTGTTAGGCCTAACAGCCGTGTCAATTAGGTTATATAGTATTCTTTAAAAAGTAAAGGTTTTTTTCACACATCACCGTGATAGGCCTAACAATCGTATCAGTTAGGATATGTAGTATTCTTTAAAGAAATATAAAGGTTTTTTCACGCATCACCATGTTAGGCCCAACAACCATGTCAGTTAGAATATGTAGTATTCTTAAAAAAATATAAAGTTTTTTCATGCATCACTTTGTTAAGCCTAACAACCGTGTCAATTAGGTTATGTAGTATTCTTTAAAAAAATAAAGGTTTTTTTCACACATCACCGTGATAGGCTCAACATCCGTATCAGTTATGTTATGTAGTATTCTTTAAAACAATATACAGGTTTTTTCACGCATCACCGTGTTAGGCCTAACAACCATGTCAGTTAGGATATGTAGTATTCTTTAAAAAAATATAAAGGTTTTTAACGCATCACCGTGTTAGGCCTAACAACCGTGTCAATTAGGTTATGTAGTTTTCTAAAAAAAAATTAATTTTTTTTTCACACATCACCATGATAGGCCCAACAACCGTGTCAGTTGGGATATGTAGTAGTCTTTAAAAAAATATAAAGTTTTTTTCACGCATCACCGTGTTAGGTCTAACAACCGTGTCAGTTAGGATAAGTAGTATTCTTTAAAAAAATATAAAGTTTTTTTCACGTATCATCGTGATAGGCCCAACAACCGTGTCAGGATATATAGTAGGCTATTTTTTAAAAAAATATAAATTTTTTTCACTCATCACCTTGTTAGGCCAAACAACCGTGTCAGTTTGGTTATGCAGTATTCTTTAAAAAAATTGGTTTCTTATCACCCAAAAACCCGTGTTAGACGTATTTTTATTGTTTTACCGATTTACAACACGTTAATGATTTTCGCCGGGTAGCAATTTTGAGGTTATGTCGGTCACTTTTATTTTCGATTTTATCGTACTTCTCGTGCTTTCATATTTTGGATTCTTGCTTTTGGGCACATAATTAAGCATTTTAGTAACAAAAATATCGAACAATCCAGTATATGCTACACGTATATTCACCATTTTTTCATATAATGTAATTACACAAATATATATACTACCTTAAAATTGGCACTCTGTGTAGGGATTTTTTTACATTTAATATTGAAAATTCAACACAAAGTAACAAATTAAAGTCAGTTTTGAAAAAAAATTTCAACTAAAATATTGAAAATGTTACATTAAAAGCAATAATTTTGCAATAAATAAAACACAGATTAAGATTATTAAAATAGGATTGAATCTATGTTCATCTCAGGTACCTAAATCACAGGTCCAGTAAATAATTACAATTAACACATGCCACAAAACTAAAAACTGATAATTATTTTGGGCTGGGTAAGTAGTATAATGACGTTTTGTGAAACGGGAATAGGCGTATATGTATCTCTGATACTTAAACCATATTCGTACCTTTCATCTCAATTGGTACAGTGGGTAAAGCGTGATTGAATAACAAACAAACAAACAAACAAACACACAAACTTTCAGAAATATAATATGAATTAGATTAGATTAGATTATTTTTATAAAAATGTAGATGCATGCAGGAAAGGGAAACTCTTGAAAATTATATTCGTGTTAAATTTCGCGTGTGTGTAGGTACACAATTTAAAAATTAACTGAACTATCATAGAAAATTTGAGTATTTTAGGCTATATAAGGGACTTTAATAATTAATCAGTTTATAACCCTACTTTTGACAGTTATACTGTCTACGTACAATAATAAATAGAATATTTTTGATTCTGACATTCAAAAATTGGTATAAGTCATGAAATAATTTAACTAAAAAAATTTAGAAAATACACATTTTTAAAATTAACAAGAACAATAAACATAACCTCGATTGAAATGATATCGAAGCTATTGTGCGAAATTAGCTGTTTAGAAGTAGTCACTTCCAGTCTAGATATATACAGGAACAATATATGCAGTGAGGTATGCATTACAGATTCAAGCGTGAAGTGAAAGCCAATGTTTATACCCATTTTTTCTCAACCACGACCATACAAGTTTTCACTTGAAAAATACTTTATTAATCACTAAAAAACAATTAAAAAAAGTAAAACACACAAATAAGTTCATCTTTTTTTATGAATGAGCCAATTTTCTTTATTTTTTTTTATTTAAATGAGTCTTAAGCAGTGAATTTTATATAGGCCCTAACATCATAATTTTTACTTACATTTCGAGACTTTTTACAATAGTTTATTATTTAAAACACTATGGTAAAACCGCGATAAAACCTATTCTAGTCACAACAGTGTCACATAAATTTTAATCGTACCGGTAAATATTGGTTACCTTAACATGAAATTCAGTGAAATCATTGCACACTTGTGCCCTATAGAAGCTTAGATAAACAAACCTAGTTTTAAATTCATTTGTTAAAACACACCGAACTTAAAAATTAATGTACGGACAAAACAATGCGCAAAGAAATTTTGGCAACTTAAAACTTATGTACATCTTAAGTAGAAAAACCACGTCAGTTTTGGTTAGCAGTTTTTTAATCTAAAAAAAATGTGTGTCTATAGTATCCCTCTTTTCCTACCCATTCCACCGAAAGTGCGAACCCTTACTAGTTGCAAAGTACGCCTAGATGCTCGTGTGTTAAGCGTTCCGTGACTGTAGAACGTGACGGCAAACTGAATTTCCCTCCCCTTGCAAAACATACATACACCCATATCCAGCGATAAGAAGTAGTCACTTCAAAAATGATTGTTAAAAAGAGAAAGACATTCTTATTTTGGTTTTTCCAATATAATAAATTAAGATTTGATATGCGACTCCCAACGGGCATATGCCATAGATTTGTAGATGTAAATACTATAATTTTCCTACGTGCAAAACTAATATAAATTATAATTATATTAATATAATTATCATAATATAGATAATGTAAATTATAATTTGCCTATTGTTTTCTAAGTCATGTGTGCAAAATTTCGTTAAGATCGAAATAAAACTATAGAGTTGTATTAAGTACAAACATACAAACAACGTATATAGATAACGCGAAAAATAATTTACGTATTAAACAAAGTAATAAATTTAAGAAAGGAAAATTCTACTTATATTACAATGTATTAAGAGTATTGAGTAAAAATAATATTTATAAAAAACACAGTTTTACTTGTATGAACTGAAAAGTGTAAAATTAGCTGTTATTTTAAAATTTATCGAAATAGCAAAATTAATGCCCTTTTCTGTATAATGAGGGCAAAGAATCAACATTAACGGTAAGGGTAAAGTAACGGCAGTAATTGCGGCTCGAATCCTCAAACCTTCAGTTGCATAGTTTAGAGAAGCAGAATGACCACCTTAACCAGATCGACCACCTAGCCTTATTTTCTCCATTTTAATCCATTTAAATAAAAACGTGTTTTTTTTAAAAAAAAAAGGTTTTAATTATTAATACTTACTACTTTAAAAGTTCGTTAAATAAGAGGTTATTTGAAATAATATTTCAAAATTTATTTGAACTTATTTTCTATTTTTTTTTTGTCTTTCATAAAGTCAGCCAGACATGACGCGAAAATGTTTTTAATGTGTTGGTGAGATTTACATATCGAAAATTTAACATTAATACAACATGCGTGTTAAGTACCCGCGCAGGTTCGAATCCTGCCACCAGTGCTCAATATTTTTACAGTAAATTGTTGACAGTTGTACAATGTTCACGACTTTTATGACTCAAATTGCACAATAATTGAGTATACATCTTTATGCAGAGTTTCAACTCAATTAAATAAGAGGAGGTGGTTGAAAAATCTATTACAAGATTCGACCCAGCCATATATCACACAGGTTTAAAAAAACCGCAGCGCCTTCAACTTGTGAAATTGGCCAGAACACAAGGATTATCTTATCTCTCGCAACAGTAATCAATCTGCATTTATACTGTTAAAGGCACCTTTTTTTAAAAAAAATCAATAATTCAATCAACAAGGAATTACTCAATAGATTCTGCTTAAATTTTCATAATACTAAATTAATACTGTAACAGTTGTACAAAAAAAATGTAATTTACGAAAAACGAAATTTAAAAAAAATAAATAATTGTATCTCATTTTTTCGTTCTAACTGCAGATTATGTATTTGGCACAGATATTATTAACCGTGTGAAAAAACCTGTTGAAATTTCCATTCTAGAACAACAGACTAAAGAAGAAATAACAACGTCGTCAGGGTTTATTTTTAATGGCTTGATTCGAACGTTTACTGACATTAATACTGGATCTGTTTGTATAATTAAAATTATAGTCCAATCACATAAACGATTGGGTATTTACTGCACTTGAAATAAATTTGAAAAAAAAATCGTTTTAAATAACTTTAACAAAAAAATGGCTGATCCCGAGATGTGAGCCACGAATTACTGTCGTAATTCGTAAAATAAAATATATTAAAAACATTTTGTTAAAATAATTATTTTATTTTATTTTATATACTTTTTATTAGGTTAATACTGATTTATTAATTGTTAATTTTATTATTTGTCTATGATTTGTTTGTTTAAAACAATCCTGAAAAACTTCCGAAGCCTCATGCAGCGAAGTAACGCGCTTTGCACCAGTTGAGTCTTACGAGAACAATCAGCCTACTGTCCGCGATAGATGTGATGACCCCTGAGTCTCCCGTCAGCACTGCCATGCATCCACAAGGTGTCATGTAATTTCGCAGACACTAACTCCCCCCCCTCCGTGACGATTTGCTAAACTGACGAGTGGTAAACTGTAAACACACAGGGAATTAAAATTAGATTCAGTGACTAAAAATTATCTGCACGCAGACATGTCGTTGGAGAAATGAAACTTAACTTCAGACTGTTTAAAAGTACTGATTTATATTTCCTTGCGGTGTCCCGTTTTAACTCAGTTGAGAAGAAGATGGCTGAAGTCAGACTTGGTGGGTAAAGTAAAGTTATAGACGTGTTGAATGGGAAAGACTGTACTAAACACGCGTGGCAATACAGATCTGGTGCAGTGAGTGAAAGCAATTATTGTCTAATTTAAAAATAACAAAACTGTGGATAATAGATTACTGTTAATAATGTTTAAGGTTTTAGACTTTATAAAAAGGTAAAAGATTAGGCAGTGCGAGACTGACCGACAGAAGTGACTACGTCTTTTGGCATGCCTGACTGTATACTTTTTTATTATTATGATTTAATTATTTTTATAAAAATTTAGATGCATGAAGGAAAGGGCAACTCTTCCTAAATTGACGAGTGGTAAACAGTAAACACACAGCGAGTTAAAATTAGATTAAGTGATTACAAATTATCTACATGCGGACATATTAGAGAATTGCAGGTGGTTGTTGAAACTTAACTTCAGACATTTCCTTGCAGTGTGTCCTGTTTTTTACTCAGTTGAGAAGAAGATGGCTTAAGTCAGACTTGCTGGACAGAGGTGAAGTTATTGACTTGTTGAATGGGAAAGACTGGCCTTCACTCAGACACGAGAGGCAGTACAGATCTGGTGCAGTGAGTGAATGCAATTATTGTCTAATTTAAAAACATTAACGTTGAAGAATGGATTACTGTACATAATGTTTAAGGTTTTAAATTTTATAAAAAGGAAAAAATAATTGTTTCTTAAATTTTGTATTATTTTTTTACGACTGAGGTTTAGTATTCTTATGTAAAAAAACATTTTTTTTGTTTTTTCCAACATAATGAATTAAGGTTAGATAGGCGATTACCCTAACGGCCATTGGTTTATAGATGTAAACTCAGTAATTTTCCTGTGTGCAAAATTAATATAAATTATAATTATGGTAATATAACTATTATAATATAAATAATGTAAATTATAATAATATAAATTATAATTTGCCTATTGTTTTCTAAGTCACGTGTGCAAACAGTCATGTAAAACATGCTTGGCAGTACGGATCTGGTGCAGTGAGTGTAGAATTATTGTCTATTGACTCAGGGGTCATCACATCTCTCGTGGACAGTAGGCTGATTGTCTTCGTAAACTAGTGGAATGCGTGTTACCTCGCTGTATAAGGCCCAGTTTTCCGTATAATTATTGTCTGACAAATATTTCATTATACTGGAATTATTGTCTGAAAAAAGAGCATGAATGTTATTCGGTTTTTACAAATAAAAACACACAACACAATAAAGAACACATTGAACTGGTTTAATTCAAGAGAAAACGAACGATAATTATTGGCGAAACAATATAAAACGTTAAACAACAATGTCAATAAATCTGTTTCTCAAGTATCAACAAAACCGTATAACTCTTTACATTAAGTCCTCTGCGTGTCCGACGTGCCGCAATGACCGGGCACGTGGGCCCCGTTCACGCGACCCTGAGTCTCGTGGCACTCGCAACTGCACTCCTCGGGGTTCACGTAACTGTACACAATGTTGCTGGCAGTGGTCTGAGGCGCGGGGAGGGTGGTGATGCGTTTCGGCGTCCTACGGCGCTCCGGTAGCTCGTCGAAGCTGACCCAGGGGGTGGTAGACGTGCGGGGCGGTAGCGGCGGCGGGGTGACGGTGGGCGGTGAAGGCGAAGCGATGCGGCGCAGCTCCCGCGGGCTCTGGAGTCCTTGCTCGGCGAAGTGGGTCCACGGTTTTACTTTGCCCGGGCTTTTCGATCTGCTTTCCTTTGTTATGGAACCAGTCCTGAAAGAAAGTAAGTTTTAAAAAAATAACTAAATCAATGAGTCATATGAATAAAACCAAAGGAAAATCTTCATGTAAATGGTAAAATAAAAGGTTTTGTATCAAATAAAATGAAGAAGCAAAAACATTTTCTTCATTCCATATCAATAATGATTCTTTTGCTTACGAACAAATCTTTCAATGGAAGTAAAAGGATCAACAAAAGAAGGATTTGCTCTTACTATAAAGCAAAAGGTTTTTATTGATATTTCTCTTCATATTAATTGAAGGGTATGCTTCAGATTTTGTGAATTAAAGCTTTTGCTTCTTTTTATTCATATGGATCAATGTATTATAATATTATTGCTCATTATGAAAGCTAATTGTTAAAAACTAACAACATTTCAAGAAGAACAACAAAGTACGAAAACTTAACAGCCGTAAAATTTACAACTTTTTAAATCTTAACCTTTTTTAAAAAAACTCCTGCCAGTTTAAAATTGTAGAACAGATTTCACTAGTTAGCAAAACCTACACGCTAATAACAAATTCAATTTTTATTCCAAATTTGAATGAAAAAGGTTCAAAATATCCAACGTCAAATCATAACACAAATACATATCTAAATAACACCTAAAAAAGTGTTCTATAGATGATGATCGATGCACACTTCATGGTATCGGGTTTGGTAGAAAGAAATTTAGAGGGAGGAAATGTTTTTGTTAAACTAAAAAGTTTTCAAAGTTCACCGTTTTTTGATACGTTCGATCTGATAAAAAAAAACAGGTTTTCAGCAAATCTATTGTTTAAAGAAATACAAAATGACAATGAGGTAGACAACGAAGCGTTTTATTGTGAATTTGTCAAGTTTACAATGCCGAAAACATATTTACTTGTCCTCATAGAAACTGTATAGGGAAATGGAACATTCAAGAGGAAAGGTACCAGAACATCTCCAACGAAGAAGTATACCAGAAGATAGAACCATTAACGGATGTCATCAGAAAGAGAACGGTATATTTCTTAAAGCATATCCTGAGAATGAAAGAGACAAGACTTCTGAAAAAACTAACGGAATTTTACTGGAAGAGGAAAATCCATACCAAGTGACTAAAACTGGCTATAGAGGACATGAAGGAACTGGGTATTGAAAGAAGAGAGTTGCAGGAGGAATCCGGAAATTTCAGGTTAATGAAAGAGCATAAAACGAGATTCAGAAGAACAGATATCTGAATAATCTGACCAGAAAAATCTGAAAAAATCTTTTCAGATTATTCCGAAAAATCTGGTGAAGAAAAAAGATGGTGATGTCCAAAGCCAGGAGAAAAAATAAATCTGACCGCATGAAGAACTACCACGCGGAATTAAGAGCAAAAAGAGAACTTAAAGTGGTCCCCTGAGACCGTACAAGAAGGAAAAAGTGTATATACAGCAAAAAAAGCCACAGTACTGAAAAACAACTAACATATGTTTGTACAATTTATTGATTTATTATTAATTATCTTTCCATTATTTCATATTTTCCTAATTTATTAACGAATTACTATAGGAAAATGACTCAATGGAGCGCCCGTCATGGAACCTTGAAATGAGCGCCCAGTACTTGAGCTGAATTGTAACATCTGACAAAAATGGATCTGCAATTTTGTTTTACCGATAAGACAAAGTTTGCGCTTTCGCCGCTAGATGTCGACTCTTCATGGTCGAAGTGAAACGGTGAATTTCACTTTATTGGAACGGCGGATAACGATTTTTTCAAACATTAACTCTTCCGACCTGATAATTGACATGTCAATAACTGATTGTCAGTAACGTAAAGTAAAATTTGAAACTTTTAAACACATCAGTTCCTTTAAATAATATTAGCATATCAAAGTTTTAAATGTAAATTAAATATAAATAAATATTAAGTTTTTCCTGTAAAATCATGAAAGGAAAAATGACTATTTATATAATCATAAACCAAACAAGTGTAAACAATATACAGACTAAACCATAGGCTAATATATATATATATATATATATATATATATATATATATATATTGATTGATTGATTGGTGAGTCGTAAGCTTTTAGAAAAAGCAATGAACGGTGAATGTTTCCATAATAAATAAATGGTAATAATTACTGTAAATAATATTTATTCTAATATTGGTTTCTATGGTAACAGTTATATATTTTAATTTAATTTCTTTACTACAACGTAATTAATAAAATAATTTAAATTTACATAGATTTAATTAAACAGATTCATTTCGTAGGTTCGTAGGGGTTCCTCTAGTATTATTTTATAAAATGTAATATCCGGATTAACTGACTGGCTGACTGATCAATGCCCAACCAAAACTGCAATACCAACATACATTTTTTTTTTGTGACGTAGAGACGCACTTTGAAAGGACATTAAAAAACATTCCTAAAGGAAAACTATTTGGTCGAATGGTGACCAATTGCGGAGCAGAGTTACACTGAGCGGAGCAGACTGCACATGCAAAACACAACCTATTGCTTTTAATATAAGTGCCGCCACCGAAACCGTAACGGATTTAAGGGTCGTCGCGTAACTTCTACTTTGTCTAGGTTCGGTTTAGAAGCTGATCTCGCTTCCCCCACCATGCTAACTACACCTCCAAACGTATTATTATATCTCGGTTCCTAGGTTATAGTTGTATAAATTACGGTTTTTAAACATAGTAATTTCCTAGAATCATTAGACCTAAATATTTAAATTTAAATGATATAAACGCGCTCATTAAACTGACTGGACTCCTTTTCTAGTTTCCTTTCGTCTTCACTCCGCTCGGCTTGGCTCAGTTCAACTCAGCTCCGCTCCGCATTTGGTAGCAACCTTTTTTTTTTTGTGTTTAACGTCCGACTATTGGTCACACTTGGGTTAATGCAGACGATGGATGATTAATAGCGTATGAAAATGCCCAGCCCTGGCCGGGAATCGAACCTGGGTCCTCAGGGTGAAAGCCTAGTACGCTATCAACTAGGCCACCGAGGAGGCTTTGGTAGCAACTGGGCCTTATATCTGCAAAATTACTTTTCTCCTCACAAAACACACACAAACACAAACACGCGGGCGCGCACGCACTCACACACTTGCACACTTGCGTGCGTTTGTGTTAGCTGGCTTACGTTATTCATTTTAGTCTTACTTTATTTACTAAATTGATTTTGGAAATAACTTGAACAAGTTCTTTATCTAGCGAAATCATTTCGACAGTTTCAAAATGACGATTATTTAAATTCTTTTAAAAATTCATAACTTTTTATTATTTGATTTCAACATTGTAATCCGCTAGAAAACTTCTTAACATTTCGAATTAACTAAATAAGTTGAAGTCGGACGAAACTGGATTGACAGCGGACAAGGTTCATTTTCATATTTGAAAGTTTAAATTGCTGGTATATGCAGATTTTAATGTTGAATATGATTGTGAAATTAGTGTTAAAAAAAAGAGGTAAGATAAAATAATATTTTTGGAAATTCGCTCCCATCACGTCAATGCTTGTACAGTTTGCAGTCTAGATTTCTGAACAGACTGTACCTAAGTTATAATTCGTATAAATATATTTAGCTCGCCAATATTTCTAAGATTATATGTGTAACATTACCTGGGCAGTATTATCTGCATCTTATCCTTGGAGGTGGACACTTCCTCGTGAGGACTGGATACATAATCGTCCAACGTTGCCGGATTTATGGGGGTGGTGGAGCGGGGCCTGTCTATCGGGCACGTCTTCACTTCAGTCACTCTTTGCTTAATTGGTACTATTGGATGTGCGACAGATCTGTAAAGCCATACAAGCAGTTAGCATCGATTAACATAACATCTTGCGTTTGTAATTTGTAAGCATCGTTTGTAGTGAACATCAGTTTGGTATTCGGACATGCAGACAGCGCTTGTGGCGTTTTATTCAACAAGCTCTATTTTACAGTCGTCCGTGTTTCTGTGAGAGAAGTAACTAGCGCTTTCTATTATAATTTTGAGGAACTTTAACACATACTGTCCATATTATTATTACTGAATTGCAATTGCTATACGTAAATGAGCTATTGGAAAAACCATCATATAGCCTAAGACCCGATCTTGTTGTCATGAGCGCTGCATGACCTATATACCACTGTTTAGGGGTTGTTTTATGTTTAGGGGGGTTCACACACACACACACACACACACACACACACACACACACACACACACACACACACACACACACACACACACACACACACACACACACACACACACACACACACACACACACACACACACACACACACACACACACACACACACACACACACACACACACACACACACACACACACGTCAACTGTATGTAGGAAGGTGTATCAGTAACAAACTGATCATAATAAATGTAGGGCTATATTGTAGAATGCGGTAAACAAGATAGCTTATTGTCAGTCAGGTTCAATCTTTCATCGCCTAAATAACATGGGAAATAAGTTACACAACCTAGTTCCGCATGCTAAGACCTTAACAACCACGCTAAATATCCCTGTACTTCTCTCCCGGTTTGGAATCTGCCTAACCCTGCGAAACATAGTTCACTCCCGTCAACCAACACTCATTTCTGATTGGTTCGCAGTGCACGCGTATCTCGGGTCTATACTACGCTTGATTAATACATTTCTGCACAGGCATTACTGCCGACGCATCATCTCGCATCTTTCCAATAGCTTCATTCTGACTGGTGCGTTATTTCTCTAGTTATGACAGTGGAATTCTTAGAAATAATTTTTGCTGCCATAATTTCGAGTAATGCCGAAAATTTCGAATACAGGACGAAAATCGTTGTTCGGCAGAACTACAACGCAGCCTACCAACACCCGGAACAACTACACAAGACACAACTTGCTCGGGAGGAAATAGGAGGAATCCGGCCAACTATAAACAAGAATTTCTTTCATCATTCCAAGTCGGAAAAGTGCCTCGTCAGTCCGCGGCCTACCTAATATTTACTTCTTCCGGAGACCAAAACAAATCAAGTCACCCCACATATAACCAACGACAAACGTGATTTACTGCAAAATTAAGTTATGGCATTATTTTAAAATAGGGAGTGAAAAAGGTCTATACTTGTAACAAATTAGGTTAGTTAATATTGATTTTACTTAATACATTATACAAGCTATGTTTACTTATTATTGTAAAGAAATATATTTATTGTTTGGCCTACTTAAAAAAACATTTCTTGTCTTGTATAACGAACTGTCAAAACCAGTTAATTTTTTCTGTAACTGAAATGAGTTGGTTTATGTTTTCCGGTATTTTGTTAATAATATGCTTTAAGATGCAGTAAAAAATACAAGACACATTTTTTTTGTCATTAAAAGGGACACTGTTTCTGACTATTTTTTGAAAGGTTTAGAAATGTTTTCAACGCTTGAAATTTCGTTAAAGAAAAATCTTTGTGTGTTTTTTGACACACTTAAAAAACGTAACATAGTAAATGATTATACCAAATTTGAACGAAATATGTTTAAATTTCTGGAGTATTGCAATTAAAATGACGGATACAAAAAGTCATAGCAGACAAATGAACAACCAAACAAATGTAATTTAACTCTAGCAATAATCCACCGAAATTTCCAACAAGGATCCAGAAACATATAGAAGTATACTGGCACTAGCATTTGATAATACTGTCCAGTTTTGTTGAATTCTGTTCAGAATCGATTGAAATTTGACACTAAAATTGATTATGGTTATACTTTTTCTTTGTAGACAAAAATTCAATTGTTAAAATTTCCATTGTTTAAAAACCAGTGGTTCGAAATCCGATTGTTTAAAATCAAATTTTTAAAATCCCATTGTTTAAAATCCAATGGTTTAAAATCCTATTGTTTGAAATCGAATTGTTTAAAATCCCATTTTTTTTAAATGCAGTGGTTTGAAATCCTATTGTTTAAAAATCACATTTTTTAACTTCATTGGTTTAAAATCCTATTGTTTGAAATATATTGTTTAAAATCCTATTGTTCAAAATTCAGTTGTTTAGATGTAATTGTTTAAAATCCTATTGTTTGAAATCAATTGTTTGAAATTTTAAAAAAATTTCAAAATATTTTTCTTTGCAAATCTTATTCCACTCCGGTAACCAGCGTTAAAATTTACATACATGAACATTTTCGTTTTCAAATTTCATTGAAAATATCCTAGAGAAATGTTATTTTCAAATTATTTAAAGTAGTATAATGTCAGCGAGACAGCTGCGTGCCGCGTTTATTGTACAGCATTAACCACGCAAATTTAAACACGATTCCAATTTGCCGTGACGCAATTCACATACTCAGCGACTTGTAACGGAGCTTTTAATCAATTTCAACGTAATTTCCTCAGATCAAAAGCGGCAAACTCGATCAGACCACCCACTTCCTGCTCAAAGGTTCACTCCGAAACACAGATTTAATTTCCTTTAAAAAAGCTTCATTTAACAACGTATCGATTGTGCTAAATTGAGTTCGTATGTGTAATGAAGCAGCTGAAGTTAACAGGAGCGGTGAAGTCTGTAAATTGTGATTTTAGAAAACTGCTGGAAATAATCAGGTCCAAGTTTATTGTTAAAGAATAACCAATTGGAAAATTAGCTTTTGGAAAAACCCTGACTTTGAAATGACCGCCGATTTTGTAACAGGTCATCAAAGTTTGTTTTATATATATATATATATATATATATATATATATGTGTGTGTGTGTGTGTGTGTGTGTGTGTGTGTGTGTGTGTGTGTGTGTGTGTGTGTGTGTGTGTGTGTAGTATTAAGTTTGGTCCAATTCGATTCAAACGTACCACAAATATTATTCTTGGTTTTTACAATAATTTGGACAAGTTCGTTACCTAGCCGAATCCATTAAACAGCTTCAAAATAACGGCTGTTTCACTTCTTTTAAAATTCATATTTTTTTCGTCTAAAGTTTTGTTTTTCAGCCACCATAACGAGTGTTATAAACTGTAAAACTTCACGTTTTTTGAATTTTTCAAAATTCGTTGAATTAATAAATTTCATTTGACGGCGGTCGCGATACATTTTTTTGTATTTTGGGATATATAAAGTTTTCAAAATATGTAGATTTTAATGCTGATTACGACGGTGAAATCGACATTTCAATAAAAAAAAGGTTAAGCAAATTATTTTTTAAAAATTCGCTTCCATCACGTAAACGAGACAGCTGTGTGCAGCGATTATCATATAGCGGGAAAATAGAAGAGAAGGCAAGAATTATTAATTAAACCTGGGCGAAAAATTAATTAAATTAAATACAATGTAGCCAAATAAAAAATTAATTAAATAACAAAGTGGGACGAAAGCCTCATAAATAGTCAAAGTGCATTCCGACTGTCGGGCAATAAAGAAGCCCAAACTGCCCTAGCGGCGCCATGTTGTCTGAAACATGCACATCACTCATCCCTGGATATACTTAAAGATCCTCTAGCATCTAAACGATAAGTCACCTACAGCACTTTTCTTACCTATCAAAAAATTACGCGTGTGGAACTTGGGGAGTTACCGACAGAAGCGAAGCTCTTTTTAATGATATCTTTACTGAATATATAATTAGTTTGAATATATGTTTACAAATATCTTGTTTTTTTTGAATAAATAAATATATAAACCTAGCTTAGATATTATTTACTGTAGTTATAGCAAAAGATCAATTGTATTAATTCCTAGCAATCAGCTGATTTCATTGAACAGCTGATAGGCTATAATACGTTTCAGGCTATGTTGTTAAAAACTAGTAATATTAACAACAAATATTAAAAACGTTTATATTAATTTCGAATGTATTATGTATATACATAATACATACTATGTATTATAACCCTGCTGCCTCTAACCGTATGGTTAAAACGTGCCTGTGTTCTTTAACTAAGGAAAAATACTGAAACCAATGCAACGCAATGTTTTCTTATAATACACGTGTACTGTTATCGGAAAGAAAGAAGAAAAACAAATAGAGAGACGAAATCCGTTTGCTCGTTCGTTCCGTATTTCCGCTACATTCTTCCGTTCGGCAGACTTTTTTCTATTCACTCCTCTCGCCAAAGCTAACGTTAAAAGTTAAGCTTTAATAAAATTTAGCACCTTTGTTTATTATGTGATGCTACCTTTACGAACACAGAGAGTCGACAAATAGGTAAGATTAGATTAGATACTAGAGGAAGGGGCAAACGTTGTGTTGCATTGGTTTCGGTATTTTCCCTTAGTTGAAGAACACGTCAAAGTTCTAACCGATTATAATACATTTGAAATTAATATAAACGTTTATAATATTTGTTGTTAATATTGCTAGTTTTTGACAACATAACCTGAAACTTGTTACAGCCTATCAGCTGTTCAATGATATCAGCTGATCATTACGAAATAATATAAAACAACAAATTTTTTAGTATAACTACAGCAAATAATATCTAAGCTAGGTTCACGTATTTGTTTATTTAAACAAAATAAGATATTTGTAAACATATCTTCAAAGTAATTATCCCCCAACCAATTCCTAACGACAAATAGGTTACAGAATAGCTTTAAATTGGTGTTAAATTGTCAATGATTTGTCACCTCCTTAAAATTACAAAGTATTAAATAATCGCTGCACGCAACTGCTTCACTAACAGGATGGAAGCAAATTAAAAAAAGTAATTTCCCTACCTTACAAAATTTAGACAGGAAACAGTTGAAAATGGCCTCGTTTTTTGAAACTACTGTACAAAGTTTTCCAAACTATTTACATACCAAGTTTGATTTACATAAAAAACTTGATTTTTATACCAAGTTTGAATCAAATCGGACTTAAACGCACGCTCGAACTCTAAAAACATATTAGCGACCCCTCAAAACGTGATCTAGTGTTCAGTATCGCCGCTCATTTCAAAGTGTCGGGTCTAAGTCTTACCACTATGGTTTCTTCAATACCTTATTTTTCTAATGGAAATTCTCTAATAAAAGGAATTACCTGTTTGTCAGAAAATATTAAACCACGACTGACTTTTGACAAACAACCGTACTTCTGATGGCACGTTTAAACTTTAAATATCTTTTTTATAAAATTTGATGCAATTATTTGAGTCACAATTCTTTATATATTACCAAAACCTGTGGAAAATCAAATTAAACGAATAAAAAAAAATTAGTCGATCTACCAGTTTTTGGTGTAAATATTCCCGGTATTGCAAATTATGTGGTGCAGTGAAAACGAAAGGAAATAGCGTAGAATTCATAAAACAGCTGATGGTTTAAAGAGCTGATTATTACACAGATGCCAGTTATTAAGTAGCGATAGTATGCATTACGAAAACAAGCGATTTGACCATAGATAGACTACTTAGTTCATCGTCTGCATTAGCCCAAGTGTGCACAATAGTCAGACGTTAAACGCACAAAAAAAACTACTTAGTTCGAATAGTTGAAAGGCGAGAATTGTATATATATTAAATAAAATAACGGTAAACTTAGAAGTATAAATTGATAAAATGAATAAAATAAGTGAAATATTATTGATGCAAATAAGTGAGTAACAATAATATGTATTACAATATTATTAATACGTATATTAATAATAATAATAATAATAATAATATGTAATATTATAATTATATACATGGTGTGTATATAATAATAATACGTATTATTGTATATATGTATAATATATATATATATATATATATATATATATATATATATATATATATAATACAATATTGTAAAAAGAATAAAATAAGTGGAATATCATTATTTATAAATTCTGCTAATAAAAATAGAAAGTATAATTGTATACAAGTGTTTATTACAGATGTTATTTAGCACGTGTTTGTAATTGTTAGGTTATAAAAGGCAATTTCACGTTGTAAAGAGGCTTTGTATTGATTTTAGAAAGTTAAAAAAATAGATAAAAGTTCCAAGGAGAGACCAAGTTTAAGTGTTGATGGTAATGATAATTGCCAGAATTCACTTCTAAAGCGTTAAGCACACGGTTTTGTTTACTGTATCTTGATAACTTGCTCTTAAAAGTATTACGGGATTAATGGGAGTTTGTATGGTGTTTTTGCGTCATTTATTAGAATTAGAAAAACCTGATTTTTTAGGCTGGTTTTTTTAGGCACTTATAAACTGCAATTATAAATCAATTATATAAATGCAAATATTTATACATTTTCAACATGAATACGTCAATTATATGAAAAACATTTGAATAAAATACAATATTGCAATAGCCGTTATGGTTGAGGCGGCAAGCAATAACAAGCGCAGCGAGCTGGCTTATTCCGCGAAGCTACAAAGGTTATCCCTTATAATTGTAACCCTATACAAAGGCAAGTTTCCTCCCCTAATCCCCAAGTTATAAAAATCGAAAAAATTTCTTCACAACTTAAACCAATATATATATATATATATATATATATATATATATATATATATATATATATATATATATATATACTTGGATATATCAGTCCATTACCTGAAATTATTATTGTGTATCTGAAGTGCCTACCTGATCCCTTTGCACTAACTTTCGACTTTTCCTACTACAAAAATTCATAATAAATTCTTTATATGCAAATGTCCATCGGGAAATAAGCTATTAGAGCTGTCATCGTGACAAAATCCAGTCCAGTGACCTTGAAATGAGCCCGTATGCTGACCTCCGTCTCACTTCTTGTGGCAGTCATATATATATACTGTGTTAGCACGATTACGTTCGCAATTTTGTCTGATTTGACATCAAAATCGATTTTGATAATAGCTTGGTCAAGTTCGCTACCCATCAGAATCCGCTCTACAGTTTCAAAATGGCGGCCATTACAAATATTTGAAAATTAATTTCTTCTCTGACTAAAATGTTAAAAAAAAATAATTTCATCATTTTGATCAGCGTTAAAAACTGTATAAACCAGCGTTGTTAACCTTCAAAATCTGTAGAAATAACGAAATTTAATTTAACGGTGGTCAAGGTTCGTTTTCGTATTTTTAATGTAACTCGAAATTTTAAAATAAAAAAGCGTAAGATACAATACATTTGGAAATTCGCTTCCATCACGTCAGCAAGACAAATGCGTGACGCGATTATATTACACATTCTAATAAAAATATTTTTTTTCTAATATTTTTTTCGGCAGCTGAAATTCTTTCATATTCCTTTTTTAAATTTTAAAGTTAGTTTGATTGGAACAATGAAAAATATCGCTGCTGACGAGATTTTCAAGCACTAACACGTTTAAATCAAATCTGGACGTAAAAAATAATTTCGGCTCTTGCTGCGAAATATTCGTTACTCGGCGAAATTCGTTCTTCCGTTTCAAAATGGCCGTTGTTTTTAAAACGTTACATCTGATTTATATGTTGCAAGTTCCGTTAATGATACTATTTGCATACAAATTAAAATGCTAATTTAAGCAGTTTCATCGCTAAATACACTTGCGCGCGCGCGTCTCTCTCTCTCTCACACACACACACACACACGCGCGCGTTATAAATATATAATTCATCAATACGATCCGTAATATATTACTCCGTTTTGGCCATATTGATAAACATATTCGAACTGATAGTACTTTATAGTTGGCTTAATTAACTCTGTATATGAATGTACAATTATAAATAACATTATAAGGTTAATTTGAGCTCTACGTCCTATTTATTAACTATTTAATTTTTATGTTAAGTAATTTTAATTTGTTATTTAATGTCAAAATTGGAAAAAATAAAAAAATGAAACATTATTTTAGTTAAATAAAGTTTGAACAAAGTTAAAACTTATTATTAATTATTAATACTAAAAAAAAATTCTTGAGCTATTGTTTTACATGCGGTCTTTTTCTTCACAGGCGCATACGGTTTATAGGCATAAAGCATCTCTACTTCTGGGCTAAATAAATAATCCTTTGGGGGTAGGTTATGTAGTTATACTTATTAAATCTTCCTCATTTATAGTAATGTGTTATTGATTACACTCAACTGGCTTTCCCAGCGTTGCCCATGTTTTATTTATTGACGCATTTTTGATTATGAAAACTACAAAATTAATTATCTAAAAATTATAAAATGTACTTACATACTAATACAGATGATTTTAAAACTGGAAGGAAGAGGGTAAAGAAAGGAAGAATTGACAATGTAACAAAGCCAGTGAGCGGAAGGTTTGGAAAACCCCTAAATAATAGGCTTGAGTAAGGGAGAAGGGTTGAAGTTAGTCTGTTCACTTCAATTAAAATTAGGGTTTTTACAAACAGTTCTATATATTTCCAGAATTCCTAAATTATTTAATTTTATACGTTTTTGGTTTTTACGGATTACACTGTTATTGTTCAATTAATGGTTCAAATTAAAGGACTGACCAGATTCTAATAAATGATTCACAAAATTTGAATAATTTTTGTGGCACTTCCAACAACTAAAATGTTCTTTAACACGAGTTCTTATAGTTCTTCCAGATTGTACTATGTATTCACAAGGATACGTTTCATAGACAACTTTATATAGACTTGCAGTAAGTCCAGTCAACGACGGTATTTTGTTCCGAATACAAAACAAACATTATTTTTAAAAATGTAATTATTTTACTTAAGAATTTGTAATTTATTGTAAGTAAACCCATAAATGATTTGGAGTAGTTGATACCTAATCTTTTTGTCCATAAGAGGTTTTTTTGAGGGTAAAAATGGTGAAATACATCACAAATAATATTTAAAGTCTTAGATAAAATGTAATTGCTAAAAAAAAATTTTATTACAGTGTTAAAAGCCACTAGTAATCTCATTTTCACCATTTTATGTTAAAAGGGGTAGTTTTTAGGGTTGTAAACTATTAAAACATACATGTTTTTTCTATAATGTTACAACAACATTATGCATTTACATTATAATAATACAACATACATTCATTTTGATAAAAAACATGTAACAGTACTTCTTACAAATATTTAATCAAAATTAAACTATTATAAAAGCTTACGTTTACAAATTTTTAATTTTTTATCATAAGGGTTGGATTTCACTCCCTAAAAATAAAAAGCGTACAACCCCAATATATAACTTTTGTTCTGTAGGGTAAGATGAGCTTGTATGCAAATTTTCATGTAGATCGGTGTAGTCGTAAAGATTTCGGAGGTAATGCCTCATTTTTACCGTCGTTGACTCGACTATACTGTTTTGTAAAAGATCTATTTTATCCTTAGTGTTGACAGTATGTTTCCGTAAGTTCGATGTACTGTAAAAAAAACTGGCTTAGCTTATAATTAGTTTTATCTAACTGAAGATGCCTCACAGTGAAACGTAGGCGATGTCAATGAATAAAAAGGAACTTTTGTGAACTATATAAGTGTTCTAATTTTCCTGGACCACAGAAATAAGTTTTGATAATAGAGAGAGAGAGAGAGAGTTAAATAAAAACAAAGATAATACAAAGCTGGGTAAAGTAGAAGAGTGTAACCAACGAAATAATTATTTGATTAATTAATTACGATTGGTTAGATTTATAAAACAATTTATTCGGGTGAGGTCGAGCTGTGCCGAATACAGCCGAAGGAGATAACGGCCACAATATTGCCAAGTTGTTCAGTGTTTCGCTCCCAGCACAGTGCTGTACAGTTTGGCAAACATTTATGTAATTCTACTCACGAGTGAGTTAAAATGTAGTACACTAGGTTCTTTTATAAATTAATTTTTACTAAACAAATTTAGACCAATTGTGCGTGGTCAGAATGAAACGTTAAACCAAATACTTGGTAACCATGGAAACTGATCGCCTGTGATTGTTGAGCGAGTTTTTACGAGCCACTTCGGTTGAGATCGGCAATGATCGGCTGCAATACCTTCGTATAAATTCAACGAGATATTTATAAATATAAATATTTCGTATAAATATTTGTAGATGTTCTTTATAAATATTGTTGAGTGGATAAAATCGGTTTGAACCTGAATGTGCGCAATAAGATTTTGACCATTTTTTATTTAAATCTGAATTATTAGTTCAATTCTGAAGCGTAGTGTAGTGTATTATATTAGAAATAATAAGTTTTTACTCAAACAATGATGTTCAAATATTGAAAACAATATTTCAATTATCATGCAAGAATTCTCATAAAATGTTGTTAAATATTTGGAACATGCAAATTGGTGTTTCTTTTGAACTACTACTGGACATATGATGATGGCATTTATGTTATCAAACTACATTATCTGAAACATTTGTTAGATAAAATCTAATGTATCATCAAGTAAATTTACTGTAATGTACAATTTCGTGGAACATTAAAACAAAACATTATCGTTTCGTTTGAAATGTTGACAAAAACATATCTTCTTCGCTAATAATTTTCTTTCATTTCGACAGGTACTCGTATTTTATAATATTTTCGATGATATAATTGAAAATGTATAGTCATGCATTTTTCACATTCTCCTGCATTCGCAAAGGTTCACTAGTTCCACCTACGTTTTGTGCCAAGCATTGCAAAGCGGATTACTGATTCAAGTTACTTCTAACTTTAAGACATGATCCAACTTCATAACCTAACTTTAAACTTCAATAAACTCGAAACTCTGATAAGCAATTTTGAAACATTCTGTATGCAAAATGGAAAATAAAGTTTCAATTGTATAGCAAGAAGTAATATGCGTGATTACAAAAGAAAGAAATTTAATTTTGTTACAATTTTATTTTTATTTTTGAAAACAGAATCATTTAATATTCTTTAACAGGTTTTTTTGAAATTTATCTTGGTTTAGGCATAGATTTTTCAAAGTGTTTCACATTTTAAAGCGTTCACAATGATGCATAAGAGCAAAATATGAAAACACCAGAAAGTTAATGTGTTAAAATTTTTTTTGCAAGAACAAACGTCTATTAGCGATAATAAACTATATTTACTTGATTTAATATAGCATTAAATAGTCAGCTGATATCCTTATAGAAGATTATTTTATGAAAATCAAATGATCAGCTGTTACGATGTTTTGTTAGCAAATTGGCTACAAAAAAATTACAATTCCGGAACGAAGATCTAAGCAAATTAAAGGTTGTAGGTAAGATTGGAAGAGTTAGAATAGAAATACAGAAAGAAATAAAATTGTATGAGGGAAAAACTAAAGATGAAAGCTCTGGGAATTATTGAAAACAGAATAGATAAATAAGCATTAAAGTTAAGGGTTGATGGTAGTAAAAAATAAAGAGGAAGGTCGAACATCAGTAAGAGTGAAACGTGGGGAAATGAAGAGGATAAGATGAGATCGGCAAAACAAAATACACCGACGCTTACGGCAAAAGTAGCAAAAATAGACTGATAAATGCAGTTTAATAAATCAACATTATTCCGGTAGATATCGCTGAAATATGTAGTAGTTAAATTGTTTTTTAGGTTGTAGTTCTATCCTAGGTAACAGAATCACTAGTATATATTTTAAGATTACCTTGATAGTCACTCGTAGTTTTTTGTGGTAGTTTTAATGTCGAAAAACTAACTCCAAACGTTGAACGTACATCCAGTAGAATCAACAAAAATGTCTTGTTTTTGGAAATTTGATTTGTTAAATATCTATAACCAAGTCTATTCATTACTACTACCGTACTTACCCGGTGATTTGGATAAGGAAATTAAAAATTACTCGGTACAAAAGAAGCATTAAAATGCCTACTGCTGTGGTCATCTCATGCTGCTCACCTCTCCTGGGGCAGAGTGGTCGGGACATAAGGCAGCTCATCTTCAACGGACTCCGTTTGATGAACCAATCCCTTTCTTTCGTGCTCATCGTCTTCACCGGTCGGGAGAGGCACTGCGTCCGAATCCGGTTCGGATCCAGAAGATCTTCTCTCTTCCGATCCTGGTTTTTTGTCCGGATCTAATTTTTTATCGGATCCTAGTAAATCTGTTAATTCAGTTTTGGTATTATTTACAATAATTTCCGGTTTCTCTGTTACATCTACTTCTAGTTTTGACTGAACATCTACTTCTGGTTTTAAATTCACCTCTGCTGGCGGCGATTCTGCTTCGTTTTCAAGTTCTTCCTGAACGCTCGCCGCTAGCTTTTCTTCTGAGCTCCGGTCTGTCGGCATGCAAGCATGTTCAGTCGGCTCAACTTGTCCTGAAATATAAATAAACGTTACCTGTTTTGTTGGCACATTCCACTACTTTCAGATTTCTAACTACATCTTTACTGGTCATTTTAAACAGTTCCGTTCAGTAATGATGTTATCACTGTGAGACCGGACGGCCACAAAATGCAGAGCGGAGCTTCGCTGAGCCTAATGAAGATAAACGGGAAGCGAAGTCAGTTTAAAGAACGCGTCCATACTTTATGCCAGTTAGACTAATGAGGACGAGATATTAGCGTTAACGATTAGAAAATAGCAGCAGAAGTAACTGCGGCTCTAATGAAGAACCTTTAGATGCACTGTTCAGAGACGTAGCTGATTAACCGGTTGCGCTATCGACCACCGAGCCCTCTTGTTCTGCAACGGTAACTTAGGTAATGAGAAATCATGTTTTGAAGCGTGGTCAGCGTGGGAAGGGAAGCGGAGTCAGTTTCAAAACCGAACCTAGACAGAGCGAAGCTATGCAGAGCTGAGCCCAGCGACGTAGCTTAACTCTTCTAAGCTCCGTTACACTTTCAGTGACTGCACTTTAAAAACAATGGATTAGGTATTGAATACGTAGTTGGCTCCGCTCAGCGTAAGTCCGCTCCGTATTTTGTGACCGCCAGGCTTTACAGGACATGAACATGTATTTTTTGGTTCGTATAACAATTTTTCTGAGATAGAGAGTTTTGGGAGAAGCTTAAAAGTCTTAAATGTAAAGACTAATCGAGTGACACTGTTTTATTTATAGGTTTTGACAAAAAGACAGCGACAACCAGAGGTCTTAACTCGACTCTGTACAAAATGGCGTCCGATTTAAATCTTAAAATATATTCTAAGAAAAATTTCAAATAATATCAACAATATGTTAAAGAAAGTGTATTAAAATTAAAATCTGATTCTAATAATTTCTGATTTTTTAAATTTTACTATTCATTTTTATTTAAAAAACGTCGTTGGATTTAATAAGCTGTTCCCCATGGGTAGCCTGGCAATGCGCTGTTGAAAAACTGTACGCCACTTCGTACTGGATTGAGACAGAGATGGCTTTAGCTGTTCTTTCGTCAGGGTCTTTTAAAGGGATGTCATTCGATGGGCCATTCGAGGATATGCGCAAAGTTGTGTTATTAACAAAAAATTACATTTTACAATATTACGAAGACGTCCCGAGTTTGTAATTCCGATCTTCAACTGTTAGAAAGTTAATAAAGTTGCCACACTTTTGCCTGATCCTGTATAAAAACAGCATATTATAAAATATTATAATACTATCCAAAGGTAAATAAAAACACGAGATTCATTCAAGGCTAGCATATCCCATAATCAGCTGTTTGGCGCTGAGCTGGAGAAAGCTGAGTAAGTTCAGGTCTTGCTTCTAATTTATGTCTTTAATCTGTGGATTCAATGAAATAAACTGTACTGAACAATCAATAATCTATACCGCAATTTTACATTTTCCTTCGCCAATCCGCATCATCGGATATCCTGATAACTCCGATGGTCACATAGCGAAGCCGACATAAGGGGCAAAGGACAGCTTCGTCCAACAGACTGCCTAGAAACGTCCGGGGTAAACAGTTCAATCCTGCTTTGTAATAATACGTTTTTCGCTACATTATAGGTTATAATGTAGTACCGTTTGGTTTCACTCAATGGAATTATATATTTGGATTTTTTAAAAGAAATTAGTTTAAAAATAACCCAAAATTGTATTATTCATAATAAATACAAAATTATTTTCTTATCAAACTTTAGTTTATGTTGATATATTAATGGAACATTTCAACCATGTTTATTTAATGGCACAATTTATAAACATTTGCAATCATTATTCCTCATCTTGTCTCTGTCATTAGCGTATTTTATTTTAATCTCTTTTTTTATTGAAATCTTACATAAAAATAAGAACACAAGTACGTAAGAAAATAGCTCGTTTATTATAAGATAAAATAAATCAAGTTAGCAGTTGTTTATAATCAAATCAGCTGTGTTACTCCAGCCTTCGTTTACAAATTCACTATGGTAAGTATTTTCCGGCGGAGGCAGCTGAGGTGAGCAGCTAATGGGCTTAGTTATCCCACCGTATCTCTAGCTCATACTACTCTCATTCATCTATTCAAGACACACAAACACACACACACACACACACACACACACACACACACACACACACACACACACACACACACACATTCACTACTCTACACATTTTGGCTAATTCTTAAAGTGTAAAGCGACCCGTACTGATGGAGTGAATTACATCCGTCTAACGGAGCTCAGAAATATCTGGCTACCTCCCAGTATACCTTAGTATTAACTATGCATGCGGGGCTGTATCTAGATTCCCTAGCTACTAGTGTGAACAGTAAAATAGAATGAGCAGAATTTCACTGTACAATAAAAAGCTGGCCAAAAGGCCATCATGACCAATTTCCATGATAAAGGTCAAAAGAAAGAAAAATTGTAAGGAATATAGTAGCAAGCACTTCAATAACACACAGAGATATCTTTTATTAGAAGTGGGGGACGTACGCACATTGAATCCTTTCCAAATCCTAGATTTGATAAAGGGACTAGAGTTGGAGAAGGCGTTGTAATTGAGCATGTTAGAAATATAGAAAAGGAGCACAATTGATCTACACAGATATCAGTGCAGAAGTAACACTTGAACTTTATTGATTCATTCATGGTAGACGTTAAGTATTTCCGTCCAAAAAGCGCTATTCACAAAATGTTTTTAACCAAACGGACTGTTTAATCACGAATATTCGCACAAATAATCGGCTATTTGTCGAATGTTTGTGGAAAAAATGTAATTGTCGGCAATAAAATTAATGCTATTTATAACCGTTGTCATGGTAACAATATAATATTGTCACTGAAAGGTACAAGTGCAGTTCTTACCCAGTGTTTCAACAGGCAGTTCAGTAGCAGCCACCACTTCAATGACAGAAGCCGGAGTCAAGTCCTGAGACTTGAGGGACAAACTCTTTGACGGAGTCTTCACCAGGTGTATGTCTATCAGGCTGTCGGGCATGTCAGCAGCCAGTATCAGCGGCTCGCTCACGCTGTCAGGGGAGTGCAGAGGTATTACGATGCAGTCTCCGTCTAGAATATTATCCTGAAAGTCAGTAGCTTTGGTTTCAGTAAATGCATTCGTGGAGACAATGGTTAGATTGTTAACAGCAAATGGTTAAACATTAGTGCAAAACGTCCTCATTTACAATTTTTGTTACCACGAGCGAACATAAATTTATTCCTTTCTCAAAAGCTAGATAATGATAAAACAAAATTTGTTCATGAGTTGTTTTTTTTTAGTTTTAGTTCAAAAGTAATATTTTTATTTCTGTTCTTGAACCAAAAATGGAAATCCTTGTTCTCTTCCTTTTTATTTTAATTACGATAATTTTTTGGAAAACACGACAAATTATCATAGCTAGTTTTTAACAACATAACTAAAACATATTATCAGCCTATTCATAAAAACAGTCTATCAGCTGTTCAATGAAATCAGGTGATCGTTATGAATTAATATAAAACAACTGATGTTTTACTATAACTACCATAGCTAGTTTTTAACAACATAACCTTAAACGTATCAATCAGCTGTTCAATGAAATCAGCTGATCGTTACGAATTAATATAAAACAACTGATCTTTTACTGTAACTACCTATATAAATCTGTGCTTTCGCATTACGCGACGCGCAAAATGCATTACAACTAGCCCTAAAACATGATACATATTAAAATATTTTCAGAGATGAATAAATCTGTTTATTTAAAATTTGTAACAGTAACAAACATTTTAGCCAAAAACAAAAGAACTGACTAGGAAGAACTGACTGAGTGTTGAGCTCAACAAAATAAATGCTATACTAACCTCGCGATTATGAGCCAGCTCGATGGTGCGTGGTCTTACATCTCGCGTCACGTTCTTGTCCGAACTTTCCCCTTTCTTTCTTCCAGAGCTCCTCTCTTTCCCGCCTTTCTTGAAAAGATTTGAAAAGGAACTTTTGCTTTTCGAGTCTTTTTTACTTTTACTTTCTGAAGAACCTAAAATTAAAAGACAAACAGTGTTTCACGAGGACATTCTTTATTTTAATGTTTTTTTCTGAACCTAATTTAACAAAATACGGCCTCACTACACTTAGTGGAAAAACATACATTTTATTTTGTACACGCGTTGAACCCAGTCTGGTTCACTTTAACAATGTACTCGGATATATTGAAATAGAATAGAAATTTGGAAATCTTAAGTGGATTTGTAAATCGAACACATTGAAATGGAGTTTTTAGTATAGTATTAAAGTTTTAGTATAGCTTGTAATGTTTTTCGTCCAACAGATGGCGCTGTTTTTTTTTCAAAAAAAAACAACAACAATATGTTTTTACCTGTCACAGGTGTGACAGCTATATGATAGTAGGTATAGAAACACGTGCACGTATTGGAATACAACCAATGCAATGTTGTGTAAAAATTTCAAAACAATCAGTGAAAAATTTTCGGGATTTAAGAATTTTAAACAAAAGAACATTTACAATTTTATTTATGTAGATTTATACGTCCAAATCAATATTTTCTCAAAAACAGACTTAATGAAACTTTGTTAAGAGTCAAATTAAAAGTCATCAGAAAAAAATATAGGTTAACCTTGATTTATTCATTTTCTTGCGACATTTTTGGAATCTACAAAGTACTTTGAAATAAATAGTCTATGTGTATCAAACAACCATTACCAGAAACTCTGCTTTTCGAGCTGCTCGAAGACTCTGAACTTCGTCGAAAGACAGATCCTCTAGAGAGAGATGTAGCCGGCGACGGTGTCCGGGACTCGTCCCTGGTCAGCTGAGTCAAGCTTTGGGCGGGTCTGGAAGGTCGTACGACGCCGGTAAGATCCAGCGTCGCCGGTTTCACTTTGGCTACTTCGAACTCGGGACTGCGACAACTCCCCGCCGAATGCTTCCTGACGTAATTAGGATCGCGTATTGGATCATCAGGTTTGAAAAGCTCTGACTGTATTGTCGGCACGTTGGGTTGGACTTCGACACGGTTCGACTTTTCTAATTTCAAATCACTCTTGGTCAGCAGACACGCTTCGTCCTGATTAACCTGGACTGGCAGTGGCTTCCTTTCCGACTCGTCGGCGTGCAGTGAAATAAACTTAACCAATTCTTCGTCCTTAACGTGTTTTGTTTGGTTCGTTCTCGGTTTTTGTTTAGTTGTTTTCGATTTGATTTTGTTATCTACTTTAATGCTGTCGTTCGCGCTAGGTTTGTTGTAAACAATCTCCGGGCCTTTCAGTGGTATGTAAATACCGTTTTCCGGTGAAATCCTGTGTTCCTTTTTCGTTTCCGGTTCCTTATCCGGAACTATATCGTCGTCACCGTGAAGCGGAATTATTTGTTCTAGATCGTTTAGTTTGATTTTATGAGTCGAATGTCGTTTCGATCTAGTCGGCGCTGGAACGGAGTTGGTGCTTTTCCCGCTGTGTGTCCTGGAAAGGCTGTCGCTACTCGATTTGGATTTGTTTTCTACTCTACTCGGCTTCTTGACGGTCAGAGTTGACGTCGAGCTGGACAGTCTTCTGTTCCCATTAACAAAAGGTTTCGCTCCTTCGGGCGGTAACACGGCTCCCGTCGGATCCGACTTTCTAGCGAGCAAGGCGGCCTCGACGCACTCTTCTGGAGGATATTCGGCTTCTAAACTGACTGTAGGGATAGGTTTCTGTCCGCAGAAAGACGTTTCCAACAACATCCGATGCGGTGACGAACATCTAGATGCTTTGGATAACTGCGACAGATGAGAGACTCCGGACAGATGAGACGCACCGGATAAGTGAGAGACTCCGGACAGATGAGACGCTCCCGATACTCCGGATAGATGCGAAGCTCCGGACACGTGGGACGCGCCAGATCCACCGGAAGCAGCGGAACCTATGGAAGACAACCGGCTGGTTCTGCCGCTGATCGAGAGCAAGCCGATGTCACTGCACGCAGAGTCCTTCCTCTCTTTTACGTCCTTTTCATTCTGAGCGTCGGCTTCGCATTTTATTACCTAAAATACAAAAATACCTTTAACAAATATTCACATCTGAAAACCAGTCTACGGCCTACAATTCCGTTTATCGGAGTTTATTATTAAAATATTAATTATATTTATTGTTGCTTTGTTAATTTCAATTATAAATACACGCATATATAATTAGCAAACCTAAACAAAGAAATAATATACAACTGAGCAAAGTGTGGGTGATCCGCGTAAATATAAATTGTTGACATTATTGCACTAACTTCTAAAATTCCATTCATATTATTGGGGAAGTGAAAATAAATGTATGAACTAAAATTTTAATCCAAATTCTTGCATGACCGTACAGTATATTATATTATTATAAAAAACGAAAGGAAACAGAAAAGATTATGACAAACGACAAAAGAATTTGTACTTTTTTTGCTGCTTTAATTTCCTTCTTTGAAATCCGGAATCCAATATCGCATTTTCTCCACTCGTTCGTTATTTTTTGCAGATTTCTTAACCAATATTCTGCTTCGAAAACTTGTGTTCAATACGTCAATATTCCAATTTCGTTCAAAATATCTTCATTCCTAACTCTCCTTGATTGGCTTTATCGGGAACACCGTTTCTAAAAGTCGATCTCAAAAACTAGTTTTACGCCTGTTTATTTTTGCGCAATAAAGCTCTATACGCTTTAAGTATTTGAAGAAAAAGTTTTGAAAGACACAGTAATAAAGCTTTATACACTTTTGAACAAACAGTTTTGAAAGCAAAACAAAATTCAGTTTAAATTAGTCCAATGCAAAAAAACAAAGAGAAAACCAAACGTTACTCTCTTCGGAGGACCTGGATGGTAGTTCAGTCTCTTTATGCTATTCACGCTTTCATGAAATTTTTTCGATACTTATGAATCTATTAAAGCAAATTTGAACTCCTGTTATCAAGTCACATTACGACTTATTTGATTCTGACTTAACGTTTACTTCAAATAATACAGTTTTTATTTAATTACTTGTGAAAATACCAATTGTAACCGGTTATTGCTGCTCTTACGGCAATTAATTTACTAAGAAAGTATATTTTGTACTGTAAATTCACTTGCAAGGATTTTTTGTAACTTAAAGTTAGGACATTTTTACTTTCGCTTGTGACCTTGATTTTTTTAACTGCACTGCATTCGAAATGTATAAACAATCGTAACATAACCTCAAAGTTAACGTAACAAAAAAATAACAGCTGTTCGGATGAATCACCTTCACGACCAGCATTGCGTAAAGTAGAGAGTAAGTTTTGAGGTTATTATTTTAAAAGTTTAAACACAGTTTACTCACAGCGTGTTGTTGTTGTAACTTTTTCCTTTTCATCTTGATCTCGTTTTCGGCAGGATCTTGGAAGTCAAGTTCTTCAGTGCTACTTCTCAGTTCTAGGGCCATCTCTTCAGAGAATCCGAGGCCTAATTTGGTCCCGCCAGGAGCAGCTCCGGGGCCTACAACATTTCATCTGTGATTCGTCAATGTTCACTGTTTAAAGCCAATTAAAAAGTTACGAAAAAAGGTAAAATTGTTGTCTTGCTAAGAAATCTACACTACTCTTTTCAATTCTCAATTTTTTTTCTAGAGAGAAATTACGTTCCGTCTCAAATATCGATGTCTTAAGTATATTCAGCAGGTCTTAAGACCTCTGTTAATAAATGTAATTTTTTTTTTTATTTGAAAATGTTTGAGTCGTAATTCATCTTATATGAATAAACATGTCAACAAAATCCGTCGAATCCGTTTTATGAATTCTTACGATTTCAAAAGAAAGGTTCTACAAGGTCTTGTCTGTCCATATTGCTGGAGACTAAACTAATCAACTGATATTTGGTGACAGATTTGAATTAAATTTACTACGCAGATCTGATTCACCGTTATCTCAGAACCATTAAAATTTAAAATAAAAGAAACATAATTTTAAGATTTTTTTCAAAAATAAACAAAATACTTAATATAAAATTTTCACAAAATTTCAAAAAATCGGCTAGATAATCTTCATAAATAGCCAAAAAAAAAACAAAATTTTGTTCAGAAAAAGTTATTATTTATAATTTTTTTCTCAAATTGTTATTGTATTTGAAGATTTATAACTCAAATAAATACATAACATTTAAAATAAAAAAACCGAAATTATTAAAGTAAACTTTTTCTTATTTCTACTAAAAACGTTATCATCTGCTTTTCATAAATTGGTCATTTTTTTAATTGTTGACGCATTTCGGATATTTACATTAAGAAAAAGTATTGCGTGTACTGCTCCTTCAGGCTTGGATTCGTTTTTTATATTACTTAACCCACCCACCCCCACTTAGCCCTACCCCGTCTCCTCCACCTTATATAATCACCAGAAAGAAAGTATGCATGTGACCAATCGGAAGCGAGCAGGTGGTTTTTAAAAAGTAGCGGAGTGGGGGCGGATGGAGGGGTTTAAGTAGTACTAAAGAACGAATTCAGGTACGGAGGAATAGTACAGCAATATGTTTTGGTAATAAAGGTAAGCTGTAAAGTGCCAACAAATGAAAAATTGACAAAGTTAGGAAAAACAGATAATAGAAAAAAGATATTTTCAATAAAAACTCTGATAGTGGTATACTCTTGAAATCTAAATGTCTTTTCAAATTCGGTGCATTGACTTCAGTTTTACATGCGATTAAAATTTGAGCAAAAATTGATGAACCGATTTCGAGAAATTTATGCGGAAATTTTGTTGCGATTGCTACCGAACTGGACAGTTTAAATTTAAGATTGTTTGCGTAATATTTTTTAACAATAAAAATTTCTTGATTACATAAACTTTGAGGTTATGTTCGATTTAATTATTTCGTGACCGCATTAGAGTAATAAAATAACGTGCAGTCAGTCCGAAAGGTGAGCCCGAGTTTGGCCCGAGCTGAAGTTTATTTACCTGCGAAAAGATCTCTCTCCGGACTGCTGTCATCGTGGTGCGAGGAACTGCTAGCGCGGGAGATGTCTATCCTAGGCGTAATGGCCGCCGTACCGCTTCTAGGAGACTTTAACCCTGTATCCTCTTTGATCCCTGGAAGTGTTAGGCGGTTCTTCTCGTGTCCCGGACTGTCCTGTTCGTCGCTCAGATCCTCCACAGAAGCAAAAGGAGCTAAACCTTTTGTTTTGGATTTCGGTTCCATGATCACCTGAGAAACGAATTCTTATCAGTCGACATCGAAATAGTAACAAACACGCTCGGACTGGCCATATAAGCTACCGGAAGGATTCCCAGTGCGCCGCATCCAGGATTTTAACGAAAAGCGCCGGTTGACTGGTGGTAAAAAGCGTGCTTTTTGCAAGCTGCATGTCCAAACCTTAGATCCGTAAACGTAAAAATGATCTTATGCACCACACTCCACAGGCTACGCCAGCCCTCGGGCGCAACATATGCACTTGATGCGTATAATCGCATTTTACGCCTTGTACTCCAAGGTACCTAAAATACTATTTTAACATATACTCGTTAAATGCAGAAGTTCTAGCGTAATAATTATGCCGTATACAATAGGGTTGTTAGCTCTATTTTTCCGATCACAAAATTATACTGTAGTTTGGTTACGGGCTTCAGGTTTTGTGAGTATACAGCTTTTTTCTATCACAAAGTTATAGGATAATTCGGTTACAGGCTTGACGTTCATAGGTGAGAGACCTCTCTTTTTCCCTAACAAAACGTTTAGGGTAGGTTGGTTACAGGCTTGAGGTTTGGAGGGTATACAGCTTACTTTTTTCTATCACATAGGTATAGGGTAGTTTGGTTACAGACTTGAGGTTCGAAGGCTATACAGCTCGCTTTTCCCCGATCAAACCCCGATGCAATACATTTCAAAAAATGTTATCAGGGAAGGGTTTGGCGCCGATTTCTACGGTAGCACCGCTTTTGGTCCTACGTTCCCATGTTAAAAATTTGATCCCAGTCCTACTCTGGTAACAAATCTATCGATTTCACGCTTTCTGGATGACGTGACGGAAGCGTATTTGCAAAAAGTAACATGATGTCACACTCAAAAATATTTTACGTATAAAAATAATTCTGCATTTTCCAATTAAAAGAACATAATTCATCCAAACAAGAATGTATATAAATTTCCAATTTTCAGTTGCATTTAAAATGCTTACTTAACGCTGATTACGAAAGTACGATGTGATTTTCAGAAAAGGTTAAGATAAGAATGTAATGGCTTATTTTAATCGTTTCTAATGAAGTCATTTTGAAACTGGAGGATGGGTTTTGTTGCGTAATGAGCGTGTACGATTACTACAATCGATTTTTGTGCTAAGCTTGAATTAAAAAGCTTGACGGCCTCAAAAAATTATTTAAATGTCAGAAAATGTGCTTATTTCAAGGTTTCAGGTCTGGGCTATACAATGACGGCCGCTAATAGCTTATTTTCCAATGGAGATCGCTAAAAAGTGCATTGCATTTAATTAGAACGACATTCCGGTAACTGGAATCGTCGACATCGCTGTTGAAGAATGCCAATTTAATTGATAACGCGTGGCCGACATTAACAGCGGCACAAGCGGAATCCAATTTATCCGTTACGCGTTCCCTATAAATAAAAGAAGAACGATTCCATTGTGGTTTGGTTCGATGCCACTGTGATTACCATAACCATCATGTGATTAAATTTTACTTTGTTTTTACTATTACTTGATCATTATTCGTCTGAAGTAACTTATAAACTATCATTTCACTGTTTTACTGTCGAAGTAAATATTACAAGTTATTGACTTATTATTGACATTTTTAATTTACGTAAGCAAAACCAAGTTTATGAATTTTGTGCATCCGCGTTTGATGACAAAAATATTTAGGACATATTTTTATGTCGCCAGATCACTTTAAAGTTTCAATTTTTAATGTCTTATTTCGGTAGGGCTATTTCAAGTTTAAAAATCTCAACAAATTCACAAACGTAATTTGGATCAAACGAAAATCATTTTTTAGAATTTTTTATATCTTTTCATATATTATGTTAAGTATTCCGATCAGTTTTGTACCAAAAGTAAGGACCTGCGTTATTGAAACTACATATATAGGGTTCATACAGTTCGTCAAAACACCAGGAAAACTTTCAAACCTAATACATTTCCATTTTAAGGCTTTACAATAGAATAAAACCGACTTAAGATCGATAAAACGTACGTAAACAAAATTCCAGCAGCAGTATTAAAGTCTCACTGAGAGTGCAGCACGATGCAGGCAAATTATTAATTGTATACAAAAACAGCTGATTGCTAAAAAAACCAGCTGATTGCAATTTCACCTGACGTTTTTCTTATGAAATCGTTAATTTTAATTGAAAGTAAAAAAAACATGAATTCTGTAAACAAAATTATTCAAATTATACCGTTGGCTGGTATTTAATTACTATAATACTAAACTTTAATTCAATACTTGTATTTTAAGATTACTGTACTTATCTTCCTAAGTAAAATCGTTGCAAAACCATGTAGGCCTACTTGATTTTTTCAATAGTCTATACAACTTCTGTTAAAATAGACGTTGTAGTTATATTTAATGTACTAATATGACCTGTTTATAAAGCAATGTCATCTAATATATTTAAGTTATTTAGGTAAATATGCAGTGTAGGTTGTCCTCGATTTTTCGGTAATTTTTTTTACTAAAATGCTTTATTACATATCCAAAAGCAATAATTCAAAACACCAAAGCGCGGAAAGTCCGAAAAGTACGATAAAAATTGAAAATAAAAGTGACCCGCATAACCTCAAAATTGCTACCGCGTGAAAGTAGGTAACGTGTTTTTGATCGTTAAAACGATAAGAAACCTTTTACTTTTTTAAAAAAAAAGTACTCAATGACAACTGATACCTATACTGCATAAATACAATAAGCCATACTTTGTTCTACTTTTGTATTTAGAAGTACAACCTATAAAATTAATGACTGAATTCTAACATTGTACTTTACTGAAATATTTACAAATAAAACCTACTACAACCTGATTTTACACTACGTACCTAAGTTAGACTACAGTATTTACTATTTACTAAAAACAGAGTCTTTTATTTAATAACATTTACATATTAGAACTAACCTAGATTGCTTTACCGATTCTACTATCAAAACTGATTCAGTCAGTAATTATTTAAGTCTTAGATACAGTAATAATTTAAATATTACTTTAAACAATGTTTTTTAGTAGTCAGCTGTTTTGGTACAAATATAGTTAATTATTTCTGTTACGTTACTGCGTTGTGCTGCACTCTTATGAAGACAATTTATACTGCTCCTGGAATTTTCTTTACTGGCCCTTTACCGGTTTTAAGTCGGCTTACGGGAGAATGAGGCGTAATCGTTCTTTGGTGTCCTAACGAACATGTAAGTATCCTATAGGCCTTTGTAGTTTCAATAACGCAGGTTTTTATTTACTTATTACGTACTAGCAAATTTCCTTTGAAGAACGAGGTATTTGCGCCATATTGTGACAAACATGATAACACCCAAATATTGAATTTTTAAAAGCAATGAAATTTCATGTTTGTATTTTCAATGCAATTTAAATTTTTAAAACGCTAATATATGTAGATTGTAATGCTGTTTATAACTGTGAATTCAGAGTTTCAAAAATAGTGGAAGATTTAAAAAAATATTTTTGGAAATCCGCTCCCATAACCTTATCTAGATGGCTGCCGTGATTATATTACTATTAAAGTGTAAATTTGTGAAGATTATTAATTTAAAAAAATTTGCTTCTATCATGTCAAGTTATTAGTCAAATTATATACATTGTATATGAAAAGTAAAATATCCAAATAAATCTAAAATTTCACAGTGACACTATATTTAATAATTTTGCAACAAAGTTTACATCACGTGCGGTTGTTAGATTGTCGTTTGGTTTAGCGTTGCTTTGACAGTTAACTGATGAAAGGTTTAAGTGTGATGTTGAAGCTATATTGGATCCTTTGAAAGACAATATAGGGCATTTACAGACTAAAAAGCCACTGTCAGGCTTCATAGAGGGATGTCATTCAATTGTTCGAAACAACTTTTTGACGTTCCTTTGTATTCGACTAGCAAGAAATCAAAAGAGTTATGTAAAACAATGCAAAAAACGTCCTAACGTTAAATTAGTAAAGTTAATTAGTATGTCAATTACGATAATTAATAACGTTTAATTAGTGCGTTCATTACGTTATTTATTAAAGTTAATTAGTTAAATTAGTACGTTAATTATTAACATTAATAAGTTTAATTAGTGCGTTAACAACGAACGTTAATTAGTTTAATTAAAAAGTTAATTGAGTTAATTATTACGTTAATTGATTTAATTAGTAAGAATAATTAGTATTAGTACATTAATTAGTTCAATTAGTACGTTAATTAGTAACGTTGATTAGTTTCCCGAAAATTACGGTTTAGAAAGTACTGAAAAAAGTGTGAAAAAGTGTGATCACAAAAAATTGGAATGATTTATAAAATTCTGTTTGTCTGATTTCTCTGAAATTTTCGTCACTAATAAAATATATCAGCACAATTAAATGCACTAAATTTAAAAAAACAACAAATACTTTCTTGGTTGAACTCAAGAAAGTTCAATAATAAATTTACGGTTAGGGGAGTAAATTGTAGAAACGAAACCTGATAGTGTTCAGAAGTTTTCCATTTACTCCCGAACAGATTTACTCCGATCCTTATTAATTCAAATTTAATGTACTGACTTCTACATATATTTTAATGTAAAAATATATACTTATTTTTACGTGTGATCAAAATTTTAGCAAAATCTTAAGAACAGATTTGGAGAAATTTGGTCATTTTATTCAATAAATTTCAAGTCTCATTATTGGAATATAAATTCGATTAGACTGTATACTAGAGGAAAAGATTGTAAAACCTCAGACAATAGGTCAACCAATTGTGCAACCTTATTGTGCAACCAATTAAGTTCTGCAGATTGGTGTCCTTAGTAGGTACGGCAATCTACTGACTAGCTGGAAACCAAAAACCCTCTTGCTAGCAAGAGCTTCAAAGTCATAAATAATGTGTCCTGCAGTTTCCTCCTCTTTGCTGTGCACATGTACATGTGCACCCTCAGACCACAGTGCCCTGTAATAAGCCTTACGATTTTCCTGAATTGTGTTCTGCCCAAGATGTCTGATGCTCCTCTAATTCCACCATAAGGAACTTTACCAAGAGGCGCTTGCTATTGGAATGCCCATGAAGGTCATCTTGCTTGGTGTTACTTGTTAGTCCACCTATTTATAGCAGATCTGACCAAAAAGAGATCACTAAAGCTGGCTCGGGTCCGATAAACTCACATGCCCAGTTCAGTCAGTCCGCCTTCTTATTACCCTTATGCCCCGGAAACCAGTGGAGAGTACCTCAGTTTCCAGGAACAGAAAAATGTAGTTCTTACTTCACTCCCAGACCAGCTTGGACCGAATTGTAGGACCCACAACTGCTTTGATTGCTGCCTGATTATCAGTACAAATATGAATACGAGTCTTCTTGAAGGACTGTTTCAAATTTTCCCGAACACAGTTATTAATGGGCCATTACTTCATCCTGAAATACTGTTGCATACTGTGCCAGGGCAACATTGGAATATTTATAAACCCATACGTTTTTGAATAAACTACATATAAGGACATTTTTATCAAAATTATAAACACTGGTTTTAAGAAAATTATATTTTAAATATTTTTAACTGGCGTTTAAAGCATTTCATGTTGTTACTGTTAGTGGCACACTATTGTTCGAGTTTCAGAATATTTTGCATGCTAATAAAAACATAGTAACAAAGTATTTACTCTGTCAAGCAGTATCAGAGAAAACCGGCCAATCCGCAGATTTTGACACAGGTTCACAGATAGCTACTGTGGAAAATTACATGACCAGGACTGTTAGAGAGGCCATCCAAATTAAGAATCAACATGAACAGGAACAAGCCCGAAATTTACCTGCTCAGCTTTGCGTTGCTGGTGGGTCGGCCTACGTCAGCTCAAGCCAGCCCACTTTATATTTGCGTTATATGGAGGTTATAAAATTAGCAAGCTAAGTCCTTCAGTTCAACTTTAGAGACTTGTAGCGAGAGCCATCTTGAAAATCTCAGATACGTATGTGTCTTTTAAAAACATATATTTGTGTCGAACTGATGTACAGCGATTTTCAAAGTAATTAACATTTTCCCATCTATGAACGAATATATATATATATATATATATATATATATATTTCTACCTATGTTATTTGTACAAATCCTATAAATGTTTGGTTGTTTTTCTCGGATTAAATTGAATGTGAGTGCTGGACCAATAGCCTATAGTGTCCATCGACCCTAACCACACAATGTTAATCACTCGCACGGAACGTTGCATTTACATTGCTGGGGGACATGTTGTACACTGAATGTAGATATAATGCTATTCTCTAAAGTGTAGTCAGACAAAAACACAACCGAGGATGTTGAGGGCATTTAATTGGTTCGAGTGAAAAAACGTGGACATTTAGATTAAAATTGAAACAGGAGAGAAAATTGAACTGTTCGATTTTTAAAAGAACATTCGTTAACATTCCTTAAACTCACTATTAAAACTAATTTATATAATAAATAGCGTTAATTTATGATTTTTCGGACAGCCAAATTGATCACAAAACGTTAGTACAATATTCGTGGTTCTGGTAAAGTTAATACAGATATATTCCTATTAACCGGACTTCTGTTATCCGAATTTAACGAAAATTAATTCTCGCTGACATGACGGAAGCAAATTTACAAGGAGTAACAAGATTTTATAAGTGCGTTTGAACGAAAATTAAACTTGTAAACTTTTAAAGGTGGTAATTAATAAAATAAGTCACCGATGACCCACTAAATCAGCCTGTAGCGTGACTCACTTTAACGGCAACGTTATGCAATGCCGAGGATTAAGTTGGCCTCAGTATGTCAGCTGTTTGTCAGCTGTTTTAGTAATCCTAATTCAATTACTCCCCTTTTCGAGTCCAACTCAATGCTCCGTTCCAATTATAAAACCTTGTTAACCATTTAAGCAGATCACTGAAGCAAATACAGTTAAACATTTCATACTAATATGATAAATAACATAAAACCTTAAATGCACAAACTTTCTTAAATACAGTTAAATAAAGAAATCATATTCATAAGCGTCAAATGAAATAATAGCGTAGATGACTCGTTGACGTGATGGAAGCGAATTACGATGACAAATCAACAATTTAAACTTTAAAATTGTGCATTGAAATTAAAAAAACTCGACATCGATCATTTTTTTTATTTCAAACAAATGTTAAAAATTTTAAACGCTAGTATATGCAGATTTTAATATTGATTAAATAAAGAAATCAGATTATAAAATTTGTATAAAGATTTGGAATGGCCGTTATTTTGAAACTGTTCGAACGAAATATACGGGCACAGAAAATATAAACGTATCAGAATTATAACCCTTATGAGATATATGTGAGCGCTTGCATCTTACGGCAGTGTTCAACTACGATTAAACAGATAATAGTACTGTCTATTTTATCAAAAGTCTTCCTACTGTCCTCGCAGTTTGCAGCGTTCGTAGCGGCAAATAGTCCAATTAGTTCGACTTTAGCCTCTCTTATAGGGTACATTTTTTATAATGGTGGCTGTAATTTTGGTCCGTTTATTACGGACAACGGACAATGGTCAGTTGTCTAAGTTATTACCAAAATCGATGTTTGTGTGTGCAAGTTTAACCAAAACGGGCCGGAATTGCGATCGCGAGAATGCTAAAACACATAGCCTACATCTCTCTCTCTCTCTCTCTCTCTCTATATATATATATATATATATATATATATATATATATATATATATATATATATATATAGAGAGAGAGAGAGAGAGAGAGAGAGAGAGAGAGAGAGAGAGAGAGAGAGAGTATACTGCTTCATACTTTATGTCAGCTAGATTGATGAGGACGAGTGATTGATTAGTGTTAAAGGTAAGGGAAAAGCAACGGGAGTAACTGTGACTCACGAACTTAAAACCTTTAGGTGAGCAGTTGAGTGACGTAGTAGACTGACCAATGCTTCGACCACCAAACCCCTTACACACGCGCGCGCGCGCGCGCACACACACACACACACACACACACACACACACACACACACACACACACACACACACACACACACACACACACACACACACACACACACACACACACACACACACACACACACACACACACACACATAATTTTAAATGACACAAAAAGGAATCATTCATAAATCATAATATCGGTGCTCATTTCAAAGTCCTGGTTATGGATCTTACCATCAGCCGCTCCAATAGCTCATTGTCCAATTGGAATTCGCTAAAAACTGTAAAATTGAACTGATTTCTGAAAAGCGTTTCGTCGAATTTTCTCAAATCTTGGCCACACGTAGTAATATCAATGCAAATCAGTGTTGCAAATCTGAAATGAACTTACTTTCTGGTTGTTTCATAAAACCGATTTATAGGCGTGCCCTGTTGTTGGAGCCAGGCTCGCGTGTCGCGATTCCCAAACAAAACCCAGTTACGTCTGCATGTCTTTATGATTAAACACATGCAAACCCGTTGCATGCTATAGCCCAGCCGAGTTCATTATTTAACACGTTCAATAAAACACTGATTTTTTTACTTTAATCGTAATTAGATTATCTGATGATTGCCGCACGCAGCTGTCTCGACCGCAACAGTGACTGTTCAAAAATATTACACAAACTTTCTCTGCTTCCATTTTTTCTTCGAAAATCTGGTATCGACAAAAATATGACCTACTTTCTGAAACCAGTATAAAACAAATTTGAAATACATTTTTTGCAGCTTCAGGGTAAATAAAAGAATATCCAGTTTTGCCCTTATTGTTGATGTGTGTCTTGAGTAGTGTAGTTTCACCTGTTAGGTTCTGTTAAGTATTCAATTCTTTACTTTTAAATTTTATAAATTAACAGGTGAATATTACTTGGCAGTATTATGTAATAGTTCACCCACGTAAGTCCTTAACCATTGCTTCTACCTGTTCTAGAGCAAACAGTATTCCCCCTCTGTTATTCTAGTTGGCTTAGAATATGTTAGTATCTCTGTAGCATAATTGTGTTTGTATCTCTGTAACTTAGTTGTGTTTGTATATTTGTAGCTTAATCGTGTTCGTATCTCTGCAGCTTAGTCGTGTTTGTATATGTAGCTTGTATAAGTAGCTTGTTAGTCTCTGTAGCTTGGTTACGTTGTAACTCTGTAACTTAGTTGTGTTTATATCTATGTAGCTTAGTTGTTGACTGTATCTCTGTAGCTTAGTATGTTTGTATCTCTTTAGCTTAATTGTGTTTGTATCTCTTTAGCTTAATTGTGTTTGTATCTCTTTAGCTTAGTTGTGTGTGTATCTCTGTAGCTTAGTTGTGTTTGTATCTCTGTAGCTAGGTTGTGTTTGTAACCCTGTAGCTTAGTTCTGTTTGTATCTGTAGCTAAGTTGTTGACTGTATCTCTGTAGCATAGTTGTGTGTTTGTATCTCTTTAGCTTAGTTGTGTTTGTATCTCTGTAGCTTAGTTGTGTTTGTATCTCTGTGGCTTGGTTGTGTTTGTATCTCTGTAGCTTAGTTGTGTTTGTAACTCTGTAGCTTAGTTGTGTTTGTATCTCTGTAGCTTAGTTGTGTTTGTAACTCTGTAGCTTAGTTGTGTTTGTATCTCTGTAGCTTGGTTGTGTTTGTAACTCTGTAGCTTAGTTGTGTTTGTATCTGTAGCTAAGTTGTTGACTGTATCTCTGTAGCATAGTTGTGTGTTTGTATCTCTGTAGCTTAGTTGTGTTTGTATCTCTGTAGCTTAGTTGTGTTTGTATCTCTGTGGCTTGGTTGTGTTTGTATCTCTGTAGCTTAGTTGTGTTTGTATCTCTGTAACTTAGTTGTGTTTGAATCTCTATATCTTAACTAACCGATCAAGTGTGGCCTCTGTTTCAATTCAAACGATTGGAATTTAGTTTGTGTTTGTTTGTTACGCAATTTTGGCCAAACTTATTGACAGATCGTTATGAAATTTGGTACGAAGTTACCTTGTATAAATCCCTAATGAAATACTTCTAATGTTTTTTCCCATCCACTTCCGTTTCAAGATGGCCATTGATTTAACTGTTATAAGTGTACGCAGTTTTAGCTAAAACCGTTGACCGATTGTTTTGAAATTCGGTGCGAAGTACCTTGTGTAAAATCCGAACGAAGTATTATACGACTTTTTCCCATTCACTACAATTTTAAGATGGCGGCCTCTGATTTAATGATGAAAAATGTGCGCAGTTTTAGCCAAACGCACTGACCTATTAATTTGAAATTTGGTATGAAGTTACCTTGTATATAGTGCGTACGACGTACGTGTAAGGTTTTTCCCCATTCGCTTTCGTTTCAAGATCAGCCTCCGATTTAACGATGAAGAGTGTAGGTACTGACTATTTCCTGTAATAGCCGACCGTAGGCCGAACGGCAAGACCTATCATAATTTTGATTATTTCATGAGAAAGAACATACAATTTCCAATAAAGGCGGTCCGGTAATATTTTTCCCGAATATTATAGTTATCGCTTAAATTGGTGGAAAATGTTACGAGCGCGTCAAAGCGCTGACACCGAGCTGTAGCCAGGCAATTAATTAAGAATATACTGCGGGTCTACTGTTCTTTGAGTAATAGTAAATCACTTGTCAATAACCGGCCAAGGCCACTGGTAAGGAATAACAAAGCTCTACAATAGAATAAAACTGTATTTTTATTTTGTGAACTTCAATATATTTGAGTTCCATTTAGTTCATGATTTAAATTTCAATACAATCGTTAAATTGTCTAACTTTAAATTTGACACACTGATTTCAGTTGTATGTATGATTTTTGCGAAAAATTTTCCCGTTTTCCGTTGACAGTTTCCAGACCGGATTTTTCGGAGAGAAAACTATCTCGCTACATTTGAGGGGTAAAATGATACGGCGGTCAGGGTTCATTTTCTTTGTAATTGGAAAATTTTAAATGCTAACGTATGCAGATTTTAACGTTGGTTGTTTTGGCGAAATCAGATTTTCAGAAAATTACAGGTCGAAATAAGAAAGTAACAGTGGTATTGTTACTTTTTGGAAATTAGCTTCCATCACGCCAGCGAGACAGCTGCGTGACTCGACTATTAAAGTTTTGTGTTCTGTCGTTTACACGCGTGCACAAGCGTTCAGTTTCATCTACTTGTCCTATTCTGTAACGTCAGATCATTGCTGCAGGCCTGTATTCGATCCGTACTGCGTGTTCTGAATTATTTACGAACAATTTGACGCCGGATAATAATTTGACCGCCGAGATTAACCACTTGACTCAACGTGGCCATTACAAGTTTGCATTTATATCAATAAAACATTTTTTTAATGTAAAATTTCTGTTTTGAAAACTATAAAAACATTTCTTTTCTCGCAACACAATATCATTTACCCACATAAATTCAAATACAAAACGAAAACTTTGAAAAAACTTTCTAAGAGTCAATTGAAATAATGAAAATCGCTGAATGCAACTGTTTTGCCGACACGGTGGTTTCAGTTTCTTAATTTCAAATGATATTGAAAATTCAACTAATTTATTTAACACTATAAACTAAGGTAAAATACACAATGCATGGTTTCTAGATCCTTTAATGTCAAATGACACTTGGGGAGGAAGATCGTGTGTTGTGAAAATCTGAAAACCTAGTATGGTATTCAGGAGGCTCCAAGACAAAGATAGACCCTGGGGCTGGGGTGTACGGCCTGAGACCACGGGCAAAGAAAGCTGTTGCCCTGGGACAGTATGCAACAATATTACAGGCAAAGTAATGGCAATTATTGATTGTGTTTGAGAGAATTTGAAAAGGGCCTTCAACAAGACTCGCATCATATTTATACCGACAGTTAGGCAGCAGTCAAAGCACTTGTGGGTCGTACAATTTAAGCCAAACTGGTCTGGGAGTGTCGGAAAAACCTCAACGTTCTGTCCCTTGGTAACCGTGTTACTCTTCACTAAGTTCCGGGATAAAAGGAGATTGAGGGTAATGAGGAGGCAGACCGACTGGCTGCATCTGAGTTTATCGGACCCGAGCTGGTTTTAGTGATCTCTCTGGTTGGCCGTATCCGCTATCAATAGGTGGATTAACAAGCAACGCCAGGCAAGATGAGATAACCTTCATGGGCATTCCCACAGCAAGCGCCTCTGGGTAAGTTTCTTCAAGGAGGACTTAGAGAAGTGGTAGACGTCTTGGGCGGAGCACAACTCACGAAAATCATGGAGCTCATTACATGGCACTGTGGTCTGAGGGTGTACATGAACAGGATAGGAATGTACCATTGAGAAACCGTGTGTAGGTTGTACAGTAAAGAAAAGGCAACTGAAAACACATAATTTATGATTATGAGGCTCTTGCTAGGAGAAAAAAAGGGTTTATGGTTTCTAGGACCCCAGGGACCTCCAGCAAGATGAGCTAGTCACTGAATCTTACTAAAGTCACCAATCTGCTGAACTAGTACTTAAGTGGTTAGTGGTACAATAGGTAGGTTAATCGCAGAGTCTGTGGTTTTGTAAACAATTCTTCTAGTAAATAATGTAACCTAATAGTAAAATACACGATTTTCATAGACAAAGAAGTTATGAAATTTAAAAATTTAAATTTAATTTTAAATTCAAATTTAAAAATTTGAAATGATCGAAATTTGAGTGTTTTAAATGAATTTTCATGGTTATTCACCATGAAGCACGCACGCACAGCACACACAACACACAAACAAACAAACCGAAAGCTCCATTCTGATTTTGTATCCTAACCCTTAACTTTTCCTTTCCGTAATAACAAAGTAACAGACAATTTTCGTTTAACACAGTAATAGAGTTTGTTGAAGGGAAATGGATTTGTACCTCGTCGCAGTTGGCAGCAATGAATTGTTTCCTTTCCCATCGATAAAGTTCAAATTGTAGTTTTGATATTTTGGTACCACTGCGGAGTTGTTACTGTTTCAAACAAGGCTAATAATTTTAATGTTACATTCCATTTTACTGCTACATAGTGTTTTTGATAAACAAGTACACATTTTTACATAAATTAATGTTTCACCTTGCCTTGAAAAAAAATTAGAAACAGGCTCGTTAGCGAATTTCCAATGGAAAATGAGCAATTGGAGCGGTCATCATGGTAACACCCAGACCCGGAACGTTAAAATGAGCGTCGATCCACTGACCTCTAGAGCATTTTTCTAGTGTTTGTTAAAATATATGTATTGGTTATATATATATATATATATATATATATATATAAAAAATTATCGATTTTCAAAAACGTATTTTCAAAAACCTAGTCTTAATAAGAAAAGTAGAATTTCCTACGAGCGTGGGCGCTAGGGTGTGTGAGTGTGTGTGTGCGTATGTAGCTTGAAGTTCGTTACCCAGCAATATCCGATCAACAGTTTCAAAATGGCAGCCGTTTCAAATCTTTCGTAATCGGCGTTAAAAACCGCGTAAATTAGCTTTTTTTATTTTTAAAAATCCGTTCAAATTAAGAAGTAAAATTAGTTTACGGTCAGGGTTAATTTTCGTCTTTCAGTGTAGCGGTAATTTAGAAGTTGAAAATGTTAAAAATGATATTACTTAAAGTGAGTTAGAGTGTGCTTAAAATTTACAATTTTAAAAAGTGAAAATACTAGTCTAGTCTACTTGTAGCTTGCGTTATTCCAAATTCGGTATGCTGAATTGATTTATGATACTTCGTAAAATGTGAGCAAAACGTATTGATCCAGGTTTACTTTAGAAATCGAGTCTTAGATTTCTGCTATTTCACTGCCAATATTGCTTCTCCGACATTGCCAATATTGCTGATAGTTTTCAATGTAGCAATTTTGTAGAATACTTGTGAGAAAGTTAGTGCAGTTTGCTGTATTGCTTATATTTTATGTTTGTTTTGACTCAAAGAAGCTCAAACACAGTTGATTATTCTTCTTTCCTACAAGATAGGAGCTAGGCAAACCAATTACAGTTCTGTTTATTTAGTTGCCTAAGCGGAAAAATGCAGGCGCTATTGAAATGATTCATCAACTGAGAGTGTTAACAAATTTTCAGTGCATTTATTTATAAAACATTACGCCTACTTCTTAAAACAATGAACGCTCTTATTTGATGGTTTTATATTTCGGCCTCGTATGTGTACAGTATTAAAATTTGTAATTTATTAGCGGATTCTTAAAATATATACTTTCTCACTTTATAAACATTGAGTTACTGTATTGAAATACTAAAATTTCATTTCAGCTGATATTCAGTATATGTTTGCAAGCACGTTAGACGTGTGTGGCTAATTGGATTAACCGATTTTGATGAAATTTCGACATAAACATACAGTTTAACTAAACCTGCATTTGTTTTAAATATATTAAAATTTATCGTTTTAAAGACGTTTTCCCAATGGTCTTTAAAATTATCAAAATAAACCTTAAATTGACTGTAACAGTTTTGGCTGAATGTAGCTTTAGTATGTTTTTAAGATACTGAATTAAAAGTTTCTACTTTATTGTCGATTATGTTCGCGAAATCAGAATTTAAAAAAGGTGTTTAAAAAATTACTTTTGGCAATTCGCTTTCATTACGATAGCGAGACAGTTGCGTGACACAATTATCTTATTTTGTAATGCAATACGGCACAAACTTTCTCAAAATGTACACTATACGTTTGGTATATGTATTGGGATCTATATCTCATTACTAGTAATCTAAAAAAGATTGTCTTACTTTCTGACTGGAGTGAAAAAAATCAAACATACATATTCGCATTATATTAAGTTATTTAAAAAGCAATTATATAAAAATCTTAACACACTCAAGTAAAACGTATGTGTTTTATTCTCCCCCACAAAAAAATACGGTTCAGAATCTTCTAAAAAAACCCTAAATACAATTTTAAAAAACTACCAATTTAAAGGTCCTTATCGAATTTCTATTAAACAATAACTTCACTATAAATAATGTTTTCCACACATGTGATTTATGAATCATCATTTACGATCAAAATTACAGATAAATAAAAAGACTCTTTGATAACTCCCTAAATGATGTTGGTAAAATAGTGTTCAATTTTTGATGTTGTTAGGGTAATTCGTTTAAGAAAAATCGTTATAGTTGATTTTGAAAATACTTTAGTTTAATTTTAAATAGCTTTATTACCAAATAAAAGTTGAAACACGTGTTTTAAAGCAATTCGGAGGGTTCTTCGAGACGCATTATTTCAAATACAAACTACATATTAACAACAATGGATCAGCTGACTGTCGCTTTTACGAACGATTTAAATGCTTTTAACATGTATCATGTTTTAGGACTGGTTGTGATGTTGGATTTTGCTTGACGCGAGTGCACAAATTTACATTGATATGTAATAGTATTTGGCGCCTCACAAGTTTCATATTAAATTAATTATAATGAAAATTTCTTCTGTTCCACATTCCTCCCGATCGAACCAGTGACCTTGCGAGTATAAGGCGTACGCGATAACCACTACACTACGGAATTTACGAAGACGTTTGACCGATGTAAATATATGAAATGAATCGTTAATTTAATTTTGATAAATATGTAATCGTAAAAGATCAGTTGTTTTATATCAGTTCGTAACGATCAGCTGATTTCATTGAACAGCTGATAGACTATAATAAGTTTCAGATTATGTTGTTAAAAACTAGCTCTGTTAATTTGTCGTGTTTTCGAACAAATTATCGTAATTAAAATAAAAAGGAAAGGAAAACACGATACGTGATTTTCATTTTTAGTTCAATAACAGAAATTGTTTTAAGCGAATCTGATGCCCAAACATAAAAATGACATTTGAAATGACATTTGTATTTACCCGCACTGCAAAAGGTCTAGCGGCATAAACTTTTCCAAATTTACTGGTGAATATTTCAATACACACTTTTGTTGAAGTCCATAAACATAAAAATATGTATAATATAAAAAATCATAATATAACATATTTGTTTATATTATATTATATTTATTTATAACATATTTGTTATATTTATTTTGTTCCAAACGAGCTTAATAAATTTGTTGAGAATTTTAAGGCCCAACATGTCAAAATTGACGTGAAAACTTGAACTTTTAGAGAGGCTCAGTATAAACTGTTTATGCGCGGAAACCTTGTGTGTGTGTGTGTGTGTGTGTGTATATATATATATATATATATATATATATATATATGTGTGTGTGTGTGTGTGTGTGTGTGTGTGTGTGTGTGTGTGTGTGTACGGAATCAGTATCACTTATAGTTTCAAAATTCCATCTCACACTACATACTAACTAAACATTTTTTTTGCGTCAACTAACTAAAAACTACATAAATCTTTTTTGGCGTCAACGCTTACGTTTTCCTGGGTTGGGTCACTCCAGAGACCACTTTCGTCACACCATTACAAATAAGAGATGCTTTGCCGACAGTCAGATTATGGAAGGTTTAAATGAACGACAGACGTCTTGAGCAGGGTACAATTCAGGAAAATCATGTTGCTCATTACAGGACACTGTGGTCTGTGGGCGTACAAGAACAGGATGGGTTCGTACTAATGAGAAACCATGTGTAGGTTGTGCAGGAAAGAAAAGGAAACAGTAGGACACTTAATTATGAGGCTCTATTGCAAGTTAGGTTAACCTTCATGGGTATTCCCATGTCAAGCGCCTCTAGGTAAGTTTCTTAGAGGTAAGGTATGGAGGACTAGAGGAACGGCAGACGTCTTGGGCATAGTACAACTCAGGAAAATTATGGTGCTCATTACAGGGCACTGTGGTCTGAGGGTGCACGTGAACAGGATACGTACCACTGAGAAACCGTGTGTAGATTGTGCAGGAAAGAGCAGAAACTATAGGACACTTAATTGTGAGGCTCTTGCTAGTTTTTGGTTTCCCCTTTTTTAAGGATTCTAGGGATCTTCAACAGAATGAGCTAGTCAGTAGATTGTTGGAACTTAATAAGGGCATTAATCGGCAGGACTAGTATCAAGAGGTTTAGTTGCAAACGTAGTGTCTGGGGTTGTATGATCCCTTCCTCTATTTTGAATTGAATCTAATCTAATCTAATCTAAGACAGACAGGCGCGAATTTATAAGATTCATTGATTTTGTTCACGGACGCTAAAAAACTGTTTTAAATAAAAAAGGTTACTGCACCTGCGTGCACACTGCACGTAGTAAAAGAACACTATTTTGAACACAAGATAGATTTTGTAATTTATTATATCTTCTATACACCGACCAAATGAATTTGTCACCTAATAATACTTAAAACAATATAATAGTAACCGGTCATTCTAATTTAGAAAACAGTAGTCTAATTTTATCAATATTACTTTTCAGATGCATGCGTGATGATTTTAATTAAAAAAATATGTTTTTAAAGAATTTTATTGCTTACAACCACACTGATTATAAAGTGAAGTAATACGATCTATGTTTTTTACCATTACTCTCAATATCTATGAGAAAACATTATTGAACTATGTCGAAACAAGAAAATGTCGATTGTAAAAAGAAGCATAGATAAACCAAGTAAGGCCAACCATAGATAAACTATGTAGATCTACAGCATATTCATTCTAGTGGAGAAGCATTTATCCTGTACATTTACTAAAGATCAACATTACTAAACATCAATTAAAAAATTAACGGATCATTCATTACAGCACATGAACTTCATAACTGGAATGATTTTTATGAAATTCAGCCTTAAAATGGAAATAAATTCAAGCTTAAAGTTTTAATTAACGATGCGGCTGGTTGGGGGAAATAGCCACTTGAATCTGGCAGCTTTCGTTAAACGAACAAGCTATATTATCGATTACTGGGACTCCAGAATATAGGCAGAATTAATAGACTTGGTAATAGTTGTTCGTAATTGCTTTTGAAGTTCTGTGATTCGTTACTTTCTCACTTCATGAAGTATAATGGAGAGGCTTTAATGTGAAGAGGTGAGAAATTTCGTATGTAGATCTCTTAGTGGGTAAAAGTGGTCCTCTAAAACCAGTGAATAGATTTCGATAAATTAAACTGATTTAAGCTAATTGAACTGAGAAATTTTGTGATATTTTTACAGCGTTTATTTTTGTTGTACCTTACAACAAGGCAGCGTCCAGTTTCGGCCTAAAAAATATATTATAAACGCAACAACTGTTTTAGAATGAAACAGCACTGTTACGATTGAACAGCGTTAATTGAATTAATCCGGTCTCGTTTAAGTGGTAGAAGCACTTTAATTTCGGTAACAAAATTGAAAAATAACGGGAAAACAAACGTTTTACAATGCGAACAGTTTTGAATTTTGCAATAAAAAAACAAAAATTAAAAGTGGACTCAACAAAATTCATACGTTTTTTTGTATCTATTTTGAAAATCTTATTTTACGAACGTAAAGTCTGCTTCATTAATTTCAATGAGATTTGAAAATGAAAATGCTAAACAAAGCAGATGTAAGCGTTGATTACATTAAAATAGACAGTTAGTGTTTTTTAAACTTTAAAACTGCATTAAAACTATATAACGAACCGTGATAGGCGTCAAATTCAATTTTCTAATTTCAAAGATTTTTTAAAATGCTAATTCGTGCAGATTTAAAAAATCAGATTTAATCAGTTAAAACAAAGAAGTTATGATTTTTTTAAATTCTAAATTTACTGAAATTTTGAAACTGTTGAACAAATTTCGTTGTGTAACAAACATGCCTAAGATATTATCAGAATTGATTTTTTGCTAAGTTCGAACCGAATCGGATCGAAATCGCGAACACACACACACACACACACACACACACACACACACATATACATACATACATACATACATTGTAATTCATTACGAGAAGTAATCAGATTTTCAGTTAAAACAAAATAGTAATAATAACTATAGACATTCGTTTCCATTACGCCAGCGAAACAGTTGCGTGCAGTTATTGCTTTTTAAATTACGTCTGGAAGTACGAAAACGTTTACACCAGTGATTACGTAAAAATGAAATGTAAGATTCACAGAACTTAACTTACTGCCTGGGGTATATTTTTTTCAAAAAGTTGCCCAATTAGTAGGCCACCTCATCTGTAGGCCTACATGACAAGGAGCTACCTGTTGGGGTACAAATTAACTGGGGCATTTTTTTTAACGCGGCAGCGCTCAGTAGTTTATATTAAGAAATAAATATATATGTTGGAATAAATATGCATACTATAATATAGTCTACTTATAACTATAAACTAATTAAACAGTAAATTTTAACTTCCTTTAAATTACGACAAATTTAATTAATTTTTTAATATCCACTTTAATGAATGTTAAGATAACACAATAATTTTATTTCTTATATTTTAAACGCACTATTAAATATCTATTTTCTGTTCCGCCAATCAGTCACCTCTACTTACATGTTAGACACCATCCAGTGGAGCCGGATCCTGTTTTATCCTTTCGCAAATCCAAATTAAACGCACATCCTATCCGTCGGGTTTTGACCCCGAACGGGATGGAAATTGTAAATTTCTGTATCGCCGGAGTTAAACATTTATGGGCTGGCCCTTTTACTCAATACTCCATCACATCGATTGCCTAACCCTCCGCTAGATGTCGGGCCCGACGTTCAATCGATGTGCGTACGCAGTGAAAGTAGGCTATTTGTAATGTTACTGAAAAATAAGTTGTTTTCGTTTAGCTTGCTTTTCGGTTAATCGTGATTTTCGTAAAACGTTAATGAGGCGAAGAAATTCGAGAGAAAAAACTGTCGCGTTGAACGTAGACATATTTAAACGGTACATTTTTTAAACGTGTTCAAACTGTTACTTTTTTGGTCTACAACGTAATAATTCAGTAATTATAAAAAACATTCGTCTTAAATAAATAAACAAATTCTTATTTTAAATTGCTTTAGTTATAAGAAAAAAGACCAATGTTTTTTTTTATTACGTCTTTATAAATACCAATGAAATCATAGTAATCGTTGCTTCCATCTATTTCGCTGTTGTGATAGAAGCACATTTCAAAGAAATTATATATGCTACTTTTTTTACAGCCTTCAAATCAGTTCCCTTAATTTCAATGGATTTCGAAGGTTCAAATTGCTAATTTATGTATATTGTAACGCTGATTAAGATTGCGAAATCGGTGTTTCAAAAACTTGTAAGATGAAAGAAAGTTGTGATTTTTTAAAGATTTGAAACGGCCGCCATTTTAAAACTGTTTTAACGGATATTTCTGGATATGTAACGATATTGCAAACGTAAATGTGCTAAACTCACACGCGCGCTTGCGCGCACGCACACGTTATTTATAATTTTCAACTATCTTTATATATATATATATATATATATATATATATATATATATATATATTTAATTTATTAAATTTAATATATATTTATTTATTTATATTTATATTACAGGTCAGAATAGGAGCTTATTTCAAGGTCCAACGTCTCGTAATGATGAGCTGTTCGAATAGCTCATTTTCCAAAGAAAATAATTTGCTAAGAGATAAATTCTGCAAATATGTTAAATTATTTTACTTTAAATTCGGTATAAAATGAACAAATTAAGGGACAAGTGAGAGAAAAATTGAAAGGGAATTAGAAGAGCAAGCATCTGCAAGCACCTGCTTAATAAACTGGGAAGTGACCAATTAGAAGTAGGCTAGTTGCCCACCTTGAATGTTCTCCAGATCATAGACTTTATAAAGAGACTAGGACTGGAGAAGGCGCCGTAATTGAGCATCTCAGGAATATGGAAAGAGGCCACAATGGATCTACAAAGGTCGCAGTGCAATAGTGGGCTAAACCTAGAAATTAATTCATTCAACAGTATAGCTGTAACAGTATGGTTATAACAATTTAACTGTAACAGTATAGCTGTAAAAGTGCACCTGCAATAATAAAGTTGTAGCATTATAGTCGTGCCAGTATAGCTGTAAGAGTATAACAACATTATAGCTGTAACAAAATGGCTATAACAGTTTAACTGTAACAATATTATATTTGTTTACTGTGGAATGAAACTTACGAAATGGTTTAATTATTAATAACAGTCCTAAATGAAAAGAAAAAAATATGCGATTAGTAAATCCATACATAATCTTCGAAATCATTTTTATTTCAAAATCGTAATTATTAAAAGAACTTTTATAAAGCCAACGATATAAAAATTAAAATACGAAATTATAATGTCGCTACATATAAGTATTTAAAACTTACTGAAAATACTAAAGATTAAATACAGAAGACGAATTATGGATACAAATACTGTAGGCTATAATACAATGTTATTTTCTCGATTACAGGATACTAATAGCTAATTATGTGAATTCGAATAAATACTCCCTGATAACGAATATCAAAATACTCGAGGAAAGTTCTGTTTATTGAGTTAACCACTCATTTAGTCTACTGATACGGAATCGGAAGAAAATAATTCGAAACAAATATTCATTATTTCATATGAAAATATTCCATAATTATGTTTATTTATTTAATTTGCTTATGTCGACATCGTCCATCTTATTGACATTCCTGCATTAGAAATGACTACAGTGTTCAGATTCTGTAACGAGTTCGACTTTGTAGTTTATTTTTAAAGATTTGTACAATTCGTGATAAATAATTTATGTTTTGTTATTTTAAAGCTTAAAAGAATACTATAATTTATTTTAGTTATAGAAAATAACTGTAAAGAATACTTTATTAGGTTTGGACTTGGGTGGTTAAAATGATTTGAGCATGCGCAGATCTTTCATAATCGAAATACTATTCGGAATGCGCAAAACGATCCTGCGTAGTTGATTCCGATTCAGAATTATTATCCGAATATCCAAGTCATTCGATTTGACCGTTCCGAGTATTTTTATCATCCTAATAATTAACATCACTACTGACAGCTAACACAATCGTTGTTCCCGCTCCTACGTTCTTGACTTTTTCTGCTTGTGAAGTTACATCCGAGATCACCGTGTGCAGAGCTCGGAACTTAGGAAAACAGTTAAATGTGCCAGGAGCGGTGATTCTGTTATATGGTAGCCGTGATTACCCGTACCTGTAAAATAACCGTGACAATTCACGATACGTGAAATCACGCCCCCTCTCTAGTACAAAATAAACGTTTTCTGAGGGAACGGGACGGGGACTGGGACTGACGGACACCGGTTTCCGATAGTAGGCATTTTAGCAGTGTTCTTGTAAAGTGGTTTTGCGAAGTGTTTCTGTAATTTCGCGGTTTGTTGTAGTGATCATTTTGTTAAAACGATAAACATGACGTCTTATAAACATTATACTAATTGGTAACTAACTTTTCTTCTAATATGCAGAATTGAAAATAATTAAATTCTAGGTGAGTCATCAGGAATAGCCTGTTTGATCAATAAGATAAATTTGTGTCAGGACTAACTTTCCTTACCTTGGCAACGCTAATTCGGGATGTAAGCCTATTTTTATTTCAGTGATTATATTTAGATTCACATTTTGAAAGTGAATTTGTTTTGACTCTATTTAACGCAGCAGTTGTGAATTTATGGTTAAATACTTTGGAGATATGCTATTATAATTTAAATAAAAATAATATAGGCTATGTAGACCTACATTTCTTTATTAAAAAAAATAGTCTAATATTGTTTTCTTGGTGTTCATCTATCACTAAGTTAAACCTCTATATCTCTAAAACTGAATTTTTCATGTTATTGTTTTTGTTTTAAATTTTTATAGTAAGGCTAGATCTATTTCAGACTAGGCCTACACTGTTAGACTAGAAAAATATCCATCTGTGTAAACCAGATCTGCGAGGAAATAAATTTAGCCCTTAATTTCTGTTAAAACTTCAGAACAGCGTGAACTATGAAATTCTGACTTAATTTTCCGTGGAAAAGCCTTCTTATGGTAACTGTTATAGGTTACTAAACAGTTACGTAGGAACCTAGCTAACTTGCTGGTTTTTGTAGTAGGCTAATTATTATGTAGTATTAGGCTATGAGAACTTTTGGCATTTTTAATTTTTAAATCTAGACACTACCAATCTAAAATATCACTTTTTTGCCTTAAAGGAGATAAGTTGTAAGTCTTAGCACCTTCAAGTTAACAATTAAAGCAGTGTTCTAACCTCAAATATAAAACCAACTAACTATATGCCTACATAAATTTTTTACAAAATGATTAAAATCAATAAAAACAGATTGAAAATATTTTGGCATTTATGGCCTATCGTAACAAGAATTTATAAAATTAATACTTTTTAATTATTTTCCCCTTTTTATATACTTTATTATTCAATTAAGAGATAATCATCCGCAGAAGATTACATTTCTTATAAGCTATGGTTTTATGCAATTTTTAACCTAACTATTTTTTGATGTTATAGCCATTTACATAACATGGATATGTAAAGTGTGCTGCATGATTCATATGTGAAAAGCAACTGCTTTATACCTTTCAAAACATTAATTACAAACTTGGTAACTTTGGTATTAGTTTTTTTTTTTTGTGGTTATGCAAGTATAATTTTAATTGTTTAATTTCTAATACTGTTTAAATTACTTATACTCATTAAATAAAACATTTTCATAAGAGAAAACACATTAATATCTTTTGTGCAATAGGTTATGGAAGTAATTTTTAAATTTTCTTGCGTTTTCGTCACTTTTATTTGATCTTGTGGTATTTCCTTCACTTTTACATTTTGTGCAATTACAAATTGGTATGAAATAAAATGTTTTAGCGGAAAAAATACGAAAATATTCACAAGTCTTGCTAATTTGTATTTACCAATACTATAACCTACTATTCTTCATCTGATAAGCACGAATGAAAATATTCAGAAGAAAATGGCACTATTACCCATTTTATCTCTTATGATGAGTAATTACTATATCCTATGTTATTTCTTTGTAGGCAATAACTTATAGTGAAATTTTATATTGCATATAGACTTCATTGAACATTTAAATTAATAGTTTTTTGTGGTTAAAAAGAACCAACATTCAAAAAAAAAAAAATAAGAGCCAAAGTTACTGTGATAGGTTGGCATGTGGGGTTTTTTTTAAACCTCCTCAGTGAATACGTACAGTATAGTGTACATGAAACTTTGGGTATGCTCTAGGGCCATTTTAAAAATAAATTTGAGAAAAATATATTTAAGTATTTTTTATAATCTAAGAGCCTCCCTTTTTTTGTTTTTTTACAATTTTGTGCAATTTTTAATTTTTACTATAGACAAAAATTTAAATAAGAAATACTTGCTAATCTAATTTAAATATATCATCCCTGTTCTTTCAATCTCAGAACAAGGAAATTTGTGGTGTACTATGAAAAAAGATGTGTCATTAAAGAACAGAAATGATTTAGGTGAGAAAAAATGCTTTTTTAAAATTATTTATTTGAAGGTGTTGTAATTGATTGTGCTGAAAAATAATAGGGCCTATTGTTGATCGGGGTGTGTCTGTAGATTAGTGAACAAAATCCCAAAAGCTCTTGATATACAAAGGCCTAAACTAAATAGCTTTTCCTGGGTAAAATAACATACCTAGGTTCATTTTTTTAATCACCATTGATTTTAAAAAACTATGTTGACAATGTTTGACCACATGTTGACCAGTAGTGTTTAACCACAAAATGTTTATGGTTAAATACTCATTTTGTTTTGCCAGAAAAGTAAATTTTATTTTATTCAAAGGAGCCTACACACTGGCTTTACTTATCATGTTTAAGATTTATGTAATTTGTTTATGAATTGGTATAATTCATAAACACACACACACACACACTAATTAGAAGAGCAATATAATAAATTCATAAACAAACACACTGATTAGAGCTTATATTGTTTGTAAAAATACGCCAACTTGCCTGTTTTCAAACATTTATTCTAACAACTAAGTAACTTTCTATTTTGGTTGGTTTAGTTTGGTATCGTTTGAAAGATTAGATCTTGCTCTTGAATTAATCTCTCAGATCATTTTTATATACAAGACATAGTTTGGTATCGTTTTTTTCAAACTGTCATCTACAAATGAAATAAGAAATGATGAAATGCAGAGCTCATAGGAAATTTCTATTTCTTGTCAGTTTCTTTTCATAGGTAAATGTAATTTCTTTGAAACCGTTTTCTTCTTCTTTTCTTTGAAAGTTACAGTACAGAATAATGTATTTGTTATAGACAAAATGAAATGCTAAGTATTCTGTTTTTGTCATGAAAAATAAATAATTTCCCAAATAAGGCAGTATCATTCTGCCATTGCTTGAATGTTTGCACCCCGCAGGGGGGTGCAGATTAGCTACACCTATTAAGAGGATTTAAATGTCCCTTGCGGTACCCGAGTATAACACATACTTACACTAACAACACTACACTTACAACTTTGACACTTTACACTCACGCTTACATTTAGGAAGGCGATAATAGCCTCAATGTGCTTTTCGCCTTAAAAACAAAAAAAAAAAATGAATGCCTGCAAATAGCTTAGTTAGTTAGTTGTCATAGTTTTAATGTTTGTTATTACTGTAGTTTTGTAGTGATTGGGATTTTTTTTTTTATTATTATTTGATAATACCAAATTTAGTTTGTTGATTAAAAATTAATTTTTATATAAATACACATGATAAAAGTGATTTAATGACTATACTAAACAAGTTTTTGGTTATTTTCACAAAAAAAATCTCTTCAAAAATTTTAATTTATAATTTATTTTTCAATGATATATATTACTTGTATATTCTTCTTCTTTTCGTTTCACCCTCTTTGGGGTACGCTGAATCAATCATTTCTTGCGCGCTGTACTTTTCTTTGTTTTCAGTAGCTCTTCATTCTTTCTGATCTTCTTTTCCTCTCCTCTTCCGAAATGATAGGTTTAGGTCTTATTTTGGTTTTATCTTGGAATCTTATTCTTTCGTCCTTGGTACTTATCTTAGCAGTTTGGTCAAGCAGTGAATTTTACTTGTATATTATTATCTGTTGGTTTTTTTTCTTCAGATGAGTATATAAAATGTCGATTTGTATATATCATTTTATTTACAAATAAATTTAGAAACCTTTGTCTATCTATCTATAATTCAGTCTACAACGTTCTACACCGTCTTCCGATCTCCAACCTCCACCAATCGCGGTCCCATCACAGGTCTTCTGGTAGATCCCTTTTTTTTATTTCCTTTTTGACTCTCTCTCTCCAGCTCAGTCTCGGCCTTCCTCGTTTTCTTCTTCCAGGTGTTCGCCTTTGCATGATTTTTTTGGGAATTCGCTCATCCAGCAATCTTTGCACATGCCCGTACCAAACCAGTTGTTTTGTTCTTATATCCTCTACAATTGTATGTCTAACATCCATTATCCTCCATATACTTTCATTTCTCACTCTCTCTTTTCTTGATCTTCCTGCCACTCTTCTCCAAAAGTCCATCTCAGTAGCCAACAGCATTCTTTCTGTTCTGCTCTTAATTGGCCATACCTCACTACCATATGTTATAATGCTTTTTACAATTGTGTCATAAATTCTTTTTTTATTCTCTTTTGAAATGTTTTGATCCCACAACACTCCGTTCAGCATAAATACAGCTCTCCTTCCAAATACAATTCGTTCTTTAATTCCTTCATCTAATGTACCATCTTGTGACATTTTAAGTCCTAAGTACGTATAATTTTGAGAATGCTGTATCCTCCGTCCATCTTCTAAAATTATGTCGTGCTGCTGTCCTCCAATACACATGCACTCCGTTTTCCCCAGATTCACTTCAAGTCCCCACTTACTGTATTCCTCTATTAATTTGCGAGCCATATATCCGAGGTCCTCATGATTTTGTGCGAGGACAATCTGGTCGTCCGCAAAACATAGCGTATATAGAGTGCTGTCGTCTTGTAGAGGAATGCCCATACCTTTACATTTGTTTTTCCATCCTTTCAGGGCCTGTTCTAAATAAATTTTAAACAATGTTGGGGAGAGGCAACATCCCTGCTTAAGACCCTTATTCGTTTTAAATCCTTGTGACACTTGTCCTTTTATTTTTATCTTGGCTATCGCATTTTCATATATCCTTTTCGCTGCATTTATTAAGTTAATATTTACATTTGTTTTGGTTAAGCATTCCCACAATTTACAATGTGGGATGCTATCGTAAGCTTTTTGCAAGTCCACATACAATAGGTGGATCTCCTGGTTCACTGCTGTTTTCTTTTCTATTACTTGAGTGACAGTGGTCAAATGGTCTACTGTTGACCTCCCCGCTCTGAACCCTGCTTGCTCCTCAGCTTCGAGATCCTTGTATTCCTCCTCTACCTTTTGCTTTAAGATTTTCCCATAAATTCTGCTAACTGTGCTAGTAACTGACAGCCCTCTGTAATTTTCACATACTTAGAAACTTCTGTATATTTTGAAAAAAAATTACAAATAATTTTTAAATTTTTATGGGGTTCCAATGTTTTTAATCCATAAATGGTGCTTTTTTTTCTATTCCAAAGATTATAAATGTTCTAAAAGTTTTTTCCCTAACAAACTTTATTTGCTTTAGTTCTTTCTGGAAAAAAAATGGTATGCAACACTTTAGGATTTAAACAAATTACATTTATAACTGAATTTCAAACATAACCTTGCACAGTACTAGAAAAACCGCCAGCAATCCACTGTAATACATGCTGAACAAGTTATGTTAAAAATGAGATTAAAATTGAAAGTAAACATCATTTTTAAAATTTAAAAGGCCGAAGTTTTAACGGTTAAAAAAATAGTGTCACAAAACCCAGACTGAGAATTTGAGAGAGAGAAGGAAAACAGGTTACTTAATTCTAATCAGTTAGTTCTAATGTTAGTATGTGTGGTAGTATTCAGTAAATTTACTTTTTACCTGAACAAATCCCTGATTTAGCATGATATTTGTCAGCTATTATGTATCTTATTTCTTGTGTTTTGTGGCTCGCCCTACTGTAGTTTTAGTTGTTACTTAGAAGTTAACATTTATTGTAACATGTTTCATATGTACATACATATTTACCATTACACAATACTGCACAAGGGCTGAAACTTTAAAATTTTGTTTAAACATTGTTTTGTTCAAAAAATTTATTGACTTCTCAGGGTATCATGTGAGTGTTTCTTCCTGTTTTGATTTTTAATATTTTAATTCAGTTATAGACTTATAACTTGGCCTAGTTTTTTTGTTGGACACTTGGGAACAAGACTTCATCCACACCTTGGTACTGAGAAAAAGTACCTACCAAATAAAATATGAATACATATTATATGTTCTTTGCAAGCCTACTTATAAGTTATGATGTGTACCTCCTCATTAATTATAAATTAACTGATTCTTATTGCACATAATTGTAGTTTTTTATTAACAGATTGCTGTTAAATTATTACGATCGATCTTAATTACAAATTAACTGATTCTTATTATGCTTAATTGTAGTTTTTATTAACAGATTGCTGTTAAATTATTACGATCTATCTTAATTACAAATTAACTGATTCTTATTGCACATAATTGTAGCTTTTATTAACAGATTGCTGTTAAATTATTACGATCGATCTTAATTACAAATTAACTGATTCTTATTATGCTTAATTGTAGATTTTATTAACAGATTGCTGTTAAATTATTATGAATGGTCTTACCTTTAGAACTATTTTTAATATAATGTCTAAAGTGGCCTTATGTTCTTCACGAATACAATAAAAAAAAAATTACCTCTTTGTTGCCCCACAACAATTTTTTTTTTTAATGACATTTAGCTGACCACTGAACTTGCAGCATTTCTTTTAATGTAGCATATGACTGATCAGCTCTTTCATGTTTAAAATTTTTAAGACTATAAAATTCCAACCTTTTTTCAGGTACCTAAACCTATGGTGCAAACTTTTTTTTTATTTAGAGCATAATTTTGAAAACATTTCATCATGTAAATACTAAATTGATCAAACTTGATCGATCAGTTAAATCAGTTCCGTAAGCTACTGAGCCTAGACTGTAAAATTGTTACTTTTCTTGTATAGAACATTGGTTACAATAAAATGCTGTCCTAAAATTAAAATGAAGTATTACAAGTAAAGGAACTATCAAACTCTAGACACTGTGATCATTTGTGCAACTAAGCCTCTTGGTTCTACGTTCATCAGATTGATATCCTTAATAAATTTTATCAGTCCACTGACTAGCACATTCTGCTGGACCTCCTCAGGGCATTGAAAACCAAATACCCTTAGCCTCGTGCTGTCAAGAGCCTCACAGTTACAGATTGTGACCTGCAGTTTCCTCTTTCATCCTGCATAAATTACACACAGTTTTTCCATAGTACATTCCCATCTTGTTCATGTGTACTCTCAGACCACAGTGCCCTGTAATTAACCTCATTGTTTTATGGAGTTGTGCTGTGCCCAACATGCCTACTGTTCTTGTAAGACATCCTAAGGGGATCTTTTTTTTTAAAAGATACTATGGGATTGCTCTCTAAGGTCCATCTTGCCTGGTGTTGCTTATTGACCAACCTCTCTTAATAGCAGATAGTGGTTTAATAAGTGCAGATCCCAGTCCAGCCAATCTGCCTCCCGATTACTTTCAATCCCACTGTGCCCAGAACCCAGGGAAGAGTAACGTGGTTACTCAGGGATAATAGTGTTGGAAGTTCTTATAACAACCCCAGACCAGCTTAGACTGTTGAATTCGTTGGACCTTCAGATGCTTTAAATTTTAAGGGTAAACCAGTGCCCTTTTTTTTCTTGGAGCCATTTTGGTACAAAATCACCCGAATTTCCCATCACTAGATCTTCCTTCTCAAGTGCCATCTTGACATCAAAGGGTCTAGCTAATGAGTCCTATCACTCGACTAGGTGTACTCCCAGTCTTCTCCAGTATGAAATTGTATCCTGCAAGAGAACCTATTATTGAATTAAAACTTGCATTTTGCGTAGGTATTATCATCTACTTTCTAAATATCGGATTTCTTTAAATTTATGTTCCTTCACCGGTTAAACTATTTCCTTTTACATAATTTTGTCTTGATTTGCGAGCTTGTCTTTTCCTTTAGCTCTTCTACCAAGACATAAGCTTACTAAACAAATAAGGCCTTTACAATTAACAGAAGTAATATGTTTAATAGCATTTAGTGGTACCTTGGTCACAAAAACATTCTTTTTTTTTACTCGTCGCCAATATGCGGTGTATTAATATTAATAAATAAATCCTTACAAAACAGCATTATTTGTAACATATTGAAGAAGGAAGATTCCATTTAATAATGAAATAGTTTTACAAATTGCGTTAAATCATCTGGAGCGTACCTCACACTAATAATAGTCTCGTACAAGCTGAATTGATAAGTTTTGTATTTTAGGCTGTTTTTGAAATCAAATTTAAAATGTATTCTACATGAAATCGTGTTTATTAGTAAATTTCCATCCCCCCTTGGACGTGACTTTGACTTGCGACCTTGAAATGAGCACCGATTATGACCTCCAAATCACTTTTTGAGGGGTTGTTAAAAGTAAAATTTATATATATATATATATATATATATATATATATATATATATATATATATATATATATATATATATATATATATATATATAAGCACACCAACGTTCACAGTTTTGGTCCGATTTGATAAAAACTTAACACAGAAATCGATTATGGTAATGGCGTAGACAAATTCATTAACCAATGAAATTCTTTCAAGAGTTTCAAAATGGCGGTTATTTCAAATCTTTAAAAATTCATAACTTTTATCTTTTTTTTTGAAAGTCCAATTTTACCGTCAGATTTTCAAAAATATTTAAAACAAAAAAATATGACTTTTTAAAGATTTGACATGGCTGTCGTTTTGAAACTGTTGAAAGAATTTCACTGGTTAACGAACTTACATAAGCTGTTAACAAAATCAATTTTTTTTTGCCAAGATTGAATGAAATCAGATTAAAATTGCAAACGCGTGCGCGCGCACACACACACACACACACACATGAGTGAGTGACACACACACACACACACACTGTGTGTGTGTGTGTGTGTGTGTGTGTGTGTGTGTGTGTGTGTGTGTGTGTGAGAGAGAGAGAGAGAGAGAGAGAGAGAGTGTGAGAGCTACATACCCATATGTATATAAAACTCTTAACGACCCTTCAAAAAGTGATCTAGTGGTTAGGATCAGTTCCCATTTCAAGGTTCCAGGTCTTAGTCTTACCATGATGGTTACTACAATATATCATTTTTTCAGTGGACATTTATTAAGAAATAACATCGGCTGTGTTTAGAGCTTTTGTTTATCGTTATTAGGTAACACTTGGCTTATATAGAGAATATGACATTTGTTTATCTTATCGTATACATTATTACATCAATGTTTTATATAACTACTGTATACAAACAAACCTAGGCTGTAGAGGCTAATGACGTCATTGCTATTTGCTCTTTCCTCAGAATTTCCGGTCCGGAAGCCGTCGGCTGAAAACCAAATAATCGGTGCACGCAGCTGTCTCGCTGACGTTATGAAGCGAATTTCTTAATGTATTTGTCTTAATCTCGCTCGTTTTAAAAGCCTGATTATACCGTCATAACCATAATTAAAAATCTGCATACATTAGCATTATTGTAGTCAACAATGTTTTTTTTTTAAATTCCAACTGATCTTGAAAATTAAAAAAAAAAAAATTAAATCAGATTTTCAGAAAAATACAAGAAAATTAGTTGTAAAGATTTGAAATGGCCGCTGTTTTGAAACTGTTGTACGGATGTTGCTGGGTGACGAACTTGCCCAAGCTGTTGCAAAAATCGATTTTCGTGCCGCGTTTAAATCAAATCGGATTGAAATTGCTAACATGATCGTGCGAAATCTATATATGAATTTTTAATGGCTCCTCAAAAAAGTGGTTTAAAGATCAGGATCGGTACTCGCTTCAAGGTCCCGGTTCTGGGTGTTATCACAATAGTGTTCCACGCTAAAGTTCGTTTATTTTCTCAAAATCGATCCATCAGATTGTATTCGACGTTTTTCTGTAAAGATAAAAAAAGGTTATTTATTTGAACAAATTTTAGTCGGTATGAAAATTAATTGTAAGTCGGTGTAAGGTATAAAGGTTATTAATTTGAACAGATTTTAGCTAGTATTAGAATTAATTGTAAGTTGGTGTAAAGTGTAAAGGTTCATTTAAACAAATTTTAGCCGGTATGAAAATTAATTGTTAGTTGGTGTAATGTGTAAAGTTTATTCATTTGAACAGATTTTAGCCTTTATTAGAATTAATTGTGTCCGTGTAAGATGTAAAGGTCATTCATTTGAACAGAGTTTAGCCTTTATTAGAATTAATTGTGTCGGTGTAAGATGTAAAGGTCATTCATTTGAACAGATTTTAGCCTTTATTAGAATTAATTGTGTCCGTGTAAGATGTAAAGGTCATTCATTTGAACAGATTTTAGCCTTTATTAGAATTAATTGTGTCCGTGTAAGATGTAAAGGTCATTCATTTGAACAGATTTTAGCCTTTATTAGAATTAATTGTGTCCGTGTAAGATGTAAAGGTCATTCATTTGAACAGATTTTAGCCTTTATTAGAATTAATTGTGTCCGTGTAAGATGTAAAGGTCATTCATTTGAACAGATTTTAGCCTTTATTAGAATTAATTGTGTCGGTGTAAGACGTAAAGGTCATTCATTTGAACAGATTTTAGCCTTTATTAGAATTAATTGTGTCCGTGTAAGATGTAAAGGTCATTCATTTGAACAGATTTTAGCCTTTATTAGAATTAATTGTGTCGGTGTAAGATGTAAAGGTCATTCATTTGAACAGATTTTAGCCTTTATTAGAATTAATTGTGTCCGTGTAAGATGTAAAGGTCATTCATTTGAACAGATTTTAGCTAGTATTAGAATTAATTGTGTCCGTGTAAGATGTAAAGGTCATTCATTTGAACAGATTTTAGCCTTTATTAGAATTAATTGTGTCGGTGTAAGATGTAAAGGTCATTCATTTGAACAGATTTTAGCCGGTATTAGAATTAATTGTAAACCGGTGTAAGATGTAAAGGTCATTCATTTGAACAGATTTTAGCCGGTATTAGAATTGCTTGGTGAAAGATAAGATAAAAAAGGTTATTAACTTGAACTCTTTTCAGTCGTGATTAAAATGCTAACTAGGTGCAGGATAAAAAGATTATCCATTTGAACAGATTTTAGCCGAGATTATGATTAGTTGTAGGTTGGTACTACATAACGAGATAAAATGGTTATTTATTTGAGCAGATTTTAGCTGTGATTACAGCTAATTGTAAGTTCGTGTAATGTAAGAATATTATATTACATATTATTAAATAAATAAATATTATATTTATAAAATTTATATTTATATAAATAAATATTATATTATACAGTTGAACAGATTTAAGACGGAATTAAAGTAAGTCGATGTAAGATAAGAACGCAAAAAAGTTAACGGATATAAGGAAATCGTTGGGTAACGAACTCGTCAACACTATTACCGAAATCACTGTTACTTTTAATTAGATTTTCGCATAACTAAATGGAATTCTTAATAATAAAAATATTATTGTAATACGTCCAACCTTCGCTACATCTACAAGCCGGTAAAAAAGAACCGATTATATATACATTAAATTTGGAAGAAATGCCTAACAGTAAAAAATAAAAACTCACGAATTTCAGTGATAACCTAAAAAGCTGAGCGATAATAACGTCGTGACAAGTGTCCTCGCTTCCAGGAGTGGACTGAGTGAAAGTGACCCGCTCGGTTTTCCTCCGGTCGTCGAACCCGGGACAAAATACCGATATCATCAGACGCCAAAATTTAAATTACGCAGTTAAAGTTTACAAGACCAGAAATACTTCTTGCGTATAAGCACCTGCAGAGAAAAGTGAAATAACATAAATAGTAAGTAATGGAATAGTTGTACAGACATCGCGGTCGCAAAGCTTACCTGATAGACTCGAAAACCGATTTTAAATTACCATTTGTATATAATTATTTGATAGGCCTACTAGCTAAAAGTTGCCGACATGTAGACATTTTTAATACCAATTAAAGTTACTCCTATTCATATATGTGTATTTCGTTCCTATGATACTTTTTGTTTATACGCCTCGGCGATGATAACCTTAAAGGTTTTTCGCTGGAAAAAACTATTTATATTCATATATGTGTAGGGTCTATAATACTATTTATTTATATTAATTAGAATGCCTAATTCTTTAGTACTATATACTCATATAAGTGTAGGATCTATATTTATTGTAGTATTTTTATGTTATTTGATATGCCTACTAGCTAAAAGTTGCTGACATGTAGACATTTTTGATACCAATTAAAGTTATTCCTGTTCATATATGTGTAATTCGTGAGTACTATTTATTTATATTCACATATATGTAGGGCCTATGATACTATTTATTTATATTAATTAAAATGCTTAATTCTTTAGTACTTTTTATTCATATTCATATATGTGTAGGACCTATATTTATTGTAGTATTTTTGTGTTATTTGATAGGCATACTAGCTAAACATTGCTGACATGTAGACATTTTTAGTACCAGTTAATGTTATTCCTATTCATATATGTGTAATTCGTTAGTAGGTCTTATATTAATTAGATTGAATAGTACTTTAGTACTATTTATTCATATTCATATATGTGTAGGGTCAATATTTATTGTAGTATTTTGTGTGTGAGCGCGCGCGCGCGTGCGTGCGTCCCTATCAAAAAGTGATTTTTAGAGGTCATGATCTTAACGTAATGGCTCAAATAACTCTTTCCAATTGAAATTTGCAAGTAATAAATAATGTACAGATACCCAAATATACGAGCGGTCTTGTTCAGTGTCTAATAACTTTAAATTAATCGAGAGGCCGTTAAAGTAAAATGTATTCAAATGTAATAGACTTCTTCTGTAAATTAACATCTCTGACTTTTTCGTAAAATTACTTGCCTATTGAAAAACGGCTGGCCCAGTTGTTGGCGCGTGCGCAGTTCAGCTGTAGCCGCTATCGATTCCTTACAGTGTGTCGTGCACTCAGGTTTGTGCAGGTCAATATCTTATGCCTTTGTTTATATTTATCTTATTTTACTTTCATTAGCAGGGTTAGAGTTCGATTGCAATGCATCTTTTGTGGATATGTAAGAGTTGTAAGCGTTTAATGGCGTTGGTTTCTGTTAGCAGTCATTCTTTTATTAGAAATATGTCGTAAGTTAATTTTGATTGGTAGTTTAAAAAATGTATGATTATTTCTAAATTTTTTAATTAATTGATTTCATTTTAAAATTACCTCATCGATTGTAATAATTTTCAGAGTTTATAAAATAGTATATTTGCTCATTGTGTAAAATATTTATAATTTATTATTTTTTTACAAAAGTAGTTATGTTGTTAAAAATATTTTTTTTAATATGTACTGAGACAGAACAAAAAATAGACAATAGTCAGGATTAAACAAAACAATTTTGAGATCAGTAATTTTAGTTTAGTTGCGTATAAAAATAATACGTTAAGTTTTAATTGTGTATAATATAAAATTGATTATCAGTTTTATTATGACAAGTCCTGTATAGGTCTGGTATTATTTGTTACTATTGTATTAGTAATTAGTTATAGATTATAATAGGATTATGGAAAACTGCGTCGTTAAACAAGAACTGGGACGAGGGGAAGTGAATACACCTTACTATGGCGAAATCTATTTAAACAGACATTTCAGGGCTCACTGTTTATCAGTCAAAGAGGTCGTGGATGAAATGAAGCCGAAAAAGGCACTGCTTGATCGGTTTACATATTTCACTTTCTTATTATACGAAGTATAAAGTTCGTTGATCGTGAAAGAAATAGAGCGTAAAAATGTCGGTTCGTATGTTTTGTTTACGAGTGCTCTTCCTTACAAGTCTTTATGTTTTAATTTCGGTTCGTATGTTTTGTTTACGAGTGCTCTTCCTTGCAAGTCTTTATGTTTTATTTTAGGTTCGTATGTTTTGTTTACGACTGCTCTTCCTTGCAAGTCTTTATGTTTTAATTTCGGTTCGTATGTTTTGTTTACGAGTGCTCTTCCTTGCAAGTCTTTGTTTTAATTTCGGTTCGTATGTTTTGTTTACAAAGTGCTCTTTCTTGCAAATCTATGTTTTAATTTCTGTTCGTATGTTTTGTTTACGAGTGCTCTTCCTTGCAAGTCTTTGTTTTAATTTCGGTTCGTATGTTTTGTTTACGAGTGCTCTTCCTTGCAAGTCTTTATGTTTTAATTTCGGTTCGTATGTTTTGTTTACAAAGTGCTCTTTCTTGCAAGCCTTTATGTTTTGATTTTCGTTCGTATGTTGTCTTTACAAGTGTTCGTATGTTGTCTCTTTATTGCAAGCCGTTGCGTTTTAATTTCCGTTCGTATACTAATGCTCTTCCTTGCAAGCCGTTACGTTTTAATTTCGGTTCGTGTATTTTATTTACAAATGCTCTTCTTTCCAAGCCGTTACGTTTTGACTCCGGTTTATATTTTTTGTGTACAAATGTTCTTCCTTGCAAGTCGTTACGTTTTGACTTAGGTTCATATGTTTTGTGTACGAGTGTTCTTCCTTGCAAGCCGTTACATTTTGACTTCGATTCATATGTTTAGTGTACGAGTGTTCTTCCTTGCAAGCCGTTACGTTTTGACTCCGGTTCATATTTTTTGTGTACAAATGTTCTTCCTTGCAATCCGTTACGTTTTGACTTCGGTTCATATGTTTTGTGTACGAGTGTTCTTCCTTGCAAGCCGTTACGTTTTGACTTCGGTTCATATGTTTTGTATACGAGTGTTCTTCCTTGCAAGCCGTTACGTTTTGACTTCGGTTCGTATGTTTTGTGTACGGGTGTTCTTCCTTGCAAGCCGTTACATTTTGACTTCGGTTTATATATTTTGTGTACGGTTGTTCTTCCTTGCAAGCCGTTACGTTTTGACTCCGGTTCATATTTTTGTGTACAAATGTTCTTCCTTGCAATCCGTTACGTTTTGACTTCGGTTCATATGTTTTGTGTACGAGTGTTCTTCCTTGCAAGCCGTTACGTTTTGACTTCGGTTCATATGTTTTGTATACGAGTGTTCTTCCTTGCAAGCCGTTACGTTTTGACTTCGGTTTATATGTTTTGTGTACGGTTGTTCTTCCTTGCAAGCCGTTACGTTTTGACTTCGGTTCGTATGTTTTGTATAGAAGTGTTCTTTCTTGCAAGCCGTTATGTTTTGACTTCGGTTCGTATGTTTTGTGTACGAGTGTTGTTTCTTGCAAGCCGTTACGTTTTCATTTATGTTCATAACCTGTTGTCAGTATATTTATACTACTCTGCTGTAGTCCATATCGGGTTATTTTTGAAATGAGGGTGATAATATTTTAAAACATGTAGTGTTGTGTATTGCCAATGAATACAGAATATATAGATTATATGCATTCATTGGTATTGCGTATTAATGAAGAATTCAATATGGCGGCGACAAAACGCGAGAATGTTTTTAAGTAAGGTCAACTAAACTATGACTTAAAACGTCAATACTAATAATGATCCCCATTTCATTTTATATTCAGTACCTATGGTATTCAGTATTAAGGTTTATTGCATTTTTTAAAATTCATTACTAATTTTTATATCTTAATTCCTTTGAAATTTTAGTAGTAATTTTTATTTATAATTCTTCTTCCACCCAATACCAACTTTTATCTGTAATATCTTTTGTATTTAGTACTAATGTTCATCACTAATTAGAGTTTATATAGTTATCTCTCTCGTTTTCAGTACTAATTTTTATCACTAATTTCTTGTACCCACTGTTTATGTTTAATTCCTCTTCCTTCCAGTACTAATTCTCCTTGTATCCAGTACTAATGTTGATGTTTAATTTTTCTTATATATCCAAAACTAAATTGTATCCATTAGTAATGCTTTTGTTTAATCTTTCTTGTATCTTAACTTGCATCAATAATTTCTTGCGTATCCATACAAATGTTTATCCGTAATTTCTTTTATATCCAATACCAATGTTTATGTTTAATTCTTGTATCAAAAATTAGCTTTTATCATTAATTTTTCTCGTATCCAGTTCTAATGTTTATCTGTAATTCCTTTGTATCCAAAACTAAATTTTATCACTAATTTCTCTCGTATCCAGTGCTAATTATCTGTTATTCTTCTAGTATCCAATACTATCTTGTTTAACTAATTTTTTTCGTATCCAGTGCTAATGGTTTTATGTAATCCATCTTGTATTCAGAACTATCTTTTATCACTAATTCCAGCCGCCTTGGTGGCCTAGTTGATAGCGTACTGGGCTTTCACCCCGAGGACCCGGGTTCGATTCGCGGCCAGGGCTTGGCATTTTCATACGCTATAAATCATCCCATCGTCTGCATTAGCCCAAGTGTGCACAATAGTCGGACGTTAATCACTAATTCCTCTTGTATTCTGTATCTAATAACGTTTATTACGATTTCCTTTTGTATCAATACTACTAATTTATCAATAATTCCCCTTGAATCCAGTATGAACTTTTATCACTAATTCCTTTTGTATCCAAATCTAATGTTTGTCTCTAATTCTTCTTATATCTAAAACTATTTTTTAAATCATTAATTCATCATCTTGTATTCTATACCTACTTAAGTTTATCAATAATTCCTGTTGTATCCAATATCAATTTTATCACTGATTACTTTTAGATAATGTCTGTCTCTAATTCCTCTTGTATCCAACACTGATTTATCAATAATTCCTCTTGTATCCAGTATCAATTTTATCACTGATTCCTTTTGTATCCAGTGATAATGTCGTCTCTAATACCTCTTGTATCAAATACTGATTTATCAATAATTCCTCTTGTATCCAGTATAAATTTTTTCACTGATTCCTTTTGTATCCAGTGATAATGTTTGTCTCTAATTCCTCTTGTATTAAATACTGATGTTTTACTACACAAATTCCTATTCTAATTTGTTGTTGTTATGTTACAGGACACACTCCCCAGTGAATACACTGTGAACAGTTGACTGGTGAAGTTCGCGGCAAAATTTGCCAATAACCTGTAGCGCAGTAGTTCCATGCTAACGTTACGTCTGGTGTCCACACATTTCTTGAAGCAACCATAGTCGTTGAGCATCATGTGTCGAGATAGGGACATGAATCCTTGAACTTAAGTAAACTTAACAAAACCTTAAATACTGCAAACATAACCTCAAAGTGTTTATCTACTGTGTCATTCATTGTTTTGTCTACGCAAGAATTGAGTTTCAAACTGTGGAACGTGGCAAAGGACTGTATTGTAAGTAGGCCTGATGTGACTGTAAAATTTAAAATTAATTTGTTATAGTGATTTTTTTAATTTTTATTTTTACAGTGTCAAATTTGATTTTATTATAGATTTTTATGTGTGTTGAAAACTTTTGATTGAAAAAAAAGTCATGGTGCCCAGTTTACTTGCTGACGTGATAGAAGCGAATTCCCAAAAGTATTTTCCTGTATTTCACCCATTTTTGAATTTCTGATTTCACCATAACAAGCAACATTCATAGCAGTCATCGTGGTAAAACCGAGATCTTGAAATGAGCACCGATCCTGACCTTAAGAATAGTTTTATAGAAGTCGTTATTAATATTTTATTTTTTTTTGTGCCGGTTTGAATCAAACAACACAAAAATCGATTATGGCAATAGCTGATAACAATTTCTCTATCCAGTAAAATTCATCAGCAGTTTCAAGTCTTTAAAAATTCATAACTTTTTTGTCTTAATTTTTTTATTTAAATCATCAAACCATCGTAATTGAAGTCAGCTTTTTAATCACTGTATTAACATTTTGACATTTCAGTAACAGTTGAAATTAATAACTTTTTGGCGGCAGTCAGGGTTTATTTTCGAGTTTTCAATATAATTTTAAAGTTTAAAATTATAATATGCAGATTTTAACGCTGATTAATGATGGTGAAATCAGAATTTCAAAAAGGGTAAAACAGAGAAATACTTTCGGAAATTGCTTATATAACGTCAGCTGCGATTATTGGTTATGTTTTATATCGAATGGAAGGACGATTATTTATGTAGCCGTGAATTAATGAAATGTGAACAAATTTATAAAATAAATCATATCTTCTCTTCGATTTTACTTGTAGTTTCGGAATTGAAATATTTAAGGATGTAGAATTAAATATCGTTTAAACATTTAACATTTAGGGACGTATTCCTATCGTAACACTGCCTGCAACGACCTAACCTAATCTAACCTGTTACATCATCCCCCAAGGCCGTTGGGGTGTGTTTACGTTTTATCTGTAACTGTAGAAGGGCGAGGGTGATACATGGGGGTAGTCACGTAGGCACATCCTCAGCTCATGCGCAATGAACTTTGGTGTATTTAAGCTGGTATCGAACGTAATTGTTGAAACGGGTAAATAATTCCCATTGACGTGTTTTCATTTATCATCGCACAGATTATATAAAGAAATTAGTTTCAAAATGGTAGCTCATTAAAAGTTTTTTACATCGAATAATTAAAAAACCTTTAATTATACGAAAAACATCTTCCATTTTTTAAAGAAAAACAAGAGAATGCTGAATTTTTTCTGTTAAAAAGATAAACGGGGTTACTTGTAACCGTTATAACACATTTTAACACAACGTTAAAATAGTTATAACGAATTGTTAATGCTGTAATAGTTATAACATGTTCTAACGCAACGTTGTAACCGTTGTAACGTATTATAACAACGTTCGTTCTGTAATGCATTGTAACACAACGTTGTAACGGTTATAACGCATTGTAACACAACGTTGTAACGGTTGTAACGCATTGTAACAACGTTGTAACGGTTGTAACGCATTGTAACACAACGTTGCAACGGTTGTAACGCATTGTAACACAACGTTGTAACGGTTGTAACGCATTGTAACACAACGTTGTAACGGTTGTAACGCATTGTAACACAACGTTGTAACGGTTGTAACGCATTGTAACACAACGTTGTAACGGTTGTAACGCATTGTAACACAACGTTGTAACGGTTGTAACGCATTGTAACACATTGTAAAGGTCCGTTATAACTGTCGAAACGCACCTGTGTAACCGTTGTAACGCATTGCAACGCAACATTGTGACCGTTGTAACGCAACGTTCATATCGTCATAAGGTAACGTTATAATAGTTATAAAGCTTTGTTACGCAATATTATAACAACTGTAAAGTATTGTAATTAGTTGTAACCGTCATAACGTATTGTGAAGCAACGTTTTAACCGATGTAACGAATACAACGTTGTAACCGTTATAACACATTGTAAAGGTTTGTTATAACTGTCGAAACGCAACGTTGTAACCGTTGTAAATCAACGTTGTAATCGTCGTGACGAATTTCAACGCAATGTTGTAACCATCGTAACGAATTGTAACGCAACGTAAAAACCGTTTTAACGTATTACAACTTAACATTGTGACTTAGTAACGGAACGTTCTAACCGTCGTAACTCAGCGTTGTTATAGTTACAACGCTTTGTTACGCAATATTGTTGCTCATTGTTGTAACACAATGTTCGATCCATTGTAACGTATTGTACAGCATCGTTGTATCCGTCGTAGTTCATTGTAACCGGAGTAACTCATTGTAAAGGAACGCGGAAACCGTTGTAACGCATAGTAATGCAACGTTGTATCCGTTATAACACATTGTAACGCAACAATGTAACCGTTGTAAAGCAACGATAGCGTGTAGCGCAATGTAGCCTTGGTAATGAATCGTAAAACAACATTGTAACCGTTGTAACACATTTTTTAACACAACGTTGTAACCATAGTAACGCTTGTTTTAACTGTTGTAATGCATTATAACAACGTTATAACGCAACATTGTAACCGTTGTAACACATTGTTTTAACAACATTATAACCATTGTAACTCATTGTAACGTACAGTTGTAACTGTTGTAACGCATCGTAAAGCAACGTTTTAACCTTTATAACGAAATGTTGCATGACCTTTTTAACTATTGTAACGCAGTGTTGTAACCGCTGTAATGTATTGTAACGCAGTGTTGTAACAGTCGATCAATGCTTTGGGCCAAAACTGCGTAACAAACCACAAACCAAATGACGAACGGCGAGTTGAAACAGAGCTCGCTTCGCTCGGCTGACAACTCGAGTTCGCTATCTACGGAAATCGACAAGTAGCTTAGCGTAGAATGTTCCCGATACTTTCGATACTAATTGGTATCGATACCAGCATTGTGATATCGTATGGATAACAGTTAAAAATGTGTCGAATTTTATTTATGTTTACTGTCGTAAACATAAAAATGTTGAAGGTCATTTAACAAAGAGGAATCGGTCGATGCGTTTGGCCAAAATTGCAACAAACACACAAACCAAATGCCGAATGGTCGAGTTGAAACGGAGCTCGCTTCGCTTGGTGCAATTTGTGTCTGGGGAGTAACTTTACATAAGGATGTTCTCATACTTTCGATACTAATTGGTATCGATATTTCTCTTTAGAGTGTGGCAATATCAGTATATATAATACGGATAACAATTATAATTGTGTCGCATTTTATTTATGCATCATTGTCAGAAGCAAAGATAAGGTCGTTCAACAAGGAGGAAATAATTGACCATTTATACAGCCTGTCTCGTCTTTCTTATCGCTTTATTGTGCTATCTTTATATATCAGTAACCATATGACACTGATAGTTTTTTGTTTTTGTTTTTTTATATATAATTTCTTTATAAGTATTCCACCGACCTCGTAAAAGCTCGGAGTGTTACACGTTCCTTCCATATTTTGAATTCAGTTTTGATTTAAGTTTGCAGAATTTGTGAGCAATGTCGTGATTGTCGCCAAAATTACCCTCACAGATAAATTGAAATGAAAAGTATTGACAAAATTCATGCAATTTTTCATAAGCATCTTTTATTTTATTACCTACATTTATTGTTAAGATAAGTATTAAACATTTTGTATAATAATACTTTACTACGGTATGCTTAAGTTACTGTAAATGTGAAATAGGATCGGAACCTGTAAAATTGTTCATTTAGCTTTACTGTTATCTTTCCGTTTACCTCGCCAATTGCCCCCCCAATTATTTAAATATATGTCCCGCTTTGGAACAGAAAATATCTGGTCACTTTAACTGTAGTATTAATGTACAGACTGCCAAAATACTGTACAGTTCTGTAAAATGTTACTGCATATTTTATGTTCAATGAGGTTGTAAATAATTATATAGTAGTTTTCTTTTTTATTTACGGTAAAAATGAATTACGTTCAAAATAATATGTATGCAGACGGACGTGTAAAAGTGTAAGATCGGGTGGCCACCAAATGTGAGCGGAGTTGAGCTCAGCGTAGTGGACTACGCATTCAAAACCTGTAGTCCAGCCACTTAAACGGCCTGCGCGAGAATTCCTCGCGCATGTAGGAGAATTCCCCTCCTGCTCCCTCCAACAGTCCAGTGACACAAAGTCTGCCAGTCCGAGTTTACAACTGCTACTATTCAGCTAGAGTGGAGGAAAAGGAGGGAGTTATGCTTAGAGTGGGGTCTGGACCTCTCACTCGCACATTTTTTCTCTGTCGCACTGGTGTTTTTAGTAGGCTGTTTTCTGAGCGGCTGATCTGTAACGTTGTTTTTAATGTAAGTACGGCCATTGAAAGCATAGAGCAAGTGAGCGGAGTGAAGCAGCGTCGCTGATCTCCGCTGCGCGCAGCTTTGACTCTATCTTGGTTCGGTTTCAAGCTGATTCCGTTTCCCCCACCACGTTGACCACGCCTCCAAACCCATAATTTCTCGTTACCTAGGTTACCGTTGCTGAGGTTACGGTTTTAAAACAATAGTTCTTAGAATCCGTTAAAGTAGGCCTGAGTATTTATATTTAAAAAAATACAAACGCGTTCTTTAAATTGAGTGAACTCCGCGTCTGGTTGCCGTTCAACTCGTTCCGCTCAGCTCCGTAGCGCTCGTACCAGCTCAGCCCAGTTCCGCTTCGCATTTGGTTGCCACTCGGCCTAAAAGACCGGAGCTCAGAATAACACAAGTTAAAAAACTTTTTAAAAAATAGTTTCATTCGAAATTTTAAACATTTTATGTATAAATAGGTCTATTGGTTATGAGGGTTCGAAGTTTTAAAAAAATGCCTTCTTTTATTGTTACATGTCGACACAAGATACGGTTTGAACCGTAATTCGTGTTAATAATTAAAATAATTCGTAATTCGTGTTTGTCATGCCTTTAAATAATTGGCTTTAGGGTTATATAAACAATATATTATATAAACAGTATAAATGGTTTAAATATGGTTTTAAACCATTTTCATATTATTGCAAGCTGTTTCATTACCATGCTTAGAGTCTTTCCTGATTTCAAGGAAATAAGCCCCACTGTTAAGTAGGTAGGCTATTTGTCCGCATTGAAACACGTACGGACGGACAAACGTCCAACGGTAAAACCACTTTTTCGCTCCGAAGTCCTTAAAACGGATACCACCATTAAAATCTTAAAGGAGCATATTATACTATCGAATATTTTGTTGAATATTTGATGAAACTTTAACGATATGTCATGTTCGAATATTTGTTGAACTTGTATCAAAGAAAACATATTGCATTCGTCATTAGATTCGATTTCTTTGATCAGCTGGTTTATTTAACTGGATATATTTTTGGGTTATGTTTACTCAAGTGCAGTAGTTGTAATGGATCGAATAATGTTGACTTGTAACATTGTCATTAAGCTCAGATTTTCCTATGGTGTTACTAAATAAAAAGAAAGGAAAACGAAACGCACGCGCACGCGTGCACACACACACACACACACACACACACACACACAACCAACCACTCAGAAAGTGAACAATGTCAAGATGACTGCTCATTTCAAGATACCAGGTCTGGGTCTTACCATGATGGCTGCTTCAATAGCTCATTTTTTAAATGGATGTTCTCTAAAAAGAACCAATTGATTGCATGTTTGCATTTAGGCTTTCTGTGTATGCGTCAATAACAATAAGATCAATACTCAATTACCGTACATGAATAACTCATCTATCATATTTGAAATAACAGAAATTTACAATTCAAGAGCAAATTGATAAAACAAAATAACTCGATGGAGCTGGTTTATTTCGATTTATTCTCCTAAGTGTAATTTTCCTTTAGTGAAATTTTGGTACGGCTTACACTGACTTCGGTGATTAAGCTTCATATACGATTTTATATGAGGAAGTTCTGATAAACAGATTTTTTTGTTTATAACTACTAACTGGAAATTTTTGGAGAGATAGCGACGATTTTGTTTGGCTAATTTTGTAAGGTCTTCATTTAAGCAAAGTTTTATCAAAACCGCTAGATTTAATTTTGAGAAAATTAGATTTCTGTTCAATTTTAGTAGTTTTTATACTAATAGAATAATGGATTACGATTAATGGAAAAGGTAAAATTTATGGTGATAACTGCAGTCTAACCTGTGACCATGAGATCACAAGATTTTGACAGACATCATTGAAAAAAGCTTTTGTTTTTTACTTGGATTACCAAAAACTTACACATCCGTACAATATAGTCTTTATTTTTTTTCATGATTGTAATACTTTTGATTGTAATTGTAAAATGTTTGGCTCAAATTTAATTGTTAATAATTATCCAGATATGATAAAATTACTACAATATTTATTCAAAATGCTACACAGCAACTACAGTATTAAGGTAACCATGTAAAATGTGTAAATTGGTTTATTTTAACACACACACACACACACACACACACACACACACTGCTTTAGTATTAAATGAATCGAACAAAACAGCTGTGTGATTCCATAAATATGTAATAAAAAGCTTGTTGTAAAGAAGCAGTACAAAGTTCATTATGGATTAGAACAGGTTATACCTGATAATTTAGCAACACACTTGCGAAATTCAGCTGAGGCCCCAAATCCTAATAGCAGAGAACTACACCAATACAAAATGTTGAGTTTATTATTACTTTAAATCCAGTCAATACATAAACAAGGTATGACAATAAAGTAATGACTGTTAAATTTAAATTGGTAATTTGAATATCCAGTCCAGTTGGAACCAAATGTTTGATGTATTTAGTTATTTTGAAAATCTGGTCCGTGTGGACCAAAAGTTGAGTATAAAGGATTGACATTAATATTATTAATATAGTTAGAATAACAAATGTAAAAGTTTGAGTCTTACGTTAGTGCTTGAATTTAACAATTTTAAAGATGAAATGATCTCTATTAGAGTCCAAGGTACTGGAAGGAGTCCTGTAGTTGGTAGATTACTTTACAGTAATTAACACTAGTAATGGCACAAAACTTTGCTTATGCACACATTTATATAATACAAAAGTTTACTTATTATGGATTTGATTATTTGTTATAAACTGATCACTTACGAGGGTTGATCAAATATAAACGAGACTGATTTTTAAAAAAATTTATTGCTTACTTACAAATTATTCTTGATACAACTTATTTTTCTACATAGTCTCCCGCACGAGTAACACATTTTTCTCACCGGATTGGAAGTTTTTTAATTCCATCTTCGTAAAAAGTTCTCGGGCGTTCATTGAGCCATTGGAGCACGAAGGTCTCCACCGCAGAATTGTCTTCGAAACGCTGGCCTCCAAGCGCCTCTTTGAGTGGCCCAAACAGGTGATAGTCGCAGTGTGATAAGTCTGGACTGTATGGGGGATGTTCCATTGGTTCCCAGCCAATTTGATCGAGTTTAAGCCTCGTAGCGTTCGCCGAATGTCGTCGGGCATTATCGTGAAGAAGAATGACGTTTCTCGCCGGTTTAGATTTCCTTTTCCTACGAAAAGACTGTTTTGCGGCCTCTAAAACATCGCAATAATATTGTGCATTTATTGTGCGTCGTTGATGGAGGAAATCGACGTGAAAGGCGCCTTGATTGTCGAAAAATACAGTGGCCATTACGTTCCCGGCCGACGATCGTGATTTGGCCTTCAGAGATGAAGGCCTCTCTCCCCTCTTCCGCCACTCCATACTTGCCTGTTTCGACTCGGGAGTGTAATGGTGAACCCATGTTTCGTCACAGGTGACAATCCGGTTTAATAATGCCTCACCATCTCGTTCAAATTGGGTCAATAGTCGCTGGCAAATCTCCAAACGATTCCGTTTGTGAACGTCGGTCAAAATTCGTGGAACCCACCTTGCAGATACTTTGCTGAGTTCCAGGTTTGATGTAACGATTTTTTGAACGCCTACCATAGCTCAACTGGAGTTCATCTGCAATAAATCGCAGCGATATACGTCTGTCTTCGTCCAGGAGCTTCCGAACAGCATCAATGTTTTCGTCCGTGACGGAAGTGGTCGGGCGACGATCATGGCTGAGGTTTTCTACTGCTTCCCGTCCTTCGGCGAATTCCTTGTGCCAAGCAAAAACGCGAGCTCTTGACAGGGTCCTGTCCCCGTATTGAGCCGTCAATCTACGAAAGATTTCAGTCGGATTGACCCCCTCCTTGGCCAAAAACTTAATAATAATTCTCTGCTCCACGGAAACGTGCACTTCACTCTCACTCATTGTATAGTTTTATACTGAAGGGTCCGAACGGAAATGTTGCCCGTCTACGCCCGTCCCAAACCTCCCAGGCTACCTGAAACCCCACCCTTTAGAGTTCAATGTCCAACGGAAAAGTTTTTAGAAAGTCAGTCTCGTTTATATTTGATCAACCCTCGTATATTTGTGCGTCAGGTTCAGAAACCAAACATAAAGTGATTTAATATGTAAATCTGGCGATTTAGTGCATATAATTTAGTAAGTTAATTTATCAGTGGTGGAATACTAATTTAGCTAAGCAAGATTTTCATTGCAATAATGGAAGTATCAAAATGCGGTCCCGTAATAGAAGTGTGACTGTCGCACTAGGAGGGGTTAAGTTGTAACGCACGATAGATTTTTCGTATCTTTTAAAGTCTCGTGTAGAAATATTTATTAGTAGCGGTAAAATCCGTTAGTATTAGTGGAATGAAAGCACATAGCTAGACATAGTTCATATGAACATGGTCATATCAGCACTTACTCATGTGAGGGTTGCAAAAGTGACACTCAAGGGATTGGGTTAGAGGATGCTACCCTTAGGACTGGTGCATGCTGGATAGCTGCCCCTCTCCCCGAGTGTGGGTTCTTGTATGAATTCCATTTTTGACAGCATCATGAAATTTAGCCAACTGATAAATCGAGCATCCGATTGGAAATTATGCTTGGCGTGAAGTGTGGAAGTTACTGGCAACGAGACATAAACAGAATCATTAGCTAGGGCCGATTCACAATGTGTGGCATGATGTCAAGCAACTGTCTGATTTGCTTTAAAAAATAATGCATGTACAACCTGTTACAGATAATTTGTAAAAGTTTGGTGAATATTATGTAGTTTTTAAATTATGAAAATGTTAAAAATATATGTAAAAGTAAGGGTAATTGAAACTAAATAAAAGAATGATGGAATATTTGTTATTTGGATTTATTTGGACATTTTCCATCATTTGTGGCAGCAGCGATGAAATAAACTATTTATTGAACAAACAGTCAGTACTTGGTGAAACTCCATGATGTCAAAGAAAATTAGACCACTAATATAGTTTCAAAATTTTTGACTATCATCAGACTCTCAAGAGATGTCTTACCTCTCTGAAGATATGTGAGCATATAATTGATATAATTGGGTCCATTGAGATATGGTGTGTGGTATAGTTTACAGTACACTGTGAGAATACTGTAGTTTATCTCTGCAAGTCAAAACTTTATTTTACAAAACTTAATTTCGTTAATATTTTATGAATTTTGAATTTAGTTTAATTTCTCAGTGTAAAGTTTAGTACTTAAACGTTGTTAAAGTTGACTTCAGCTCCTGCATTTGACAATGGAAATCTATAGAGTGGTCAAACTGCAGTTTCAAGTTCAGTTAAGTTCTCTTGATCAAGTCATTATTCCAGTCATTCTTGTCTTCTCAAGGTTCCTTCTGCTAAGAGGTGTTCATTAACTTTCGTCTTCTTAAGTAGAATTGTAGTTCTGGAAGTTGCACTGTATTTATTATGAAATATTTTGATTAGTGTACCTTAGTTATTAAAATGATTTGATTTTATTTTTCATGTTAGCTGATCAACTGCACTGTTGTTCATATCCACATATAGCTTCCAAAAGTATTTTAAGTTGCAAATATTCTTATACCAATGAATATAGATACTTTATATGTCTTCAAGCAGTGTGTTTAAGAGAGATACTTCTACAGCTTCAATTTGTTTTAGTTATTTAATTTCCGTGTTATTTTTATGTGAGTTATTCTTCTTCTAACCTATTTTAGATTATAATTTTGCAGATTATAACTATTTTTGTTATACTAAAATATATGGTATCTTGATTACTTACGTTTGTCATCGCCCAAACAACATAAATTCAGTTACACAACATAGTTGCGCTTACTAACACCGAAAAACATTCACACCAAATTCCTAAACTTCTTTCTTGGCTTTCAAACAGCCTATGCTAGCGAACAAAGTTCACAAATTTTCCACCAGCCAGTATTGGTTTCTGATTGGTTCGCAATGCTAACGTATCTCGGGTCTAAAGTACACTTGATTACATTTCTGCCGGTAGACCACATTGCATCTGCCATACACAGTAGCTTCATCCTGATTGGTTTGTTTTTTCTCTGGTTCTAACAATGGATTTCTGAGAAATTGTAGTTATCATAATTTTGAGTATAAACTATTAACAGGTTGAAAATCGTTTGGCAGAACATCAAGGACGACCACCTACTGCAGAACAACTCTATAAGATACCACAACTTGCTGGGGTGGAAATAGGAGGAATCCAACCAGATTTAAAGAACAAACAACTTCTTACTTCCTCACCATTCCAAGCCAGAAGAGTGCTTTGCCAGCCTACGACCAACCTGGTGAATACATGGACTTTCAGTATTTCTCCCAGAGACTACAGCATGTTATTATTACAATTTATTTGAACATTTGCTATCATTTATTTATTTATTCTATGCTTCACAGCGAAACAAATGTTACTGGATAAAGAATTTAGCTATATTAGCGGTCTAATTTCTCTTAACGTATGGAGTTTCACCAAGTATGGATTGTGGGTTTAATAAATTATTTATTTATTATTCCCATCATTGCTGTCATAAATTATGGAAAAGGTCTGAGTAAATTGTAATAATAACAAATATTCCGTCATTATGTAACCACTTTAAATTAGAATTGATTATTCCTTCTTTTATATTCTCAACTTAGTTTTAATTACCCTTATTTTACATACCTTTTTAACATTTTTATAATTAAAAAACTACTGAAATGATAATCACCAAACTTTTGTTTTATTTGTCGTAGGCTGTAGTATTGTAGATACATTAATTTTTAAATACTATAGGCCCTATTATAATTTTGATTTTTACAAAAGTTATTTGCTGAAAACTGTTCAAAAAATAAAATTTCCTTTTAATAATAATTATTGTAATAATTTAAATAATCATAACACACAGCTACTTCGCTGACATAATAGGAGCTAATTTCCAAAAGTACTTTTCTTTATCTGACCCTTTTTAAAATTCTAACTACCATCATAATCAGCATTAAATTCTGCATATATTAGCATTTTAACTTTCAAATTACATTGGAAATGCAAAAATTAACCATGGCCACCATCAACAAACTTTTTAATTTGGTAAAATTCAGTTTTTAATGCTGATAATGATGATAGTCGTATTTTCAAAACAAAAAAAAATGAACAAAAAAGTTATGAATTTTTTGGTCCAAAGTATTACTGAAATCGATTTTAGTGTCAAATTTGAATCACATCATACCAAAATTGCGAACATGAGTGTATTCTCGCACATATTCATAATATATATTACCATATTGCAAAAAAAAAATGATTTTTTCATATTTTTACATTTTCAACTAAATTATACTTGCTCCAGAAGCTGATTGAACTTTAGGCTCTGCAGCCATTTCTCTAACTTAGATATTGGTCAAGTTTTTAAAGCAAGCACGCACACGCTTAAAAACACACACACCAGGCAAGTTTGTTTTTATAATTACCATACTATCTATCATTTAATACTATATTAAAGAATATCTTAACCTATTCATAAGTTCATAAATGAGTATAAAAATTGTCAGAGGTGAAGAATGTAGAATCAGATCATAGCCGATGTGGTAACAAAATGGTAAAGTTTGAAAATGTTACATCATAAATTTGCATGCCGCACGAATCCTTCTTGCAACTTGTAATGATTTCAGTTCATGCAGAGAAGATTCTTTACTGTGACATCGCATGTTATTTCAGTTCTAGGCCTATTTATGCAAACATACTTTACAGTTTTCATTTTGCCTTGTCAAGTATAAAGTAAGAACAAGTTTTGTTGTCTGCGCTGTGTTTGTTCAGGTATTTACAGTGAAATTTTAAGTCAGTACAGCTTTGAAAGAAAATTTGACTATTATATGTGTGTATGTACAGTATCTGTTTGTACGAGTAAGTTTTAACACGTTATGTAATATTGTAATGGACAGAGTTTATATTTAGTTTAGAATGTACAAAATGAAAAGAAAGTACTGTAAACGATTGGTAAAAAAATTGATTTTAAGATATCAGTAGATATATACAGTCCTCTAAGTCTAAAGTCATGGGTTTGCCCTGAATGTTTTACATATCCTCAGGTAAGTGTGTCAAATTTAAATTAAAAGAAACTTATGGCGTGGGAGTAAATAAATATTACCAAGATACACAGCTGTCATGCTAATAGTATGATGGAAGATAATAACTTTTTTATAATACGCTTTCTTGAAAATTTAATTACGCCATTATGATCTGTGCTTAAATTTGCACAAATTAGCATTTTAAATGACATTGGAAGTAGAAACATGAATGCTCACTAACGGATTAAATTTTATATGTTCAGTGAAATTAAAGTGCTAATTAATAGACATTTGAACTGTTGTTATAAAGTAAAATCATGTTAAACAAAGATAAGTTAAAAATGTTCACGATTTAAAATATAAACAGTTAAGTATCAGCTGATTCGAACAGCATTCATTTGCATTGGTTTTATCATTGTCATTATGGATTCATTGGTTGTCATTGTCCTTATATTTCTAGGAAGCTATCATACAGTCTGGTATATTCGTATTTTTAGCAAATTTCTATTGAAAAAATGATCTTTTGTAGCAACTATCACAGTTTGGTTAGGTTAGGTTTCAAATGAATTTCTCCGGGTAGTGAACCTGTCCAAGCTATTACCTAAATTGAATGTTTGTGCTAAGTTTGTATCAAAACAGACCAAACACACAACACACACACATACAATTTTTAATATCCTCTTCAAATATGAGATCAGAATCACCATTCATTTCAGAGGTCTTCATTTCACCCAGGTCTTAATTTTATCATATCGGCCATTCTAATAACGCATATTACAATTGAAATCCGCTCAAAAACTATGACCACTATTCATTTATAGCTGGTTTTTTAATTTTTTGTGTATTTACTGTTGAACTATAATGTTCAAAATTTTAGTAAACCAAATGATAGTGCACAATTCACAGTCTTACTGTAATGACTGCTTCAATAGCTCACCAGATAGCAACAGGATTTCGTACAGAATGTCCAAAAATTAATAAAACTCTGAATGTTCATGTAAATATTTTAGTATAAAAAAATCAAACTTTGCAAATGATTTTGGTTATACAGTAGTTTAAATGAATCAGTGAATTTTTAGGGTTACTATTGCACTACGACCTTAATAAATCTATTGTGCCCCCCTTCTATATTCCTGAGATGCTCAGTTATAGTGCAATCTCCAGCTTTATAAAGTCTACGATTCAGAGAGGATTCAAGGTGAGTAGCTCCTCTCATTCCTAATTGGTGTTTTCCCAGTTCATAATTGAGGTGTTTCCTCTGCTAATTCCCTTTCAATTTTTCTTTCTCTTGACCCCCATTAGAGAGGTTCTGCTCCATTTTGCCAACCTTTTTATTGTACTAATGTAAAGCTCACAAGTAGCTAAGGAAATGAGAGCTCTGCATGCATGGGTAAGGCTAAGGTACACTGGGAGGTCGCTAGGTCTTCAAGGGCTCCTTTTGATATACTATTAGGCCAATGTCATTCACTCACATCATCAAGGGTCACTTTACACTTTAGAGTTAGTTAAGTTATGTAGAGTAGTGAATGTGTGTCTTGAGTAGAAGAATGAAGTAGCATGAGCTAGAGTTACTCCTAAGCCCATCAGTTGCTCACTTAGCTGCCTGCGCTAGTTTGGTTATAGCTTAGATGAGTTTATAACCAACAACAAAATAGTTGCTGTAGTTCATCCATATAAAAATGGTTACCATTTAAAACTACATAGTAGGAATCATAACTTAAATATAGCGTGGAAAACACCAAGGATAAGGTAAGTGATATCTGACTGCAGTTAATTATCAGTAACTTTTAATTTTAAAATTTAAAACAAAACCAAGTAGTTTTTGAAATAATTAACATTATTATATAAAGTACATATGTAAATACATTTGTCTAATTTTTTTTTCTGTTAGAGATCATAAAAGAAGAAGGTTTCTTACAATTGGTTTATCTGATTTTGACATGATTGTAACACTTTCTTGTGGTCCCACCATTAATAAAAAAGACTAAATAAAAATGCATTATTTTATTAAGTAAGTGTTTAACCCTTTTAATACCATGAACATTTTTATATGGTCAAAATTTTTTAAATATCTTGGATATATTAAGCTCACTGAACATATTCTATGAAAATTATATTTTCAAGTGGATATGCACAGTATATAGTATATATAGTAACCAAAAAGTAGCAAAACTTGGACAAGTATGCAACTCACAAAGAATTCCCCTATCCCTGTCAGCTTCCAAACGAACAGTCCATTGTTTCAAGTAACAAGTCTCATAAGTTGCTGGTTATTGTATCATTGTTGTTTGTAACAAACAACTTATTTTTTACTGCTTGTTATTTTGAAAATTTATTTTTGGAAAATTGTCAGAGTTAAAGAATGTTGGGATTAGATTTATAAAAACATCCAGTAAAACCAGACTTCGGCACTGAAATGGTTAAATTGGCTGAGTTGTGTAGTGAATTTTATTAATAATTGTATATAGTTTTTATTTACAATTTAAATACACAAAGTTTCCTGTGAACAGCTGTTGTTTTTTTCATGTGGCAGTGTGGCTGGGGTAGTGGGGAGACTTGCTGCGAAGTGATGAGACGACCGACTTTTTGCAACAATTCAGTGGCCACTGATGATCAGATCCCACAAAGGCCTTCCGATAAGGTAAAATTTCAACATGTTTTAGAAAACAAATACAGTAATTAAGACTATATTAAGACTCGGTTTTAAAAAAAAGCATAATGAAATTTTTAACATCTACCATTACATTTTTGTATTAGTAATAGGATATTAGTTATGTTTGTTTACACAGTGATTCATTATTCAGTTTAATTGATTGAACATAAAAAAAGTTTCTGGTTATTATTAGCATTTAAGGTGTAACATAATAACCATCTCTCCCAATAAAAAAGTTCTTTCTTTTACCCATATTTTAGCCTGCTGTAACAATATACTTTATGCTAGGGTTACGTTTTATGAAATATTGCACTACTTCACCATTTAGTTGCAGTTAATTGGCTCAGGTATATGGTAATCCCTTTTGTTTCATGATTATGTTATCATCCTTTTTATCAATTTCTTAAGTAATTGCTGTGCTTTATTTCATTTCTACCAGCAAATGGACATACAACAGGTATGTGTTTCCACCATTGTCCATTTTGTTCAAAAATTGAATGTATAAAGTATCTTGCTGTCTTAGTCATCGGTTTAAATTGCTATTTAAGGTAAACTGACTGAATATTTGCAAATTTGGTTTTGTACAGATATATATATATATGTTGCGTTAACTAATCTGCTGTTGGCTTTTTGTGTCGGTCTTATTACTGTTTTAAAAGTAGTTTACTTCCTGGAATACTAAGCTCCAGAAACTATGGTTCAGGATTTTACTTTTAAATACTAATTTAACTTTTACATAAAGGCCGATAAAGAATTGTATCGCTGACTTCTTTGTGAACTTTCTGAACAAATGTCATATAATAGGATCTGGTACATATGATACGGAAGAATTTAGTAGTAAAAGTTAAGCTGTATTTAAAACCAGCTGCTTGACCCCAAACTTACAAAATCTATAGAACTATGTAGATATAGCGTACTGTAATAAAGACAGTGCATTCAAATATTTAAGCATTGACAGACGCAAGATTTGGAGAGTAAAATCAGTTTTTTACCCTTATGTTTTTTGTTAAAGCTATAAAAGTAACAAGGGTGTGTGTTATGTTTTATGTTAAAGCCACAAGAGTAACAAGGGTGTCTGTTATGTTTTATGTTAAAACCACAAGAGTGTGTGTTATGTTTTATGTTAAAGCCACAAGAGAATCAAGAGTGTGTGTTATGTTTTATGTTAAAGCCACAAGAGTAACAAGGGTGTGTGTTATGTTTTATGTTAAAGCCACAAGAGTAACAAGGATGTGTGTTATGTTTTATGTTAAAATCACAAGAGTGTGTGTTATGTTTTATGTTAAAGCCACAAGAGAATCAAGAGTGTGTGTGTGTGTGTGTTATGTTTTATGTTAAAGCCACAAGAGTAACAAGTGTGTGTGTTATGTTTTATGTTAAAGCCACAAGAGTAACAAGGGTGTGTGTTATGTTTTATGTTAAAATCACAAGAGTGTGTGTTATGTTTTATGTTAAAGCCACAAGAGAATCAAGAGTGTGTGTTACGTTTTATGTTAAAGCCACAAGAGTAACAAGGGTGTGTGTTATGTTTTATGTTAAAGCCACAAGAGTAACAAGTGTGTGTGTGATGTTTTATGTTAAAGCCACAAGAGTAACAAGGGTGTGTGTTATGTTTTATGTTAAAGCCACAAGAGTAACAAGGGTGTGTGTTATGTTTTATGCTAAAATCACAAGAGTGTGTGTTATGTTTTATGTTAAAGCCACAAGAGAATCAAGAGTGTGTGTTATGTTTTATGTTAAAGCCACAAGAGTAACAAGGGTGTGTGTTATGTTGTATGTTAAAGCCACAAGAGTAACAAGTGTGTGTGTTATGTTTTATGTTAAAGCCACAAGAGTAACAAGGGTGTGTGTTATGTTTTATGTTAAAGCCACAAGAGTAACAAGGATGTGTGTTATGTTTTATGTTAAAATCAAAAGAGTGTGTGTTATGTTTTATGTTAAAGCCACAAGAGTAACAAGGGTGTGTGTTATGTTTTATGTTAAAGCCACAAGAGTAACAAGGATGTGTGTTATGTTTTATGTTAAAATCACAAGAGTGTGTGTTATGTTTTATGTTAAAGCCACAAGAGAATCAAGAGTGTGTGTTATGTTTTATGTTAAAGCCACAAGAGTAACAAGTGTGTGTGTTATTTTTTATGTTATGTTTTGTTTTTTTACTCTTATGTTTTATGTTATGTTTTTGTTTTATTTAGTTAAAAATCAGTAGAGTTGTGTAAAATTGAAAAATGTATTCACAGGAAGAGAAAAGTGGGAACAAAATTTGTTCATTCATTTTTTTTAATTTGTTAGTTAAAAAATATACTAGTTATTATTGTGAACAACTGTTTATTTACAAATAGGCCCTCCTACTATGATCAAATTTTGTTTTTTTATAAAATCAGCTTTGTAATTCTTGTATTCCAGAAAGTATTTTTGCTTGTAGGTGATGGACCTGATTTGAATTATACTGACATATTTATCGATAAAAACAGCTTTTTGTAATTGTTTACTATTCACTGTTTCCCTATTAGGGGCTCGGTGGTTGATGTAGGTAAAGTGCCAAACAGTATGATATGTCTCTACACACCTCAAAGAATAGTTCAAACTGCAATTACTCCTATTGATTTGTCCTTAAAGCTGATCCCTTGTCCTCATTAGTATAACTGGCATAAAGTATGGATGTTAAGAAAGGAAATGTTTCCATTTTCAGATATATTATATTATGAATTTTTGCTTGCTACCAACAGATTATCATATTCAAAAAATCACAAAAATGTACTTTAAAATTTGTCTTCTGATGCTGTTGTTTGCTGATGTTTCGGCAGAAGCTGCTACAGATGAGTCTTGTTCCTTGTAAAGGTGACCGATTGCTTTAATAAAAGCAAGAAGATGGGTGTTGGGGGTCAAGATAAATGAGCTGTTTCATCACTGTATCAAGACTTTGTACCATACATTTCACACCGTGTTGATTCAACGTTCTTGGCGCAGGCTCCAGTGTTGGGATCATTGAAAACCGAATGATTTACATTTCAGTGATTATAAATAACTACCGCATGATGCCGTCACTACCAGTTGCAACCTGCACTTTGATGCATAGATAAGATATTACTGTTATCTCTTTTGTTGCCTTATCTTATTAGTTAATATATTTTAAAATGGAAACAGTTGCTGGTGACAGATGAATAGTAAACCTTTGACATATATTAACTAAATATTACCAAATTTTTATGTGCAATGGAATGAGCACTCGGAAGCCTTTTTCTTTTGCTTAGAATGTTACTAGGCCTGTATGATTATTTTGTTCATTAGAAGCAAGTGTGACTTCCACAGGAGGAGAGCTCTGGCAGGCTGTCTAGAGTGAAACGGATGCTGACGGGCTCGTTGCTGATGAACCGACGTGCGAATGTTTTCAAAACCTTTGGCGTTCGTTTGGAAGAGCTTCCGGTGACCAATGAAGGCACACCGAGAGCAGTCGTGAGGATGGCCATGTTTATCGAGACTTATGGTAGAGTGTTTAAATATTGACTTTATAGATTATAAGGTGTTGTATTCATGTTATATACACCATGTAAATGTCCTATTTGTGTGACACATTTGCCTTCATATTAAAATTAAAATTTATCTTGATGGACATTTAATTGGGTGTGCACTTACAACAAAGAAACAAACTTCCTATGTCTTATTATTTCTAAATAATAAGCAGCATGCAGCCATCTCGCTGAATTGTTAGAAGTGAATTTCCATAAGTGTTTTTCTTTATCGTACCCTTTTTTTTGATAATCTGATCTCACCACCTTATCAGTATTAAAAGCTACATATATTAGCATATTTAACTTTCAGATTTATTGAAAATAAGAGAATGAACTGTGATTGCTATCAAAAAATTTCTTAATTTCAACAGATTTTGAAAATTTTAAATGCTAATTTATACAGTTTTAAACACTGATTGCGATGGTCAAACCGGATTTTAAAGAAATTATGAATTTTTAAAGATTTGAAATGGTTGATGTTTTGAAACTGTTGAACAGATTTTGCTGATTAGTGAATTTGTCAAGCTGCACACTAAATTAATAAAAATACTAAAACATAAAAACTTAATAACAAGTAATTGTTTATCCGCGAATACTGGCATAAAATTAGTCACTTAAATAATCAGTTAACAATATCAAACAAAAGTAAATATAATAGAACAACTACTATTCACTCCAAAACTACTATTCACTGCTATTGAGGTTTTTTACTGTGAATTAAAAAATAATCATTTAGAAAAATATTATACCCACAAAAATTTACATGTAAATGATTGATAAAATCAAGCTTAAAGCAAGAATCAAACTGTAAAATATTTTAAAAAAGACAGATTCATTTAAATACATAATTTTAACTTTCCAAGTAAATTTCCTCAATTTACATAAAAGGAGGATTCTTCATAAATTCCAAAATGATACTTTACCATTTAAAATTGAATCAATTAAAAACCAATACTATTAGTACTAATGATTAATTTTAGTAATTAATGTCAAAACACACACACACACACACACACACACACACACACACACACACACACACACACACACACACACACACACACACACACACACATTTAAAGAAATCCTTCAAAAGGGATTTCGGGGTTTGGCAGTTCTCATTTAAAGGTACTAAGTCTTGGTCTTATTCATTTTTCCATTGGAAATTTCCTTATAAAAAAGTTTTTAGCATTGGTGTTTTATGCTAAAAAAGCCAAGAGAAAATTTATCTTCAATAAAATATGTTTTTACTATAGGTTTACAATTTGAAGGTCTATTTCGTCTCTCTGGTGGCAATCCTCGGCTAGTAGAAAGGATGAAAGCTTCGATCGACCGTACTGGAGATGCCGATTTAGAGGGATGTGGTGATGTGACTTCTGTTGCCTCACTTCTAAAGTTGTGGCTCCGAGACTTGCCCGAGCCACTGGTATCTCCAGCTGTGACTGCAGAACTGGTTACCCTCCTTCACAGTAAGAAAATCATTTATGTTATTTTAAAGTTTTTTTTGCTTGGTGTGTTTGTTGGTATAAAAATGGAAGTAAACAGTTGTTGAGAAGAGTCTTGAATCCAGTATATCCCATAATACTTGTACATAAGCAAGTGACAGAAAGAAAATTTATTCCTCAACGTAATTTTCATATATCGAAATTGCTAAAACTGTAAATGTGTAATGTAACTGCTTTTTAAAGGACTATTTTCTATGAAGTTTATGCGGTGTAATGATTGACCACAAATACACTGTACAAGCTTACAAAACAGTATTGTATACATTTAAAAAAATCTTTTTTGATTGTTTCATAAGATGTCCATTGTAAACTACTTGTATTAATATCACTTTCAGTAAAATTTTTCATGAATACATGAAACTTGTAAGCTTTGAAGATCATTAATGTTTGTTTAACATCATTATATTGGATTATATTAATAAACTTGTAAGAGACAGCGAGCATGGCTCACACAATCTATCACCATCTCTGTACTTTATGTTTCAAATCCTAACTTCTAGAAAAGGTTTTGAGAAATTGTTAATATTGTTTTGTATGTTTCAATAAAAGAAATCAACTTTTTGATTTATACTTTTACAAATCTGATTTCACCATCGTTAATGGAGTTAAAATCTGCATAGAATAATATTTTAAATTTTCAAATTTTACAAAAATTAGCTATATGATGGCCGTGGTTTATTGTTATATGTACAATGTAACTTGAAAACTTATAATGTTAATTTATTGCAGTTCTTAATGCTGATCAGGATAGTAATATTAAATTTTATAAAAAATAAAATATTTATTTTACCTATTTTACCAATATTTTATTTACCAATCTTGGTAAATTTTACCAATTTACCAATATCTTACCAAATTTTACCAATTTGTCATTATTATTATTAAATTTAAATAATTTTGTGTCTGTTTATATATCCTATGTTAGTTTATGGAAATTTGTTTCCCTCATCTGTAGGACAGTTGCATCTCACTACTATTTTAAATTTTTATTTTAAACTAACTTTATACCTAACACACTTTCACTTACGTCTTTAACACTTTACACTCACACTTACATTTATGGAGGCGATAGTAGCCTCAGTGTGCTTTTCACCTTAAAATAACACAAAAAACAACTGTAAAAAACATGTAATTAGTACATTTCTACTGTGTGCATAGTAAAATCAAATTTTAAATTGTTTATAAAAATTGTAAATAATTTTATACATTTGGAAAATTTAATATTGTATTCAAGTATCATTAGATGTTGTGAATAAATGAGTCGCCCAACTATTTCTATTTATTGTGTTTAATTTTCATTTCAGAGTATCGTGGAGAGCTTGATTGGTGTTTAGAAGCCAAAGATGTGGTGAGAAGTTTGCCTGCGCGCAACGCACATACGCTCAAGTATATACTGCGATTGTTGCATATGTATAATACACGACACTCAGATAAGAGTTATTTACAACCACTAGCAGCGGTGTTCAGCCCTCTGTTGTTGTGTGGCGAGTACCACGGCATCGCAACACCCGACACAACATTCCTCACCAGCAAACTTATCTCCGATTATAAATACATCTTTTGCGACATGTTAGTATTTATATTTAACTTACCCCAAAGCAATCTGTTCAAATGTTCAGACACTTGTTGCACTAGATGAATGATGTAACATCTTGGGTTTAATTTAATTTTGCATTACAAATGAAACATATCTTAATAAAATTAACAAAAAATAAACGTCATGATTTCCGTCACTGTAGCTGAGCCTATGTGAATTGTGATGATTTAAAATTTCTTAACAGTTTATTGATGTTTTGTTTAGGGAGTCTGATTACACATCCAGCAGTGCGTTTAATTCTTCTGATATACAGTTGTACTGCATGAAACAATCAGTCTCTAAGTTATCTGACATCGGCAACAAACAACGCAAACGCAAAGATAGGCAAGGAAATGATGCACGGAGTATTGATCGCAAGTTTGTCAGGTAAATTTCTTGGAAATAGTAAATACAATTATGTCTGCTCTTAGTACTACTAGTTCTTGGTACTAAGATTTGTTATTCAAATTATTTTGGCTGTTGTTGAATCTTTTTTCCCTTTTTAGACAGCGTTAACAATGATTTTCTGTTTTTCATAAATGTCTATTCTTGAAGACATTCTAAAAACACTACTTGCTGTGGAACCAATTACAACATAATTACAAGGTACTATAGTAATGAACAAAAAGTGTGGAAACTTCTGATCAGTTAGTACTCATCAATTTTAATAGTAAAGTTGGCTATTAAAGTACTATGTTGAATGAAATAAGACTTTATTGCTTAAATAACTCAAGACCTGTTTCACACATAGCTTAAGACATATAAGCAGTAATAATAAAATAGTGTGGTTAATCTTTTGAAAATTAAGAAAAAATTAATACCTTGTAAAAATTTCTGCACAACTCCCATAGAATTTCCAATTACAGTAATCCTGTTTGGACCGTGAGCGACCATCAGAGTATTACACAGTATTACATGTAAGAACAACTTTGTACGGCCATAAAACTTCCAGAAATCATAACAGATCATACTATCCTTTAATATACTTTAGCTTAAATAACTTTGGCATGCAAACATTTATATTTAACAAAAGAAAAGTTTATAGGTCCAATTCAGAAGAACGTCCTTGTGTTGAGGAAAAGAAAACGGGCTCTAAAGAAAGCATGAGACGTGTGAGCAGTCACGAAGACTTCAGCAAAACCCGACACTGCAGTCGCCAGAGCAAAGCAGCAGCTAACAGTCAAGTAAGTTTTAATATTTTGTGTGACATCAATCATCACAACTTCTTCTTCTTTAGTGTTATGTGTTTGTTCTCTTCAAATGATGTTGACCATGATGATTCCCATGGCAGATGATCCATAGCTAACTTTTGTTTACTTTAATAAATTATAAACGAAACATGCAGTTTTTAAATTTTAAAATCATAAAATGAAGTTTCCTTATTGCCTGTAACACCATAATGTATTTGGTCCGTGTTCAGTAGTATATTGTTTCCTTAGTGCATTGAGCTAATATGTTTTTTCTTCTTCATATTGTGTGGACCCCTGTGCATGTCAGACACATGGACTTATTACACTCCTGATAATGAAAAACATCATTAACTACTGGCCCGACATCATTCTGGAAATATAATTCTTTTATGTACTGGCCCGCAAACTCTAGTATCTTGCTAGTGAGATCCTCTTGTGGAATGATCAGTCCTTTGGACATTTGACCAATTATTCTGTTTCATTCTTGCTCAAATGACCCACACTTCAGGAGCAAGTGTTGTGCAATCTCTTCCTGCAGTCCACATTTACTACACAGAGATGGTCTGTTGTAATACCCTATACATATTTTTCCTAAAATATCCATGTCCTGTGACTAATGACTACTTTCCTTATATTGCATCTACTAAGTGAGAATAATGTAGATGCAGTGTGCAAGAGGGTCCTTGAAGAGGCAGCCTATCTATTTTCAGCCCAACAATGCCCTTCCATCTCCTCTCATTCTCACTTTGAGCCTAAATGCTGACAGCCACCTGCCTTGATAGCCAACAGAATGGTTCAGGTCCTTTGAATTTTGATGCTGATGCTTGGTAGAAAGGCTATTAGTTCGATCATTTTCATAAATTCAATACAATGTAAACCCCCTCACTGACCCAACCTAGCTGCACCATAAGATTCATACAGTATTAATATGTTATAGTATTACTTATTATATCCAGTAAAGAGAAAAAGTTTTTTTATAATTAATCAATAATCATCTCGGCGACAAGTCAAAGGTTAAATTGAATACTTGGCGAGGAAAGAAGGCTCTTTACACAAGAACAAGCTTGCATTGCATGCTAAGATAGCAGCTCAGAACAAAATGTTGAACTTTGAAGAAAGAGCAGACGCTGTCACGTTGTTTAAGTATTTGTAATCAACTATATTTAATAAAAAAAATATGAAACTGTATTTATTTTTAATGCATCACTCAGTAGTTTATACAATGTGCAGTAATATTGTGGTGTATAATTTCATATTTTATCGTTGTGTACTCTGTGGTATATTTTTGCTTTTTTATGGCCCGCGTGATTTTTTATCTTCTACTGTAAAATCTCATTGAAATACTTCAAATAAATAGTCTTATATTGAGTTTACACTGATTGCTGCCTTTCACTCGATGTTATGGATTATCTAAGAATTTTGTTATCAGCTAAGACACCCAATTCTGTGGATAGACAGGAGTTGATTGTACAACAGATTTCCGATTATTCATTAGATTGGGTGGCTGTTGTAGGCAATTTACAATCGTGTTTAAAAAGGGTAATAAATTTAATAGATCTGGAATTAGTATTATCTAATCCAAGAGCTAAGATATATATCTTTAGTAGATAAGATGAATCATTCAACATTACTGCTGGATTGTAAAGTTTTATGATCTCTAACTTGTATGGCATACAGTAATACTCTAAGCTTTTTTTGCCTTTTTTTATTTCATTTTTTTGTATATTTGTTGCAGCAGTTTTGAAAAACGTTTAATAAATACAATAATATTGATTTAAAATTTAAAATTTTATTTTGCAAGTTACATTGCAGAAACAAAACAAAATTAATTTTTAAATTAATTAAGTTAAATTATTTTTTTGTTTTTTGTTAATTGATGTAAATTAATAGTTATTATATATTAACCAGTTAATCAGTGGTATTACAGTGATTTTTTTTAATCATAGAAAAGATAGTATCTTAACTAAACAGTTCTTAAAATGGAATTATAAAGAATTCTCTTTTTAATCATAAATTTAGATATTAATAAAACTGTTTTTATCTGGAAATTAAAACTAGTTCTCTTGTTCCCAAATAGAAATGGTAGGATTATAATTCCCAGAACTATTCTGACCCCATTCAGTCCATAAAAAATTCTACACATTAACCCTTTTGAGTACTATAGAATTTTTTACATGTACAAAAATATAATATTTTTACTTATGGACACGTTTTAAGCCTAATGAACATATTTAATGATAATAATATTTTTAGGTGGACACACACACACACATACATTAAAAAAAAAACTGCAAGTCTCTTGGTTATGTACACACTCATAAAAATTCACCTGTCCCAGTTAGCTTCCGCCTAAACTGTCCACCTTATATTTGTGGTAGGCCTCGCCTCTCCCTCTAGCACAGAGAAGCAAATTTTAGTGAGATGCTCAGAAAAATCAACCTCAGATGCTGGGTTTGAACCCATACACTATACTGACCAGATAAGGCAGCTTAGACTGCTTGGCTGTTATCAGTCTGATATCTTGACACTTTAACAAATGTTATAAACTATTGGCTGTTGTTGGTTATGTTAAGCAAGTTATTGTTTACATTTTGATATTTAAAATAATCACAGGGTACAGTTATGATAGAAGTGAATTTCCATAAATATTTTTCTTTATCCTTACCCTCTTTGAAATTCTGATTTCACCATCTTAATCAGCATTAAAATCTGCATATATTGGCATATTAAACTTTCAAATTCAATATAAAAGTCAACCCTGACTCCCATCAAAAAATTTCTCTATTTCAACGAATTTTGAAAATTCAAAATGGAAATTTATATCTTTAATGCTGATTAGATGATAAAATTGATTTTTTTAAAAATATGAATTTTTAAATTTTTAAATGGTTGCCATTTTAAAACCGCTTTAACTTTTTAATTGCTGGTTAATGAACTTAATGAAGCTATTACCATAATCAATTTTTGTGTTAAGTTCAAATCAAATCAGAATGAAATGTGAGCATGTGCTCTCTCTCTCTCTCTCACACACACACACACACACGCACAAGCTTGATTTTATATATATATATATAAATTTTAAAAACTTCTCAAAAAGTGATCTAGAGATCTGGATCAAGGTCCCAGGTCTGGATCTTACCACTCCAGTACTATAGGTACCACAATAGTACTAAAAATTTAGTTAAAGAATGATAAAACAGAAATCTGATAAATTGGACATGGAGATTTAAAAGGTTAAGTTTTAAGAAAAATAAAAATTTATTTGTCTTTTATAATATGAGAAAATGTTATTAAAGTGCATAATTAAATTTAAAAAAAAAATTAAAGAAGTTTTGGGATATTTAAAATTTTTTTAATAGTCCACTAACAAGAATATTTGCTTTGTTCAGTTAAACATTTGTGTCCTTTGAGGTTTGATTTTGACATTTGTTTTGTGGTCATGTGTTATACTACTTATTTTAAAACCAAAATAAGTCAGTCTTTGTTTCTAAAGTAACACTTTGTCTTCGATGTTAATTTCTGAAAAATCCTGTTTGTAAACAAAAATCCTTTTTTGACATGCAGATAAGACATGCACTTCTTTTATCTCTTATAAAAATAGGTGTTAACTGCTAATCCCAGCATATCCATCAGTGACAGGCTATTGTCTCAAAAGTGTCTTAAAGTTTAGTACCTGCCTCACCACTAATTATTTAACACTTTTGTTTATTTTTGTTTACTGTCTACCAATGTAAAGCAGTTAAGTCATTGATAAAAACTTATCTCTCAAGTGCTTCAAAATGTTTATCAAAAAAAAGGTCTGGATATCTGAATGTCAAAATCTGACTGGGTATTTAATTAAATAAAAACAAAATACAATTTGAGTTCAGTAAATGATGGATTTGAATTAATATTTACTTTTTGATTTGTGAATCCATTTGGTTATCGAAAACACAACATCCTTTATATTTTTGTTGCTGTGGCTAGCTGGTAAATGTATTTGTGTTCAGTCCGAGTGTTGAGGTGTTCAAGGTGCCTTGCAATCTTGCTGCATTCACAGCTGTAAGTTTGTGTTTAGTTGTAATGTCAGTATAAGTTCTTCACTAATATTTATCTATTTATGCCAGTCTTTGACAAATAATTACATTCACAGTCTATCAAGTAATTTATCTCAACAATACTGTCACTTTGTGTTGTACCTCTTCTGAAATAACTTAGAACTGCCAAACATAATAATTCACTAATAAATTTCTGTTAATTACACTAGTAAAAGTGGTATCACCCTCTTTAATTGACAAACTTAATTTATTGATTTTTGATGTTAGTTATGTAAGCCTTTACAGTGGAACATCATCTCTTACTTCTTTGCATAACTTGAATTGCTTCATTAACTGTAACCATTTCATTTTGCAAGTCATCGTTCCTTATTTGTAGATCAGCAAAACCTTTTTTTTTTTTTTTTTGGTAATATTCCTACAATACTTTCTGTGTACATCCGCAAAGTTGCATTTTATAAGCTAATACAGGTTCATTTCCTGTTTGTGAAGACAGCTGATTTCTTCTGATTAGCGATTACAGTAGAGCGTCGATTATCCGAAGCCCGGTCATCCGAAACGTCGGTTAACCGAAAGCGGTGGCGTGGCAGCCTGACAGCGCAGCGGCCAGACAGTGCCGGTGCGGCAGCTCGACAGCAGTACAGTCTCAATATAGTGTGCACTAGCACATACAGTGACGAGTCAGTCTCCGTGTTGTTTAGACCGTTTGTGCTTCTGTTTGTTTTGCTGTGTAATTACCGAACTGCAACTTTCTTTACCGAATGTAATTACCAAATGTTATTCTTTCTTTACCGAATGTTTAATTTTACTTTACCTAATGTTTATTTTTTCATTATCAAAGAGTTGTTTTACTGTACAGAACACTGTATACTGTACTGCTTATATTTATCATATGTCATTAAACAACTGGATGAATTTATGTGCTGTACGTGTCTACTTGCTCCTTAAATTGGTTCTACCACTGTTAAATTATATCACACTACCTTTTTTCGAATATGTTCGTTTATCCGAAAAATCGATTATCCGAACACCCCCCTGCACCAATTGTTTCGGATAATCGACTCGCTACTGTACATTTTTTCTTCAGTTTCTCATGTTCATTCTCCTGCAGTTCGGCATCTAGTGTTATGCCTAAGTACTTAGCAGTATTCACATGTAAAATAGTTTTATCATTAATCTTAGTTTATACATAGCTGATGTTTTGATTAGTGCGATTTACGTGTTTCAATTTTACTTCATTTACCTGAGTGCACCATATCATGATTTGTTGGATCTTGTTCGTAGTATTTTGTAGTTAAACAGTGGTCTGATATAATGTCGGTGTCATCTGCAAACATTGCAGTTTTACTATAAATAAAAAATAAATGATTTGTGTAAAGGGAATACAAGGACATAGTTATGTCAGAGTAACTATAATTACTTTTTATCGTGAAAGTCCTGTTCAAAATGTAGGACAGAAGTGTACTATGTGATTTTGACAAGTGTTTGATCAATGTTTATAAGCCCTTGTATCAAACTCTGTCACATCGAAAAGTCACAGGTAAAAATTCCCCTTGTAAGTTTGAATCTCTTCATGGCTAGCTCCATTCAAATTATGCACTTTTGAAATCAAACCAAATGGGTTTTTTTACCTCAAATATTAAAATGTTACTACTTAGTCACATTTATATAAATAAACATTATATTATCAGTAATTGTGGAATAGTTTACTTCAATTCTGGATATTCAATCAAATATCCATTAACAATATTCGATATAGATCTAAATATATCAGACATTCTAAAAATGATAATTATTTTTTAAATTAAATCTTAAACAGTTTTGGCATTAAGAATTTTCGATAAAAACAACTGATTGATACATAAACAAAATTACAAACAATTTAATTATATACGATAGTTTCTAAAAATAGCCTGTGGTTTCTAGTTATTATGGTTTGTTTAGTACATTCTGTACCGAGGACCCGGGTTCGATTCCTGGCGAGGGCTTGGCATTTTCATATGCTATAAATCATCCTATCGTCTGCATTAGCCCAAGTGTGCACAATAGACGGACGTTAGACACCAAAAAAAAAAAAAAAAAAAAAAAAAAAAAAAAAAATTGTGAATTATCTAGAACTTATTAAAAAAATACCTGTTTCCTAGTATTCAGTCTTTTGCAGAATTAAATATCAAGGTTATCATGTATCCATTGTTTCACAAGACATGTTGTACCTGATTGATTTGTGTTATCAAGCACTTGAACTGCAACGATTAAATTAAGCAAGAAAGGGTTAAGCCGTAGAGAAGTAGCATGTCACTGTTTATAACTACTCTAGGAAACGGATGTTGTGCTTTACCATGCGATAACAGTTATCTTTAAGTAGCAGTTTTTTATGGCAGTTATTTATGTCCGTTCATTAATCGTTGAATTTAAATTGGAAAGTGAGCTGTTGGGACGGTTAGATGTGGGATCTTACGTGATCAATTTTTTTAGGGGTAATTGAAAATTTTGTACGTATGTGGGTGCTCTTTTAAAGTGTCCCATTAACGGTTCTTAGAATCTATTGATTTTAGGACAAAGTTTATAATGAGTTCTTAATTTGTGTGAGCAATAAAATCATTTTTTAAAATGTTTAAAAGAAATGGCTGCCAATTCCCAATATGAAGTCCTACTTTGTTTTTATTAGGACATCATTTGTTTTATGGTGTTTTTGGATTGTACTAGTAATTTTATAACTAATTAGTTCTTGACAATTTTTTTTTTACCCACCAATTCTGGAGGAAAAGAATTTTTCCAAAAAAAATTAAGTATAGTTTATAATAGAGTACTCTTTTATTACAAGTAATTATTCTTTTTATATTCTTCTTCTTTTCTGCTAGGATTATTATCACTGGGTTCAGTATAATGATCTGTTTTTTCCTAGCTTCGTCAATTCTACTTTCGTTGATGCGTTTCGGAGAACCTCCATCTTCAAAAACTATACCTATACTCTAGTATAGATATACAACAACAAACTATAAAAAAAAGGGTATAGATATAGTTTCTGAAGATGGAAGTTCTCCGAAACGCGTCAACGAAAGTAGAATTGACGAAGCTAGGAAAAAAAGATCATTATACTGAACACAGTGACAAGTAATTATCATTATAGTTTATTATACAATTTAATTTGTTGTAGTTGCTTAAGTATACTTTAAACTTAACACTAAGTTAAAAATTTTGATTTACATTTAAAGCGTGGACTTTCTGCTAACATATGGATGCTAGAGCTGGAAAGTCGAGGTCTCACTTTAGTCACATGCAGGTGTTTTCCGTCGTCTCATTTTTATCAGTCTGTTAGGTCAGTAGATCTGTGGGTACTCTGAAGTTGGTAAATCTATATTATGACCTATTGTCTCTTCACTTATTTTGCTACCTTCTGCAGGACATCCTGACAACCCTAAAGACTGTCAAACTGTCCTGATACTGTAATTGTCAGCATTTGTCTGTTTTCATGATGACTCGTTCGCATTTAACTCTTATTAGGTTTTTCACTACTTAGGTACCTTCTGTCCCAGGTTAATACATCTTAGGTTATCCATCTGTTAGGTCAGTAGATCTGTGGATTTAACTGTACTGAAAATTCAATAAATCTAAGTTACAACCTGCTATGTCCACTTGTTTTGCTTCTGAATCTTGCACTACTTTCTTTGAGACATCCTGACAACAGTAAAGACTGTATCCCCCATTACAGTGAATAAGGCGAGCTCATCCAGAATGGGGGCTGAAATTTTAATGTAATCAAAAAACCCTTCGTGTTATCTTTAATTAATTAATTTTCTTAATAATCTTTTATTAATAAATCATTTCCAAAATATAATATCACTATCTAACATGACGTTCACTCAAAACGAGAGTCGATCCATACTTTCAAACTGTTGTATGTTGATTCTGAATAAACAGTAATAATAACAACGACAACAATCAGATGAACCAATTTTGTGAAATTAGTCCAAATTTTCTTTATTTTTCCGGTAGCTTCTTAGTTTTGGGGAAATAATTCAACATGAAAAAGTTTGTGTAATGTTTTTGCACCATTTGTATTGTTGATAGTCGTCAAACTAAATTTTGGAGGAAAATGAGAAGGCATGCGTTTTATGAAACTTCTTTTAAACAATTTTAATATGGCGTAAGAAGATTTGAGTAGTGTCAGTGCAGCATTTGTTGACACAATAGATGCAATCGACTTGTACACAGGCGTACACGTGTTAGGTAAACGTAATTCTTGGAAATGTTTTTAATTAATCAAAGCATGATAAAAATGTTGATTGTGTGAAGTGGCTGATTCAATGAGTCCCTATCTTCTTATAAAAGCTTCATTTAAAGCTGAGTGGTTTATTCAGTTGTGTTTATGGTAGGCTACCTGTTCAATTAACAACATGGAATTTATTATGTGTAATACTACAGTGCTACTTGTAAGTGTCTATAAATAATGTATACTGTTTTTAGCAATGTACAGTTTGTCAAACCGTGTTTTGTTCACTTTTAGTTGCTACTGTACAAAACCAGTAAACAGTGCAAAAACTGTCACACTGTTAGTTATTTAGTTTTGAATTTATAAACGAAGAAAATATGGAAAATCGGCCCAATTTTCTTAAAATATGTTCATCAAATTTTTGTTAAAAATTCAGTAAGATGGTATGTGAGTTTTAACTAAAATTATAAACATTCATGTGGTTACGCTACTCATATTATTGGGGTTCGGTAAACTGTACAAAGAAGAAAGAAAAGAACATAAGTTTAAAATATTTTATTTTATACTATTTTGACAGACAACATATATATAAATGTTACCATACACATATAGATTTTTTTTAAGGCGAAAAGCACATTGAGTCTGTTATCGCCTCCCTAAATGTAAGTGTGAGTGTAAAGTGTTAAAGTCGTAAATGTAGTGTTGTAAGTGTAAGTGTGTATTAAGACTCGGGTACCGCGAGGTATGTCTAAATCCTCTCAATAGGTGCAGCTAGTCTGCACCCCCCTACGGGGATACACATAAAGAATAACACAAAGTGTATCTTTGTTTCATTTAAATCGTTAGTTAAGAGAAAGAGGATGTTTCTCTGTTCTTTCCATATGCAAATACTTAATCTCTCACTCCGATCTGGTTGTACACAAGAAGTGCAATGTTGTTCTTGTTTAGCTGTACACTTATAAGTGTAACTTGTGAAGTGTACGCTCATTCTTCCAAAAGCGGTTTTTTTACCCCACACGAGTAATTTGCTTCAGATTTTCTAATTACTTGTAAAGTGCTTATTGTATGTATCATACAATAATGATACAATGTATCATACAATATTGTATGTATCAAATTGTATTCACCACATGTTTCAAAGTTTTCTGCAGCTGTAATTGTTATCGAATTTAAGAAAGGAAAATTGAGAAAAATTGAAAATGTTTTGTGAAAAACTGGTTGTTGAATAATTATATAAATTATTTGAATAATCTTTGAGAGTGACCACAGACCAGGAAAAGTCAGAGAAATTTCTTTAACAGGGAATTAAAATGTTTCAAGGAAAAAGTCGTAAAATATGTGAAAGGACTGACTGCTCAATTTATCTATCAGAGATGCTTTACTACAGTCAGTCCTTGCTATAACAGACTTTCGATAGATCAGACTATGCTTGATATAATTTTTTTAATTTATTGTGGTATCCCGTACTAGATCAAATAAGAAATTGTAAATAGTATTTTTACTGTTTAGCCGCATTCTGGTTATATTTTTACCCTTGAACAAATAAATTTATTTTTTTCCTTTTTTTGTAAAGTTGACTTAAATTATGAACTGGTTTTTTAGAAATCTGATTTTTTTTTTTGTATTATTTCTATATGTGCTGGAAAATTTGTATTTTGGTTATTGCACCATTTACTTAAAAAAAAAATTATACAGTTGTTGATGATTTACTACTAGTAAATAGTTGTTGTCAGTTACTATTAGTAATTGACTGAATAATATTAATAAACCTAAATAATATAATGTTACAGACCATTGGTACAAACGAGCCACTTCACGAGCGCAATTCAACGGTTTCATCAGTTCGCAGTACTACCAGCAGCAAGCTTCGCAATAATAATAATGAGAATATGATCAAACAGACTAATGCCAGACCAGAACTTAGTTTAATTGAAAACATATCTTCCGACATTCTTCCTGTCAGCACTGTAGGCTACGCTAGCGAGCTGATCGATGAGAATGAGTACGAACGTAGACGTCATAGTGAACGGTTTGCACCTCAGCGCGGGCATCGCAACGTTGCTCGCAGAAGAAAGTCACTGGTTAAGTTCCAGAAGCCATCAAATGAAGATCAAGAAGGAGGTTCCTCGTCTAAAGTAAGGCTTTTTAAGTTTATACAGATCATGTTGGTACCATAATATTGATCAAATATCGATAGCCTATAGTGGACACTTATTCTGTTCACATATTACATTAGTACAAGTAATACAGTGATTTATTGCCTTATTAAGTGTTTACATTTTTACCAGGAGAATGAAGAAGAACAGAATGTGCCTGCAAGCCGGCCACAAGCCTCGTTTGCAGAAGACGAAACCTCTTTGCCTGACACTCCAGGAAGTCTGTCTTCGAGCTCATCCTCGTCTTTCTTACGACTTAATGAACAGGTAAACTGATACACAATTTTGTGGATATACAAAACTACTTTCATCTTTTATATTCACAAAATACACTTGTACTGAAATTGTATTGTTTTTTTTTTCCTAAAAGATGTTTTTAAATATTGTGCATAGTTTTTTTAAAATGTTGCAAAATATTGTTTACTTACTGCCATTATATTTAATTCTTTTGTACTTTCAGACAAACTAAAATGTTTGTATTCCATCGACAAGTAATGGCAAAACTATCGATAATAGTGTTATTTTTATATATAAGAGAACTAGTGTACAAGTGTGAAATAAAATAGATTGTTTTTTAAAGTAGAATAAGAAAAGGGTAGGTTTACTAAGTAGGCAGGAGTCCCCCTTAATCTGTTATTGGTTAAAAGTATAGTTTTTGTATAATTCAATGAGTTATTGTTAGGGGAAATAGATTTTTTGTGATTATATTTTGCTATCTATACTAGAGCCAGCGCTATTATTTTGCCATTTTCATATGTGTTTTGGAGTTGTAAAACTTCAAAAACTGTCAGCATACTGGTAAATCTAATATCGAAAATTGCTTTGTATAAATAATTATAAATTTACAAATACAAATACTAGTAAAGTCAATCCCAATTATAAGTACAATCAGATTGCTTGAGCAACATTAATAACCCAATAATATTGAATTGAATACAGAAAAAAATATAAAATTGATATGAATAATTACCCAGTTAACAACAACCTAATTAACTTTGCTTTTTAACATTTTCAACTGATTAAAATTGATCAAAAATTAAAAGTTAAATCTAAAATTGACTATAAAGATAAGTCTGGAGACCCACACATTATTATAAGGAATGTAAATTGTACAACAGTGCAAAGTTTTGTTGTATTTTTTGTATAGTTCATTTCTTACTTATACTTAGTAAAACAGTCTGACATTATTATGCAACTTGTGACCGACAGTAACAATCAAATACTTAGTCATCCATACATGCAAATAGACTAAATGAAAGGGTTTTTAATACCCCACTGCAGTGAATGCTCGATTGAGAGTTTGGAATTTTATTACATCACTATTTTATTCATTTAATAAATAGTATTTTATATTTATTCAAAAATTTAAAAAAATATGTTTATTAAAAATAACTATAAATAAAAATTTGCTACGGATAACCTGCAAAAGTAGATGGTTTGCTTGCAGATCTATATTGGTCGAAGACAACATGGATAGGGATTGGTTATTTCACAACGATTGTGAAATCACAACTGTTATTGAACACAACAGTTATGTAAAAAAGATTTCTAGTTGTAGCTGTTATGCGTGTGATTGTACTGCTAACAGCTAATAATTGCATAATACCAATAAGCAAAGCTCATTATCGTCACAAGTGTGTCCTGTGTAGTTTCAATTTTTCCTGTCAAGCCAATTAGCAATTACTTGCAAATATTTATTTTATATTTCTCTTCTTTTTACCTCTTCTCTAAAGCTGTATGCTTTGTTTCATTTAACCTTATGTATCAAAAGTTGACCCATTTTTTTTAAAGTCCACAATTAAAAAAACTGACCTAAATATATACATAATCTTTATTTTGTGCCAGGAATATCATTGTTTTATTGTGTCCACTCATCTTTTTTTCCTAGTTTGTTATTTTTATTTAATTATGCATTTCAGATACATCAATTATACAAACTTATTGCTGTACTATACACAATAATATTGCAAGAAGTTTTGATAATTAGGGGTAATTTGAAACATGTCAATAAAATAAAGAATTAAGAAAGGGAAGAATGGCAGATGAGTGCTGTATAAAAAAACAAAATAAATTTATCAATTAATTTATTTCTCTCTTTGTACTTTTCAATTTCTTTTATGTTTTGTAAATAAAACAATTTTTATTGCTTTGTATTTTGAGTAAATGACAAATCCTTAAGTTACAGCTACAATAGCACAACTACTTTACTGTCCAAACTAATGTTTAATTTCGTTGTGTACTAATCGCTACTCAACCTCATCAAAATGTTTAAACAGAACTGTTATTTCAAGTAGGTGTTTTAACCTTGGCACAGCATCCCAACTGTTTGAAGTCCACTTAATAAAACAATTATGAATGTATTCATTATGTAATTTAAGCAGTTTCCCCATCTGTTCTTGCAGATAATTAGGATAAGATTGAATTTCAATAATAACACATAAAAATTCATAGTACAGATCATTAAAGCTATAATTTAATTTTTTGTGTTACAATAATCTTTCATATTTATTTATTTAAACCAGTACATTACATTTTTTTTATATTCTTCTTTTCTGCTAGGATTATTGTCACTATGTTCAGTATAATAATCTGCCTTCCCTAGCTTCATCAATTCTACTTTCGTTCACACGTTTTGAAGAACCTCCATCTTCAAAAAATATTTCTATACTGGTCGCCAATATTATGGCTCATCCTATTTATAATTTTCTAGCTCCACCTCGTACCCCTCCTCTATTTACGTGCCTGTGTTCAACACGTGTACATTAAACCTAACGTGCTCGCTCCTGATTGGCTCTTCAAAATCATATGTTTTCATCATTCTCTTCGAAAATGTATGATTTTGAAGAGCCAATCAGAAGCGAGCATGTTAGGTTTAATGTACATGTGTTGAACACAGGCATGTAAATAGAGGCGGGGTACGAGGTGGAGCTAGAAAATTATAAATAGGACAAGCAATAATATTGGTGTCCAGTATAGAAATAGTTCTTGAAGATGGAGGTTCTACGGAACGCATCAACAAAAGTATAATTGACAAAGCTAGGGAAGGCAGATTATTATACTGAACATAGTGCCAGTACGTTACATTACACATATATAAATAAAATTTACAAAGGTAAGTAACCCACAGAGATATAAAATACCTGTAAATATAAATATATTATTATACTAAGCATTCCAATCAATTTTGTACCAAAAATAAGGACCTGCGTTATTGAAACTACATATATAGGGTACCTGCAGGTTCATCAGAACAGCAGGGAACTCTCACGCATCATACTTTTCCATTTTAAGAAAAACTGACTTAAAAACCGGTAAAAGCTCCATAAAACAAAATTCCATGAGTCGCCCCGTGAGTGCACCACAATACAGTCAATTGTGTTTTAACAAAACAGCTGATTACTAAAAAAATATTGTTTAATTATTGACGAAACAGTTTTTAAAGTAGAATCGATAAGACAATCTAGGCCATTTCTAATGTGTGAATGTTACAAAATAAAACTTAGCTTTTAGTAAACAGTGTAAATAGTGTAGCCTAACTTAGTTATCCTATGTAAAATTCAGCTATATTAGGTTTCATTTGTAAATATTTCAGTAAGGTACAGTGTTCGAATTCAGTCATTAGTTTTATATTTTTTTTTTTTTTTTTGGTTTTTAACGTCCGACTATTGTGCACACTTGGGCTAATGCAGACGATGGGATGATTTATAGTGTATGAAAATGCCAAGCCCTGGCCGGGAATCGAACCCGGGTCCTCGGGGTGAAAGCCTAGTACACTATCCACTAGGCCACCATTAATTATATATATAGGTTATTGTTTTAAATAGAACAAAATAAGGTATATTTTGTTAAATAACCTGAATATAATGAATGACATTGCTTCATTAACAGGTCATTAGAAGTATTAAATATAATGTTTAACAGAAGTTCATATTGACAAGAAATATGAAATATTGCCTACATATGGTTTTGCAACGATTTTATTATTTTATACGACAATTTTGTAAATTGAAAGTTTAAACTATATGAATGTACATTTATCCAATAACATTACACGCGTTATGTCTGGTGCTTAGCACCACCTGATGCAATTAATCAGCTGGCTCGATAGTGTATTGATTATCTGCTTCCATTTGTGCAGTTCTTTTGCAATGGTCGGCAAAAGTAAACAACATAAATGTAATAAAATCGTTGTGGAAACTGCAATATGGTGGGAATATACTGATTCGTCAAGCGATGGTGAAGTAAGAAATAATTTGAGAAAGTGTTGTGTAGAGTTAAATATAATTTGAAAAGGTTATTGTTTAATTATTTGTTTTGAGCGTGCTAGATATTATCCACAGATTTGTAGTAAATCATTTAAGTTTATATAGTTTTTTGCTGAAATTCCAATTTTAGGTGGATATAGTCAAGTTTAAATGTTACAAAGCTATTTTTCTGTACAATGATGGCTTTGTAACTTGCAACAAATTATAGCTTACTTTAAAACAATGATATTTTTCAAGTGAATATTTTTTATTCCCAGTACAGAAAATTCTGTGGTGCAGTAAAATTGAATAGGAATAAAACAACAAAAAAATAAAGAACATATGAAAAATCTGATAGTTGAAACAGCTGGTTGATGCCATTCAGTGTTACAATAAAATGTATTACAAAATCAAGCAACTTGACCATAGATTAGTTTGAATTCTGAAAGGTGATAATGGAATAAATATTAAATAAAATAATTTAAGAATAGAAGTTTAAAATAAGGTAGAGTTTGAAGTTTAAAATGTTAAAATGAATAAAACAAGTAAATATTATTTGTTTTGAAATTGTTTGTAATAATGATAGAAACTATATTTATAGACATGTTGTATTTCACACTAAGAATATACAAATATTGAAGGTCAATGCTGATATCACAACTGACGAAAACTACATTTTTGAAATGAATACTTATTTACACTTAGTATGGAAAATTTTGATGCAGTGAAATCAAACTGAGAGTAACACAGTTAATTAAGTTATGTCCATGATGCAGGTAGTCACTACACAACATTTATTTTTTCCTTATAAGCTATTTGTAAATTTTAACTAAATTGGATTTATTTAGTGATCTGATTAGTAACTTAACTATAAAAGTTGATCTCAACATTCAAGAGTGGTTGTTCTAATGTAACATTTACAAATATCTTTTGGGAACATTGACAATTCTTTAGCGCTCTTTCATAAGTAATCTTTTTTTGTCTTGTGAAGTAAAGATAATAAGGGTAGAAGTTGTCTGTACAGGAACAAGATGGATCATCATCACCGCTACCCCGCCCAAGTACACCGCCATTGGATTTAACAACAATGCACGAACATGAACCCCTGACAAGTCTGCAGAATTGGAGCTTTGCACATCGTCAGCCTGAGGTTAGTACAACACTAATCAGTGACATTGTCAAGCAAGATGAATAATCTTCATATTGGTTTTATGCAACTTGACGTTTTATTCAACGGGAAAATTTATGTGAACATCATTTGAAATTACTGTGCAAATATTCCTATAGCGATGTTTATTTAAAATAAAGAAAACAGGTGCTTTGTAACTTTTAATTAATGTACATTAATTGTTGATAAATTTTATAAATAAAAAATTTGTCAGATAAAAATTGTCAAGTACTTTGGCAATTAGGTCTGCAAGGTGCAAATTATTGAGGCACAGGTTGTTAAATATTAAAACAGGTTTAATTTAAACACAATAAAAAGAGCTAATTATCATTCTTGTATAAAAATCAAAGACAGTTATTATTATTGATATAAAAAAATAAAACTAGTAAAGACAGAATTATCAATACTGAATTGTAACAAAAAGTTATTAATATTGAGAACTAGCAATTTAAAAAGACAAATATTGTTAACCACTATCAATTAAAAATGTAAAATTATTGATATTTAAAAGTATAATTTTATTGTACTTAATTGGTTTGAACATTTCTTTGATGTATGATCACTCACAATCTCAATACACCATATATACTTTGCAAATCCATGACTTTTATTTGATGAAAGCTTTTTTGTTCAAATGCACAAATTTTCAGTTCAACAACGAAATTTATACTTTTAATGGTATACAGTGCTTAGAAAACTTAAGAAATTATAAAAATTCAGCAAAATTTTTTCTTCTGTTACTCATAGTGACTGTCGTGTGCCAGTACAGAGTTCTTGTAGAAGAACTTCTTGCAGTCTTTCCTTGGTTCTTTGTCTTGATTCCTGTACTTAATTTTTCTTCTCTGTGCTTGACGAAAACATTATGCTCATCAAATCCTCTATTAAAATGTTTGATTCGTTTTTAATCAATGTTTTAAAACAAAATTATTCTAAGTTTCGCTGTATTGGTTACAGACCATTATTTCTACAGACCACGGATGGTACATTAACGTTGTACTAATACATGCATTTGAAAACATATGTTAAATAAGTTTATCTATTATTTCAATTTTGTTTCTTGAAATATAGCTTTTAGTGTTATTCATGGCTATACATAGCCTACTCATTTTTTAAAAATTCTAATTCTTTTCCAACTTCTCTAGATAAAGTAAATTACTAATATTTAGTTTTTATCTAAAGTAATTGTGTGTAATTATTAATACTGAGCAGTGGTAACCTTAAAATTGTAATTTTCCAGAGTGAAGACCGAATGGTATCCCCTCGCAATTCAATAGCCATGACTCGTCGGGTATTCACAGACAATCCCGATTCAGTGTGTTTTCACACTGACAGCCAAGTAATGGATATAACTAAACAGATTCAGAGGTAAAATGCATTTTCCCCTTTTTCTTATAAATATGTACAAACAAATTAACTAATTCGATTAGAAATATTTTACAATTTTATTTAGTGTTTTACATAAAACTGTTATTTTGTAGATGTCAAAATAATATTTTGTAGATGTCAAAGGTGAAATAAAGGACAAAGTTCATTATTTGTAAAATATCTTAATAAAAATATTCATTTTTACAGTATATGGTTGAACACAGTTTGGTGAGTTATAATGTCCTGTAGGTTCATAAGAATACTTGTGTCATTGCCATGGTAACAGAGTTTGTAACTGTTTACTGAGCAACTGTAGAATGGTGCCACTTCTTGACCATGATTATTTAGTATCTATAGTTGATGCTTAACAACTATGTAACAAGCTACACACTACTGTATGTTTAAAAGATACTTGTGTCATTGTCATGGTAACAGAATTTTTAACTGTTTATTCATTATTTAGTATCTATAGTTGATGCTTAATGTAACGAGCTATACATTACTGCGGATTTAAAAGATATTTGTGACACTATTATGGTAAAGTTATAAATTAAAATATTTTATATTTTTTAGCATTAAACGCAAATTGAAGCGTTATGAAGAAGGTTTTGAACAAGAATTCGGATACAGACCGTCTCATTCTGACAAAATGGCTAATCCAGATATGAAAAAGATGTGTTCCCTTCTTAACAAACTTCGTAAAGAAGTGAAAAGTAAGTTTTTGTTTGTACATATTGGTTGGGCTGATAATGGGACAGGAAGCTTAGAAAGAAACATACGTAACATTTGTATTTCAATGTAATACAAATTAGGTGGTCATGAGATGTGATAACAGTACTGCAGTCTTTATTATTATAAAATGTTTATACTATTCTATGCAAAAAGGAGAACAAATTCACTGAGCATTAATTATAAAATGGATTATTTTATATTAACAATCGTTCAAAGTTCTGTTGAATTTGAATTCTTACAGTTATAAGAAGTTAAAGAAATTTACAAGTGAGCTTTTTGAAAGTCTTTTTTTAATATTTTTTACAGATTCAAATAAAAGTACTAAACATAATTATTTTCCTAAAACTTATAGAAATATCTAGAGTGGGCATACTTTTTATTACACTTGTAGAAATATATTATGATCACATAAAACAAAATTAATAAATTTTTAATAAAAATATATATGTTAGTTTAAAATGTTTATAAAGTTAGTATTATGTAGGCCTATTAGAATTTGTATAACGTACTGTAATAATACAGAGTTAACATTAATAAACTAAAATCACTAAATCCATAAAAATAAAATTACTTTTTCAATCATATCAAAACCAAGCTAAAAATGCAAACAGGCAATATGTGAAATGTAGGTCTGAGGATTCCCTTTGTACTTACTGGTGTAGACAACATTATAGATTCAGCTGTAGGTCTATACCAGAACAACATAGCTATGCACTTTATTGGAAGTTACTGTGAAATATTGTAGCCACCAAAAATTGTGTTTTTTTTAACCTCTAGTACGCGTTTTACCGAGATTACATTTAAATATAACAAAAAAGAAATGTTTTTACATAGATGCCTTTGCATATTGTTCAAGACTAAAACAAATTAACCAATTTTTATAAAATTAAACATGTATGTAGTTTCCTTTCTAACAGGGAAATTTTGTAATTTTTTAAGAACCCTTAAAGCGATGAAAGAAAAAAGACCCAACTAATAATTACAACCAGTTGATTAAAACTGCAATTAATTCGTGTAGATATTTATTGAATAGCGATGTCATAATACAACAAAATAGTGAAACCTGTTGGTCATGTTTCTAACTTCACCTAAAATACACAAATTCTACCAACCAATCGAACAATTGTTAATTTCAAAAGCGCACCAACATACAAAGTAGCCAAAACATTAGAAACAATGAACATTTCTTAGACATATCTAAGCCTGGGAACTTCCAGTTTCAGCTGTCAGAGTGAAGTGAGAGGGGATAAAGGGGTATCCCGTCACCAAGAACTTATCCCTGGGATATAAAGATGACTTCAGCCTGTTTGTATGGGGGGTGTCATACAAAGTGAGAGCGCTCATTTCAGCACATCTGTATAAGTGGTACTTTTTTATAAATTGCTAAATCACTGTCATATCAAAAAATAATAAATTCGGTTTTTGAACAATAACAATAAAATTGATTTTAAGATTTCTTTTAATGTTTATTTCCTATTTATTTATTTAATGCACAAGATATGACAGTAAAAACAAATTGTAACATAATAAAAACAGCAGCATTAAGAAAACATTTATAACAGCGCAGTATTAAAAAAAAGTGGTATATGTTAATTTTGTCCAGCTGTATACTAAAAGTTTTAAAAGTTAATTTTAGTATAGGACCTATTTAGAAAGTTAAAATTAATTTTATTTTTATATTAAAGTGAATAATTTTTGTCTTCTGTTTTTTTTTCAAATTGTTTTTTTTCTAAATTTCAGCTCTAAAAGAAGGTGACAGCATTGCTGCAACAAGATTTTTCCAGTCCGATGAAACTGATAGTACAAATACAAACCCGGTGAAGAAAACATTAACCTTAGAAGCTTTGCAGGACATTGAGAAAGTAAGTAGTCGTTGAGACAGAAAAATGGAATGTATAATGTATATATATACATTTTTTTTTTTTGTTAAGGTGAAAAGCACATTGAGGCTATTATCGCCTCCCTAAATATGTAAGTGTGAGTGTAAAGTGTTAAAGTAAGTGTGAGTGTTAGGCTTGGGTACCGCAAGGGACGTCTAAATCCTCTCAATAGGTGCAGCTAGTCTGCACCCCCCTGTGGGGTAATTAATGTATAATTAAAGTATATGATTTTAATTATTGATATTTCCTTACAGAGACTGAATGAAAAACGCCATTGTGGAAGCCGGCCAGAGAAATTGGAAGATATGAATAGAGATCAGCTTGTAGATGAGAAAGTAGCAGTTCAGAAAGGTCTTTTGTATTTAGAGAACACTTTTGGGCGCCCGAGTTCAAAAGATGAAAGAGATATTGTTCGGCCACTTTATGACAGATATAGGCTACTGAAAAGGTTCCTGGCTCGTAACGCATCGGTAAGAGAGATTTATTTCATAACCTATTTCAGAAATTAAAAAAACATAATGACTTGTTCATTGAAAACTGAAATAATGATCGTTATTTATTGATATTTATTATTATTTTAAATAATAATAAATTTATTCCATTTTTAGTTGGAAATTGTTAAACTTGAAAAATTGTTATTTTTTATTTCAGTCCAAATTGAAAGACAGTGTCTCCGAATTGGGTACTATTTTAGAACACGAGACAATGGACTTTACGAGTGCATCTCCTCCACCAGCACCTTCACCGTCTCCTTCATTGACAACATGTCTAGCGACGGTTGCACCTAAGCCACAAGCTGACGTTCCTTCAAGGTCAAATACACCTGACCTTGAGAATCTCCACGCTCTGCCTGTGTACGTATTAAAATTCGTATAGTTTTTGTGCAAAATTTTAAATTTAGAGAAAATGGAAGTTCCAAAAAAAGGTTGAACTGCATGTTTAGTGACCAACAGACTATATACTGAGTGATTTATTAACATTAAAATATTTGTCATATTTTATTTGCTATTTTATTTTATTTATTGCTATTTTATTTAACTATGTTCTGATAGTAACATCAGTAAGTGACAATTTTTTTCTCAAATGCAAATGTCAAGTCTATGTTCAAAGTTGTTCATAACATCTTCCAATAGTTTCCAATCAATTATCTGCAATTCACGGCGAATGGCATCCATCAAATCTTGTAATGTTCAGGACTTATCTTCATAAACACAGGACTCAAAAAACCTTAGAAGAATAAATCACAAGCTGATTGGTCAAGAGAACACATCGCCAAAACGTGAAATGATTTGTTCCTGAATCTCCCGAAGAACTCTCACTGATGCCCATGACTGTGTAGGCTGTGGCTTCATCTTGCTGAAACCATACACCCATATCAATATATATCCCCTGTCTGTATTTCTGGCAAAAAACCGTTAGTTGCTCATTCTTAACATAGCAGCAAACAGAATGACGCAGGTTCATCAGTATTGCCTCTTTCACTCTGTCAATGGTGAACAGAAGGCACCTGGTGGTTTGCATTGAGTTACATACAGTTCCTGTTGTTCTGAATTCAAGGATGGTGCTGCAATCTGGTACATTTCCAGTGACAACCAGCATTGAAATGTTGACAAAGTGATGCTGTGTTTGAATGACAACTTAACCGGTTTTCCCCACGCGTCTACTTAAAGCTTACTGTGTATTTAAAAACATGCTATTTTCACTACACTTGCATGTAAATTAAACCCTATTAAGTAACAGATAATTTGGACATGTTATTGAAAATTAATTAACTAACATAAATTGACCTAGTAATTAGAAATAAGCAATTGAAATTTCATAACTCATAAATTACAGATATTTTTGATTATTTTTAGGCCACAGTTAATACTACAGCAGCGTATAACTCGTGAAGAAAAGAAGCGATTACGCAGAAGTTTACGAGAATTTGAAGAAGAATGTCAAAACAGGATAGGTCGTAAACTTCTCCGTGATGACAGACTTCCGATGGAACAGACGTACGCAGAATATAAACATGCTAAAGCCAAACTACGCTTGCTTGACGCTTTGTTGGCAAAAAAGAATTAATTGTTTTCCAAAATTTACATCATGACTGAATCATACTTATGACAATACTCAATAAGTGTTTGTGTTTTTAAATTATAGAATATTTATGTGTTCCTATTTCCCTGCCATTTTTGTCTTCTGCCCCTCGGAACTTTTCATGATACATACCATGCGCAGATGGAGTACTGCTACTTTAGAATCAAGTAAAAATTGTATATAGTTGATATTTTAAAAAAGTGGCATATACAGTTGAACTTAGTTATAAAGTCACTGAAGGGTCAAAAAAAACCATGTTATATCCTAATGATGTTTAATTTAAAAAGTGTTTAGAATACAATTTTAAGGTTAGAAAAGAATAAGAAGTAAAAAAAAGAGTTATATTGATATAGTATTTGTGCTTAAAATAAAAAATGTTAGGAAGAATATGTTGTATTGTTTTAAGATGTATCAAAAAGACAGTATAACAACGAACAATCACAGTCATCGCCAGGCCTAAGTGTAGTGGTATAAACTAAACATGTAGCAAACAACTCCATTTGTTTTCCTATGCCAAAGTCACTCAATAAAGTAGTATTCATCTGTTCGTCCTGCTGCTGTATATTCGTTGTAACAGTCATTTCAAGTTTAGTACCTTCCACACAATATTACTTTCATACAGAACTATGGTATTTAGGTTCTTGAGGTATTTTTTTAAGTATTGTTTTTATTGTTAATTACATACATGTAATTAATTGTTTTCATAATGAAAAACACATTAGCTACTTTCGTGCGGTAGACACTTTTGGGTTATGCAGGTCAATTTTATATTCTGTTTTTTAACTTTCTGCAGCTTCCGCACTTTATATTTTGTATTACTATTACTGGGTATTTTAGTATAAAAATCATGAAAATAGCCAAGAGTTATACTAAGCAAGTGTATCAATTATAAGTAAAATTATTTATACCCTGCAAAAATATTACACAGATGAATTAAAATCCTCAGCCTTGGTCTGCATTAACTTCAATACAAGAAGTGTACCGTGAGCCAAGCATTAGAAACCTTGAAATTTTTATCCAACTTTTTTGCCGTCTAAAGCTTCAGCTTGTATCAGTGGTAGTAAATGATCTGTAAATGTACTTGAGTAGTATAATATTTAGTACTGCTGAAACTGTGTGTTTTTTTTACATTATATAAATATGTTCGACCTTTCAGTCTCGTGGAAAAATAATGCTATACCTGAGGCCATTATAACCGAGTTCAACTGTATATAATAGTTTGTTTAGAATAATATTGTCCTGTTGTGTATGTAAAACACTAATGAAAATGTTACTTTGCAGCATTGAAATTATATTATTAAAGTGATTTTTTATGTAAATTTTCAACAAATGTAGGTCAGTATATTTTGTGTGTAAAGAAACTTTTGTATTCAGTTCGAAACATCAATGTAAACTGAATGTTATTGTTTGTGTAATTGCTTTGACTAGACTTTCTTAGCAATTTTAAATTCTTGATGTGACTTTACCAAGCTAGATGTACGCTAAATATTCAACTAAGGAACATTGTCTCCATTGTTCTGGTGTATATTATCTACTTATGCAAGATGTTATATATGAGTAATTATTTTATATTTGTTTGAAAGCTTGATGCTTAGAACAAGTATTAGCATGGAGTGCTTGAAGATTACTTTGACAATTAGATTATTGAAAATGTTGACATTTATTGTAAGGCACACGAATGTGATGTTTATTATAGGTTTATTGCATTGGATGTAGTTTGGTATGAAACACCTTATACAGAGGTAATTTGTTGAAAACAGCAAAATCAAATTTAGAATGTGTTCCATTAGGTTGTTTCCATGACATAACACAGACTTGAACACTTGTTTACAGTAATTAGGTTTTATAATAATATATTTGTTTAAATATTGTATTATATTAATATTTTTATATTTGTAACTGTGTAGATTTGTATATAAATAATTATGTAGAAAATATATTCCCCATTCGCCCCTATTATGTAAAATCTTAAAAATTAACATACTCAGTGTAGTTATGCTTTATAAATATTTAAGAAAGTTAGATTTGTTCATCATCGTACAAAGTGCACGGTATTAGATCTATTACAGTTGTATAAATACTTCTTCGGAATAAGAAATTATTACAGTTCAACAAACTTTGATAGGAAAATAAAGTTGCTATATATTCAACTTTTTTGTTTGAAAACATGTGGTATAACGTGGCTTCATATTAGTGATGTTCCTAATATGTCCTAAAATTATTATCTTTCTCCTCAAATTGCATTCAGTTTCCGGACAAATTAAGGGTATTTCTGCCTAATTGATAAATAAAATTGTTAAAATTAGTTTTTCAAGGACATAATACTACACAAAATGAATAACTGATACATCATTTGGTAAGTGGTTGTTTTTATAACATCTTATTTTAATGTTATACAAAATATAAAAAAATATGTTGTATCTGGATAATAAATATATATTATTTTAATGGCTATAATAAAATAATACTATATGTTAATTTCTGAAACTCAAGCATTAATAAATTTATTTATCATTCAAATTCTAAAATTTGTAATTTTGGGTTTCGGTAATCTGGAAATGGAACAGTAGCAGAAATGTGTTTTCTAAAACTAAAAGCAATCTTATCGAAAACTGAGTGTATCTCACCAAACTTATTATCCTCATTATCACTTGAATGGATAGCATTGTATTTAAAGTACACTATATCGAATTTATGCTTGTTCCTCAGTAAAATGAACAACAGGCCTTAATGTTGCTAAATCTCGTGGGGGGGGGGATAAAGATATGCCATATTCACAACAAACAAACAAAAATATGATGGTATATCCTATTCAATATATCTGAAGCCGTTATAACTAGAGGTGGGCGTTTCTGCTATTTTTACAAAACGTCAACAAACTGTTTGTTGAGGAAAAAAGCTGCTTTTTGAAACAGTTGGAAAAAAACAGGTTTAGAAAACTGAAACTTTAAGTTGTATTAGCAGCTAAAACATAAAGCACATAAGTTCAGTTTTCTAAGACTACTTTTTCATTCCCACTGCCATCATGTCCTTAACTGTTTTTGGGTATAAAGCATTTAGAAAGGATAAAAGTAATCCTTACAAGTGTACTAATAATTAAATTACATTAACAAAACATAATAATTATGTAAGCCATTTTATGTACAAAATGCGATGAATTTCTAATAGAAGCATTCTTTTTTTTACTTAAAAATTAAATAGTCTTTTGCATGTTTACCAAAATGCAAACGATTTAGAATATTTTTAGTTGATTAAAAAATATTGATGATTGATAATAAATATAAAAAATATGTTTAAATAAAATTAGGCTCTGTATTTACAAAATGTGAGAGGTTGTTACTACAACTCGCAACAAAATAGAGATAAACGTTGACATTGACCAAACAGTTTTTACTTCACTACAAGCAACTTTAAAATAAAAGACAAAAGCATAAAAGCAGGTAGAAGAAAAGCAGTTCAACAGTTTTGGCGCTTGCGGCAACGTTTGAATAGAACGTAGGTGTGGTAGTGCAGAAAGCCATTTCTTGTTTAACAAATCATAAACCAGTCCAAATCCAACTACTTGTTTCCATTTGAAAAAGCAGTTTGTCGTTTATAGAAAAGCAGTTTTTTTAACAGTTTGGTGTTTTCTGCCCCACCCCTAGTTATAACTAAGTTTGACTATATATTCTTTTGAGTTAATAAATCTAATGTTTCATTTGTTGGCACAGAGATTTTCAGGACTAATTGAGCTTGTTAAAGCTATGAACACAGTAGTGCGTTAAAACTTTTTCATTTCAAAGTGGGTAAAGTAAAAACTTGTGCACACAAAAAAATTTTACATTTTCAGTAACATTCACTGTTAGAACAAGTAAATACCACGGGAACTAAAAGGGATAGTATCAGTATGTATTATAATACTACAAAATAATAAGTCAAATGCAAAAGACACTATTACATAAAGCAACTGCAGAATGTTTATTGCACATACTTGATTGCCCCAACAAAATATTCATATTATTGTTCATACCTAGGTCATGGCATATATGTAATGGATCTCAAGAATAATAAATATTCCTTAAATTGAGATGTATCTTACTGTTTATTACCTATATGTACTGTATGTATATTTATATGTATATTTTTAGTGTAATGTATAAAAAAAGATGCATTTGGTCAGTAGAATTAGATTCTAAAATTAATTTGGAGATACATTGTTTTATAAATATTGAAGAGATTTTATAAAGTATTTTATTTTTACTATGTAATATTTTATCAATTGTTGTTTTCAATTAAGTCAAAGTACTACAGAACGTATTTTTAAATGCTTAAGTTATTTTTATAAAGTTCATTAATATTTGTTTGTGAAATAAATAATAATTTATTAAATGTAGCTTAAATTTAAACAGATAAATTACGGAATTCTAAAACTGAAAATCAAGTACAGGCAAATACAAATAACATTGCATTTGGAGAATGATTGCATTGCTGTTTAAGAGAGGGGGAAGAGCGTATTCGGCTATATTTCCTTATATAAATATTTACTCTCACTGTAGTTTGACTGTATAGTGAAGTGCAGTGTCGTTTGCATCGACTTGTATTTCAGTTTTGGTTCTTACACTATACGTACATTTAAACATATTTTATTTGCACATTTTTAGATTGTCCAGATTTTCGCTGTGTTCAATGTTTGTGTTTATAAATACTGTACAGTGTATGCGATACATATATAAATTCATTGAATTTACAAAGCATAAGTTGCGGAAAAAATTTTTGAGTTAAATATGTAGCACATATACAGATTAATTTTGATAATTATGTACATAATTACTCAAACTATTTTATTTGGAGCATTTAAAAAATAAAAGTATAGTATGTTCTTTGGAAGGTCACTTGTTTCCTTGCTACAAGATCCTGTAGAATATCATTCAGGTTAATGTTCCTATACTAAATTCCTTTCGACCTTTTTTCAGCTGATATAAAATCTCAACTTATCACTTGATGAAGAGCAACACATTTGTGTTTTGGGTTTATTTTAAATAAGCTCTATCATAAAATGACACTGAGTTGGAGAATGATGGTGCTGTACAGAAGTGTGAACTGATAGCACTGTGGAGTGGCACAACAGAGAGAGAGGGGGGAGGAGGGAATAGAGCCAATGTGCCAGTAACACATTGGCAGTACTCAGTGACTCACAGTAACCCAACTACAATATATACAGTATTGTATAATTAGGAGGAGAGCAAGTCAAAGTAAAAAACCTTGCTCCAGTTGTTCTCTTGATTTATTATTTTTTCTATTTCCCCAAATTGATCCAGATTAGGATCTGGATAATTGAAGTTTTACTAAATCAAGTCATGAGTATTAAAAAAATGGTAGGAATTAAAGAAAAACTCCAAAGCCATATACAATTTTTTTACCCATTAATGTCTAAACCTGAAATAATTTATACATTCTCTTTTTAAAAACATTTTAAAAAAAGGTTCACGCTAATCACTTTTTCTACTTCGAAATTTTCACTTGAACAGACTGCATGAAGAAAAGTGCCCCACTTTATAATTACTAATCTTTCTGATCAATTCTTCCTCGACAAATGATGGATATAGCAAAAATATATTTGTTACTTTTGAACAGATAGCAGATTTATCCACTAACTCACATTCAGTTTCTGGACAAATTAATGGTATTTCTGCCTAATTGACAAGTAAAATTGCTAAAATTAGTTTTTCAAGGACACAAAGGAGTATAACTATACAAAATGAATAACATATATAATTTGGTAAGTTGTTGTTTTTATAACATCTTATATAAAATAATACAAGATATTATATTTTGTATTATTGATTTTTTTAATCAAAATACAAAACACAGTATATTAGAAGACATTTTCACAGCTTAATCGGGAAAATTTCACTTGTAATTTGTGCTCTTACATTGAACAAAGCATATCAAATATGTGATTCCATGATTACAATGTTGTTTTAGGTAAAAGATTATTTTTTATAAAATTTATCAAGGAATCTTAATCAAACTTTATAAACGATTATCACTTAATGCGACATTTAAAATAATGCTGTTAAGTTATTGCACAATGTTGAAATAGGCGGGGGACCGCATAGAAAAATTCATTCAGGATGGAAAATCTCTTAGAGTTAGGTCCTTATAACTCTGCTCTTATAAAAGCAGTATTTCTTTACATTTTCGTTATTTTTTTTTTTTTTTTTAATTTGGTACTATTGCATACAAAACATAAACATTAGAGAAATAATAAAAGGAAACCTCTTCTCCACAAATTTGTGATAAAGGATTTCTTGATTGCATTTGAAGGGCCACGGGGAAGAACGATCATAGTCCTGCACACTACAATTTTCAGAATTGTTTTTTTAAGTTTCAAGTTGATTAAATAACTTAAGAATAGGTATAAAAATAACTTTCTTAAGCTTTGCACATTTTAAAACAGTAATAAATGTTACATATTCAGAAATAAAAAACAACACAACATATGAAACATGAACAGTTAAATTCAAAACAAAAAGAAGTTAGGATCTTGATCATTTTTGCCAGTTGTGGAGCATCATCAATTGGTGGGTTGTCTCGATGCTTGATCGATGTCATCTTAGCCTCCTTCGTCCAAACCAAAGGCAGGGAACCAGTGAATCGTAGAATGCTTGAGAATCGGAACTGGTCAAAAACTATTTTAAATGCAGTAGATCCTTTAATTTTGCGGGTTTGATAGGCAGTTTTCCATTGAAAAGTTCTTTCAGTACATTTGGGTCATTTTTCTTGTTAAACTTTCTTAATTTCTTGTATTCTGTGCCTTTATTACTAACAAAAAAAGGCTTCAAATATCTACCCAAGTAGTTTAACTTACATGAATCTTGCCTGGTTTTGGTCAATCTTTAAAATACTAATTGGTCGTGTAGGCATAGGGAACTTTTTAACATAAAGCCCAAATGAAAAGTCTGTCCAAGTTTCAATTTTGATGTCTGTTGCACAATTGATGACAGTGAAAGGTGATGAATTTGATCTTTTTGATGACGCCCTTCCTGTCACTGGAAGTCTCAGTGTAAGATTTTGCATTAACAAGAGACATATCCTTGTTCCCCTCCATATAAGAGTGGCCTCTTAAAAGGAAAACTACTTTTACGCTTGCAAATCATTTCAATGTATGAACTGTGTCGTGCAGAAAGCACACAACTGTGACATTCTTGTTCTGCCCACACAAGAATCACAGAAAAGATTGATGTGTTTTACTATTGGGCTAAGAATTTTCCCAAAGGAGTGTTCAAGCATCGAGAAAATGTTATGTCTTCTTCTGCTGGACACTTTCATCATATGTTAAAATACTGAGGTTGAGTGTGACAATACATGTATATTAAAAGAACAAACATTTTTGTTTGTTAAGGGAAGATTTTTTCCCTTTTGTTGTTTTAACAAACATTTTTGTTTGTTGGAGTTGGCTCCAAGACAAATATAAGCACTGGTGTTGGGGTGTATTGCCGGAGACGAAGTGTTAAGAAAGTTTTTACACTTACATTGATAATACAAGTATAATTTTAACAGCATGAAATTCAGTTGTCGACGATAGTATACGTCAGATGTGGTTGTGTTAATAAGTAGACAAATTTCTTTCAAAATCAACAGTTATTGCCTCAATTTTTTCATATCGTTATATATACTCGTTCCTTCTTCGTCTGTTTCACTAAAATCACTCAAAATAATTCACCTATATTGTTTAAACCAATTACGTTATACACATGAGGTTATGTTTTTTGTACACGTTACTTCAACTAACCAAAAAAACAAGCACTGCTGACACTCGGAGGGGAGCAAATTGGACCTTGATTGACCTCTCTTGCCTGCTGGCGTGTGGACTGTTGTGATCATTCTTCCCAGTTAGCCCCAATTGTTTTCCTATTATAACACAGTGACTATGATGTTTCTTGCTTGAATGATATCATAGTTATATATGGTCTACAATAAGCTACCTGTTCCCACTGTAATCTCAATTAGGTGGGGAAATGGACTTTGATCGTTTTTCCCCATGGCCCTTCATTTGTATATGCTGCCGCATTGTTCTTTGGATATTTGTGTATTACATGTACAGTATTTTTTCAATAGATATCATAAAGTGAATAAATTGAAACCAGATTGTGAAAAATGGTTTTTAATAGAAACAGTTATATATAAATACAAAATTTTAATTAAGGTTTTGAAATTAAGTTTTACAAAATCAAAGCATGAGTACTAAAAAATGTTAAGAATTAAAAACAGCAAAGCCATATGCTATTTTAATTTTTACCCATTAATGTCTGAAACCTATACATTCTCTTTTTCAAAACATATTTTAAAAAAAGGTTCACTCTAATCACTTTTTCTACTTCGAAGTTTTCAGTTGAACAGACTGCATAAAGAAAAATGCCCACTTTATAATGACTAATCTTTGTAATCAATTCTTCCTTGACAAATGATGGATATAGCAAAAATATATTTATTACTTGTGAACAGAGAATAGATTTATCCACTACTTTCAGTTTCCAGACAAATTAACGGTATTTCTGCCTAATTGATAAGTAAAATTGCTAAAATTAGTTTTTCAAGGACACAAAGGAGTATAACTATACAAAATGAATAACTGATATATAATTTGATAAGTTGCTGTTTTTATAACATCTTATATAAAATAATACAATATGTTATATTTTGTATTATTGATTTTGTAATCAAAATACAAAATAATACAGTATATTAGAAGACATTTTCACGGGTTAATCGGGAAAATTTCAATTGTAATTTGTGCTCTTACATTGAACAAAGCATACCAAATATGTGATTCCATGATTACAATTTTGTTTTTGGTAAAAGATTATTTTTTATAAAATTATCAAGGAATCTATCAAAATTTATAAATGATTATCAATTAATGCAACATTTAAAATAATGCTGTTAAGTTATTGCGCAATGTTGAAATAGGCGGGGGGGAAGCATAGAAAAATTCACTCAGGATGGCAAATCTCTTAGAGTTGGGTTTGGCTGTAGAGTGAAGAAAATCTATAACTCTTCTCTTATAAAAGCAAAGCAGTATTTCTTTACATTTTCATTTTTTTTTTTTTTTTTGTACCATTGTATACAAAACATAAACATTAGATAAATAATAAAAGGAAACTCCACAAATTTATGATAAAGGATTTCTTGATTGCATTTGTATATCCTGCCACATTGCTCTTTTGGACATTTGTGTATTACATGTACAGTATTTTTTCAATAGCTATCATAAAGTGAATAAATTTAAACCAGATTGTGAAAAATGGTTTTTAATAGAAACAGTTATATATAAATACAAAATTTTAATTAAGGTTTTGAACCACCGATTTATTTCAGTTTTCCTTGACCTTATTTGAAGAGTATATTTTACTGCATAATTAAATTCCCCATCCAGGTAAAGTGCCAATGGTAGAAACACTAACATAGTGCCTTTGCTTCTTTAAAGTTGAATGAAATTTGTGTGTTATCAATAATGAAAATAACATGAAGCCTGAAAAAATCAAACAGAACAATAATTATTAGTTAATAAACAATCTTGTATTTTAATATTAAGCTATTGTAATTTTGTTTTTCCTTACAACATCAAACTAATGAAAGATGCATGAAGTCTGATTAGGTTTAACCACAGTTTTTAATTAGAGCAATTTAATGTTTATTAACTTACGATATTTAATTGTAAATGTTTTAATTAACTGTCCCCTTCTGTAAATCACAGGCAATTAAGATCGGTAAGTCTGTACACTATATCATATTATAATCGTTTACTAAAAAATCTTTTAGTTTTTCACTAAAGGAAACATTATGATTTTTGTAAGCAATCACTTATGTAATTTTAATGGATATGTCTACTAGGTAATAAAAAAGTCAAATTGTTTAGATGAAAGTGTACATTGTTCAATATTGATCAAATTTCAATATAAATTTGGCTTGTAAATATACGTTGACACCATTTTTAATAAAAAAGAATAATTTTGAACCCCTATATCGATACAAAAATAAAATTGAGCTCTAGTGGTTTTAATCAGATTTAAAGCAATTGTAGCGTTAAGTTATACAAACCTGTAAGATCAACTGAATTTCTTGAAATGTAGTCAGAATTCAACCACACCTACAGATTCATAACTTAAATTAATTTACAAATCAGTAGTGAGTTAAAAACTAACCCGACCTCATCAAAATCTGTTTTAGGGGTTTTTTTCAACTTCACATTTTAAAGAAAGTTCATGCAGTGTTTTTGAACAATTTAATTATAATCATTGCCTACTAAAATTTTCTGTGACCGATGCCATTTCATTTACTAGATCAGTTTAAATTTGGAGCTGATGCATCCAGCTAAGCGGTCCAAAACTGAGGCCTGTTATTTCCTCTACAGCATGGCAGGCGTCCCATCACAGTTGAGTTCAGAAAGTGCTGTAATTCCCAATACTTTTGTTTATACATTTTGATCTCATGTCTTTATAAAGAGATACTTTTCCTTGTATCGTGTTTGGTTACGCAACAGTGCTCTCATCTGTAATGTTATTTTTGTCTTGTAAATATTAGTTTTGAAGTACACCTGATGACATCACTATTTTCAGAAAGTGTTGAAAGCTTATAATGAAAATTGAGTTGAAATTTCAAAGGGATGGAGAAGAATTGAATGAAAATGATTGCAATAGTGTCCACGATCGTGACATTAATAATTAAGATGATTAAAAAATGTATTTTTGCTGACTTTGAAAATGAATTTGATTATAATATACAGAAGCATGCTAATAACAAAGTAGGAAAACGTTCCAACTCTGGGTGAGCTTATAGAACGTTATTCATCCGAATCAACAAAAGGACTCCACAAGAAACAAATTGTGACTTGCCAAACGAGTTAATTTATTTTGTATTCAAAATTCTATATTAATAGATTAAAATAATATTCTGACATGATTTTTCTTTTTTTAAGCTTTTAACTATGTTTTGGATTCTTACCTAATTTAAGGAGTAAGAACATCAATGTGCCTGTGTCTCCTGTTTGGACACCTTGTGTAAGAAGTATGTAACAAAACACAACTACGGAACCAGTAACTGTAGCAATAATACAAGTGTAGACTACAATCCAAAGCATTATTATTGGCATTATTCTCTAAAAACAAACACATTTCAAAACTAAATTATTTAATATTTTGGGTTGTATAGTTGCAAACCAAATTAAAAATTATTATTACTTTGTTAACGTCTTTTATTCATTGTGAAGAGCAAACAAATACTGAGATTACTGATAGACACAGGGTAACACTGTAGGCCAAGTGAGGGGGTAGTAGAAAGAAGGAAAAGGCAGGTGCCTAACAGCACTGTAAACAAACTGCATTTTATATACATGGATTTTGATTATATGTATATATATGTCATGGGGGAAGCTTGTAAAGCACCATATAGAATGCAGGAAAGTGGAGTCAGGCTAACCCCAACATTAGGGCATGCAAGAATCACAGAAAAGGTTAGATTCTAATAATAGGGACTGATAAGATAGTCAAATGACACATAGTTTCTAGATCCTTTAATGTTAAGATGACATTAGGGAGGATGATCATGTGTTGGGAAACTCTGGAGACTTGGTATGTTATTCCAATGGCTCCAAGACAAAGACAAGCACTGGTGTTGGGGTGTATTGCCAGAGACGAGGCATTAAGACAGTTTTTACCTTGCAACAGTATTCCAAGCAGAGGTAATGACTGTTTTCAGGAGAATTTGAGAGAGACCTTCAAAAAGACTCAAATTCATATTTACACCAATAGTCAGGCAGCAATCGAAGCACTTGTGGGTCCCACAATTCAGTCCAATTTGGTCTGGGAGTGTTGGAAAACCTCAACACTCTGTCTCTGGAAAAGGGGTTACTCTTCAAGGGTTTCAGGGCATAAGTAGGTTGAGAGTAATGAGGCAGACCAACTGGTTGGACTGGGATCTACATCTGAGTTTTGATGGTCCTGAGCATTAGGGATTTCTGTGTCGTTGGCCAGGTTTGCTATGGTAGATGAATAAGAAACAACACCAGGTAAGATGGATCAACCTTTGTGGGCATTTCCACAGTAAGCGCCTCTTAAGAAAGGTCTCTCATGGAGGACTTGGAGGGACAGATATGGAGGGACAGAGTACAATTCAAGAAAACCATGGGGCTCAATACAGAGCACTATGATTTGAGGGTACACATGAACAGGATAGGAATGCAGCATGGAGAAACCATGTGTAGGTCATGTAGGAAAGAAGAAGAAACTGCAAGACAATATATGATTTAAAGGCTCTTGCCAGCAGGAAGATATGGGCTTCCAGGACCTCCAGCAGGAAAGGCTAGTCAGTGGATTGCTAAAGCTTTTTAAAGGTACCAATCTGCTAAACTAGGACACAAAATGTTTAGGTATACAGTAGGTCCATTGATCACAGTACCTGCAATTTTATTATCCCTTTATGTAATATTCTTCCTATCTATCTACCAACTTACATTTCCACTAACTTAATTTATAAATCAATTAAAACCCAGTTAACAATTTCCCCAGTTCTGGTGAGCATTTTGTATATACTCATCTTTCTGAAAGAATTACACAAAATGTATTCATAGTAACTAGATTTTCAAATAAGCAGTAACACTCATACTACAGTGATAAAACTTACTTTATAAATTGAAAAAATTAAAGAAGCACTGAGAACTGCTTCAATGCCACCAATGGTTGAAATAAAGAAGAGCACTTTCAGCAACCCTAAACAATAAACAATGAATTAAGGTATGATAAAAAACATACACATTCGATTAATCTCCTAGCACTCGAAGCACCAAGGAACACTAAACCAGACTGTAAATTTAATATTTCCTTATTTTTATATTTTTGCACTGTCTGAACAAGGTGCATTTTTTTTTCATTTTTACTTACCTGCTTCATCATTATTTGTCAAATAATCTCTTATGTATAAACTTTTGAATAACTTAACAAGAATATTTTAACTATAAGCATTATATCAGTATAGAGAAACTGTTATTTATAATTTCGTAAGTCGTACTTTTACAAAGACTTTCCTATTGTCCAACATGTGTTTCAGTAATTACATCTTATACATTAACATTGTGGAATTTATTTAAATTCTTACACCCAGAAAGACGCACATATTTTCTTGTAAGGCATTTGTGTCACTATTGCTAAAATTATTAATCTATTTTGCTACCAAACTAATATTGATAAATTATAAATCTTTGAATGTATATCTAAAAACAAATATTAGTTTGAATTTTGGTAGTTATATTTTAAGTGCTTCCTAAGATATAAATCAATTCTTGAATTAACAAGCCAATTTTAGACTAAACAGAATTTTATAAAATTTGTATGTAAACTACATACTAAATATTTTTAGTAGTGTTATAGGAAAATATAAATGTAGGAAAAGTTATTAATTATGAACAGATTTTAAATAAAGTTGTAGTGTATTCATTTTCTTCATAAATCAAAAGGTTTTGTAGGAAAATAAGTATATTTATATGTAATATAATGTAAGAATATATAGGTGCAAGAAAAATGTTTATTTTTCCTTCTTCTGTATTATGTATGTAGAGCAAATGAACAGGTAGGTTTAAATACCAAAAGTCAAATTCTGCTGGCATTTATGTTAAATTAGTGTTTTAACTTTATAGGAATCTGACCAACCCATAAAGTCAGTGTTAATTTTCAATTTTAACATGCCAACCTAACTGTTACTTACATGCACCTTTTAGAGTAACAATTAATTGTACATGTAAGCTCTATGTCACAACTTGGAAATTAATATATGTTCACTTTTTTTAATGTTACTTTGGACTGGATTAGGTTAGATTGAAGTAGGTTTGGTTAGGTTAAAATCAAATACACCACTAAGTTTGTGTTTAACATTTTCGATTTACTGTGTCACTTAACTTGCACATGAGGGTTAAGATTTGATTGTTCATTGTGATAGTGAAATAAAATTTAAAAATGTATAAATTAAAAAAATGTTGGAAATATGCTTTCATCGTATCAGTGAGGTAGATGTTTGCTACAATTATTGTTAAAATTATATAAAGTTGTACAAATTTTTCAGCTTGAAACAGACAATCACTCTTTACTCTTTACTTTGTGACAGGAGTATTAACACATCTCCATTGGAGATAATCTTAGGTTTGACTTTTTGGGGTTGGATCTCATGTCAGTATAATTTGAATGTAGATAGTTTTTATCAACTTAACTTAAAATCTATTATTGCATAGTTAGGCTACAACATACATGATAAATATTCAACTTTAAATGTTTAAGAATAATGTTCTTCCCTAAAGACTAATTTCTCTAAAAATTTAATTCAATTATCATATTTACAATGCCTCATTATTATAAGATGAGCTCTTAATCAATTTTTTTCCACTTGTGTATAGGGCTTTATTGTTCCTAGCTTAGAAACATTAAAAACTACAATAAAATTTAATTAAATTTTGTTCTTACACCTTGCAACTTCAAAGTGGACTGGCGGAGGCAGCTGAAGTGGGCAGCTGATGGGTTTAGCGATCACACCGTACCTCTAGCTCATACTACTCTCACTCATCTACTCAAAACACACACACATTTACTACTCTACATAGCTTGGCTAACACAAAAGTGTCAACTGACTCGTGCTGATGGAGTGAATGACACCAGCCTAATGTTGTATCAAACAGAGCCCTGGGAAAGCTGGTAACCTCCCAGTGTACCTTATAGCCTTACTCATGCATGCAAGGCTCTTTATGGAAGACCTCATTTCCCTAGCTACATGTGGGTGTTCCCACAAGTAAGAATGTAAAATAGAATGAAGAAACACACACAATAGAAAGATTGGCCAAATGGGAAAAATCTCTGTAATAAGTGTGAAAAGAAAGAAAATGGAATTAGTAGGGCAAGAATCTGCAAGCACCTCAATAAGGAACTGGGAAGTCACCAATTATAAATGGGAGAGGGAGCTATCCACCTCTTCAAATCCTAGATGTTTTGAAGGTACTAGGACTGGAGAAAACACTGTAACTGAGCATCTCAGGAATATAAAAAGGGGGCATGATAAATCAATATAGTTTTACAAGGCTCTACAATAGACCTGTCACTGTGCAATAGTAACCATATGAATTCATTAATTCAACTGCAAGATGGGAAAGCAATTGTGTGCCAAGTGCGATCTCTTCTAGGAAAATATTACATCACATATAATGTACTACATTATACAAGAAATACACAAAGAACCTGAATATAAAGTTTAAAATTAGTACTTACGCCTTGCAACTTCAAGGTGAGAAAGCTCTGTACAAGGAGCAATCTCTTCTGGGGAAAAGATTACATCTGCATACGATGCACTACATCCTACAAGAAATATCCCAAGAACCTGAATATAAAACAATATTGCAGTTATTGTAATTTGAGAAATTTAATTTTTTTTAAATAGATCTAATGGAAGTAATCATGCCTAGTGCATAAAAAAATAATTATATAGTGTCTCACCAAATTAACTATTGCGATGACTTTCATTTCTGTCTTTAAAGAAACACCGCTCCATCGAATTTCAGGTGGTAGATGCATTATAATCCCTGTTGACATTACATACAATAAATCCATTATCAAGTATCAGGGTTTCAGATCAGTGACAAAAATAATTTTTAAAAAATATGGGGCTCAATAATGTAAAAATAATAAATAAGTTTTTTTTTCAAACATGACATTTTTTTAAAAAATACAAATTTTTACTTTTATTTGACTTATCTGAAGGAGAAAGTATTGCAATCATTAAAAAAATTATGAGGATATTAACAGCATGATCTCTAGATGAAAAAAAATGTATTTTTAAGTGAGTGTCCGTACAGAATGTGTACAAGTAATAATATAAAATATAAATGAGTGCTTAATTAAAGTTATCAAAATTTTAAAATTTAGTGCTTTATGTTTCCCTTAAGGAGTTTTTGCAATCCAATAATAACTCCAGGAACTGTCAATGGAAGGGCAGCTTCCATAAAAAAATAGTTTTTTTTCAAATAAAATGCAGTGATTTTGATCAAAATTTCAGTTTGATAGGTAGTTTACACAATTTTAAACAAAGAAAATTACAATTTAGAAAAATAGGGAAAAAAGAAAATAAAGATTAACCTGCGGGGCATAGACGTCAATGTAAATGGACTCATGAAGTTTTCACTATAATTTGAAAATTTGTGTAGATTTTAACCAGATTATTGATGCTTATGTGCTAAGTGAGCACTGCACACTCTAGAGTAATGACTTTTTGTTTTAAACTTTTAAAAATTGTATTGCCAGGATTCATTGTATTAAACAATTTGGTCTTTTAAATTTTTAAAAATATATTTGCTGGATTATCAGAAATTGCTAACATAAGATGTCTGTAGTGATTCATAGCTTAGCTAACTGTACAGTGCATTGTGTTATTGAACGATCACATAAGCTTGCTATGCTACTGCATAGAATGACAAAGGAAATAGGACAACAGGGAGTTTGTTGGGGTTGCAGCAATATGTGCAGAGCTCATGTGCTGTGTAAGTAATACATGAAGGTCTCTCTCCTGTCATAATCTTGTTATATGGTAACTGTGACTGTAGTGTCAAGTGAAATTACAAAGCTATTTGTTTTTAATTAGTTTTCTTAATTAACTATTGTTACCATTGATTCGGCCTTTCAAAGGTTTTTTTCAAAAAAAGGAAGACCATATGTAAAGAGCTGCAAGAAATAAATTGTCATCTAAAACATTTTGTGAAAAATTAGAACTGGAGTTAGTTAAGAATGGAATCTTCTTTGTTCCAAGTTACTTAATTTAATAAAAAGAACTATGTAATACATTTGTACTATAAATACATACTATATTTTAATTAAATAATGACTTTATCTACTGTTGCTTTTTTTTACTAACCTAGTATATGGAAAACAGAAAGGAAAATGCTGTTTATAAAAATATATATCATTTAGACAGCTTCAACATATCACATCACAGCCAGTATTTGGCACCAGGACTTCCACTGATTGTAACACTGGTTATGATGGTAAAATCAGATTTAAAAAAAAATGTATAATGAAAAACTATTGTGATAATGTTACTGTTTGCAAATTCGCTTCCATCACATTAGCGAGACTTCCTTGTGCTGAGGTTTTTTAAAATTTAATATGACAGGAACACAGTATTATGGAAATAAATATTTGACCATGTATTTGAATAATGCAAAATTTGTGTATGTTATGGCCTACTAAAACTGCAAATTTTCAAAAAAAATTTTAGCCCATTTGTGCATGTTACAGATGCTTGAAAAAATATTACTCAATAACATTTATTTATAAATAACCATTGTTCTTGGATTATTTATAAGATGAGCTCTTAATCAATTTTTTTTTCACTTGTGTATATGGCTTTATTGTTCCTAGCATAGAAACATTAAAAACTGCAATAAAAAATTTAATTAAATTTTGTTCTTACACCTTGCAACTTCAAAGTGGACTGGTTGACACCCTTTGATTTATGTGTCATGGTTGAGGTACTAAAGCAGCATACAGACTGCAGAAAAGTGAAGTCTGGTTGATCTCAAATTTTGGATATGCATAAATGACAAAAAGGATTAAAGACCTGATTCTGACGATGGAGACTGATCAGATGGTAAAACAACATTTGGTATCCTCCCCCCCCCCCAATAATGATCATCCCACCTTTGATGTCAACATGACATTTGAGGAAGAAGATCATATGGTAGGAAACTATGTATGGTATACAGACATCTCCAAAAACAAAAAAGGATGCTGGGATGTATGACTTGAGACCGGGGGGAGGGGTGAAGAGTGTTATTTACCTAGGACATAGTATTCTAGAAAAAAGTAATGGCCATCAATGACTCTGTTCATGAGAATATTTGAGGCAGGCTCAAATTCATATTTATACTGACAAATAGACACTTGTGGGTCCCACAATTCAGGCTAAACTAGTCTAGGAGTGGCAGAAGAACCTCAATGTTTTGTCACTAACCGGAGGTTGAGGGCAATGAGGAGGTGGACAGATTGGCTGATCTGAAATCTGTGTTTGAGTTTATTGGATCTGAGCCAGCAATAGAAATCTCTATGTGTATGGCTGGGTCAGCTATCAACAAGTGAATAAATAATCAACACAAGATGGAACAAACTTGAAGGGAATTCTTATAGTAAATGTCTTTTAAAAAGATCCTTTGAAGACTTAAAGGAGCAGTAACACAGTTCAGGAAAACCACGAAACTCATTACAAGACACTGACCTGAAAGTGCACATGAACAGGATAGGAATATACCACAGAGAAACTGTGTGTGTGTTATGCAGAAAACTGCAGGCCATAAAATCTAGAATTGTGAGGCTCTTGCCAGCAGGAGGCTAAGGGTATTTTGTCTTCAGGACCCTGAGGACCTCCAGCATGATGAGCTAGTCACTGGACTGCTAAAACTTACTAATAGCATCAGTGTGCTGAACTAGAACCCAAGAGTTTAGTTTACAATATGTCCATTGACTGCAGTAGCTGGGTTATATTATCCCTTCCTCTAGCAATATATAAAGGAACAATGTTATCTGGGGAGAACATTACATCTGCATACTATGCACTACATCCTACAAGAAATTCGAGACTTGGTGTCTTCGAGGTGGTTCTCAGTCCAAATCAAATAACCAGATACAGTTTTGGTGAAAATGTGTCTTATGTTGAATGGATGTACACAAGTTTTCATTTTAATTCATACACATAAATCTAAATACACAAATGGTCCCTACACACTTCAAAATTTGTTCTACAGGTCACAAACATTGCACTTTAAATAGCCTATACCTTATTATATTAATTAAAAAAAAACTAAATGTATTATTTTTTTGATTGAAATATACATCACTGTTTTCAAAATTTGTGTCTTGTTTTTTAATTTCAATTAAAAATTACTCAGTTAATACAAAATGTGTTTTGATTTTTTAAAAGTATGCAAACTAACGACCAAACACCAATTTTTGGCATGATTAGCTTATAAAATGTATAAATACAATTTGAAATAATAAAATACATTTCTAGAACATGCATTTAAAAATTAAAATTAATAAAATTTATTACCAATTCTTAGTAAGTTATTCAAAAAAATATATTTTCCACTATTAAATTTTAAATAGTCCAAAGTGCACTTTCTTGTCACTGCTGTTTATGTACATAACATGTTTCACTTTTGTTTTATACATTTGAGTAAGTTAAATCAAAAACTATAAAAGGAGTTAACTTCATACTAAATAAAATGAATATTATATCTGAGTCATAGACATGTCACTTAGCATCTGTTTGCTTTACTTTGTGTACAACAAATACACAAATGAGATACCGGCACTCACTTCTTATCACTGTTTTCAACTTGTTTCACGTTGAATGCATAAACATGCATTTTTAGCCAATTTTCACTGAAAAATTGTTAATGACGCAGATTTAGACCTAGAATCATAAAATGTGCATTGATACTTATTTATCAAAGATGTTTGAGGCATGTGGTTAAAAACATTTATATAGGATAATTAGTTTGTATACATAATTGTTTTAGTATTGTAGCATTCAAAACTTTGGTCCGATTTGATTGAAACATGACACAACAATTTATTTTGTTATAGCTTTGACTAATTCATTACCCAACAAAATGTCTTTATCTGTTTCAAAATTATGATTGATAAAAATATATTAATTGCAAATTTATGACAATTTTAATGTTAACTGGAATGGTGTAATCAGATTTTTGAAAAAGTTTAAAATAAAGTTGTTTACTGCTTATTTCTTGGTACAGGTGTCCAGAATCATACATCTCAGAGGGTCTAATGTCCATAATACTACTATTATAGCTATAATACTACTATTAGGGCTATCCAAACAGTTTCCCTATTTGTTATACCCACATAGCAGTAACTGAATGCAGTTTCTGGTATAGGGAATTTGAGTTTGAATATAGTGATGGCACTTGCAGCTAGTCCTATGACTTTGAATTTTTTTTATACAGCAGCAGAAAGCTAAGCACCAATGAGACTTCCACCAGTTTTTTTTTGCCAGTTACAAAATTCATATCGTTATTAGTTTTTGACTGCAAAAATTGAATTGGTCACATTAATTCATAGTGAGTTATGACTGTATATGGTGAAGATGTCTATTTGAATGGTTCATCTTAGTCAAAAATATTTATTGAGGCAGTACAGAAGACCAACACAATGGATGTAGAGGCCATTCAGCAACTTTCCTTCAAGTCTGCTTCAATAGGTAGCTCACACTCTTGATCAAGTCAACTACTAAAACCACATGTTATATTAGATGTAAAAGTTTTAACACTTTAAAGTTGATAGTGTTATTAATCACAACTTAAAACTCAAATTTTCTTAAAAACGGTCTTTGAATTACCAAATTATACCAAAAGGTATCTATTCATAAGATTAAATAGTCCGAATGGTTAAGCACAAAATGACCATATTGAAACATTTTATAAAAGATGAAAGGGGTGTAAAATCAAGATTTTTGCATTTTTTAAAAAAATATCTTGCAAAATATTAGTCACATAGAAAATTTATTCTTATCAAAATTACAAATGTTTTAATTACCTTTATTATTATTTTTTTTTTTTTTTTTGTACTATCAGTGGTTACTGAGAGATGGCACTTTAAAGTTGTTTTATCACTTAATAAATAAAGAATTTTTAAACCACTTTTACCATGTGTGAATTGATTTGTTTGAATATTTCAGTTAAACCTACTTAAATATTGCACTATTTGGGTCAAAGTAAAGAATATTATACAGTAAACATAAAAATGTTTCCAACAAATATTTTATAAAAATCAATTAAAAATTTAAAATTAAAAATTCAATTCAACTTGGTGCTTCAAAAAAAAGTGCTTTTTTTGGTGACCACATTGATATTACAAAAATTTTAAAAAATGAATTAAAGATAATTAAATTAATTAAACTGACAAAAAGCTATAATTTTGATATGAATGAAATTTTCTGTACACAAAGCCGCCTCGGTAGCCTAGTTGATAGCATTCTAGGCTTTCACCCCGAGGACCCGGGTTCGATTCCCGGCCAGGGCTTGGCATTTTCATACACTAAAAATCATCCCATCGTCTGCATTAGCCAAAGTGTGCACAATAGTTAGATGTTAAACACCAAAAAAAAAAAAAATCTGTACACCTAATACGTTTAGTGATTATTTCTGTAAAAGGGATAATGATGTTTTACCCGTATTTAATGATCCCATAAGTGAAGTACTTGTAAAAAATGTTCTCAAATATTAAACTGTTTAACCTAATAAATACAACATTTAACTTTACACATTATTTTATAAAAGTTAAAGTTGTTTTTATGTATTTTTAATTAATATTATTATGTTTTTATTTAGTAATATGTGTTTTAATTATAGTGATTACTGAAATTAATAGAAAAACAAATTTTAAATCACTCTCTCATAACCTTTAATAGAATAAAAATAAAAAAACAAATTAAAGGTAATTAAAGAGTATTTATTTTGATAAGAATACATTTTCTGTGGGACATGTACTTTTCAAGATATTTTTAAAAAAAGGCAAAATGTTGATTTTACTCCCCTTCAACCCCTAAAAAATGGTTGGATAGGGTAATTCATGCCCCTTCTGGACTATTTAACCTTATGAACTATTTAATCTTAATTACCTTTCTGCAAAATTTGGTAATTCAAGATAGTTTTTAAGAAAATTTGAATTATAAGTTGTGATTTTGTATACTATCAACTTTAAAGTGTCATATCTCTGTTAATATTGGCACAACAGCAAAAAAAAGAAAACCAAATTAAAGATAATTTAATTAGCTGTAATTTTGACAAGAATAAAATTATTCGTATCTTTAATATTTACAGAGTAATAGGTGAAAAAAATACATAAAAAACAAATTTCACCTCTTTTACCCCTCCACACAAAACGCGCGCGCGTGCTCGTATACACACACGCGCGCACACACACACACACACACACACACACACACATGAATGGTCCGAGTGGAAGACGGTTACTATGATCAGTGAAGTTTATAAACACCTTAAAGAATATTTTTCAAAAGGTTGCATAAAGATCAGACCATCTTGTTTTTCTGCGGGTTAAAATGCTTTGTTTACGAGACTGTGTTTTTGTTGTCTTATCATACTACTTTTATCTTAGTGTCATTCTCACAGTCTAAAACAGTCATGGCGTCATTTGTTTTAGTCAATATTCGCAATAAAATAAATACAAGATGTGTTTCAAGAATTAAATATGTAGGCTTATTAGGACGAGTTTCAACAAGAACTATTGGTTCTAAGTACTATGCAATTGATGAAAATATCTTTGGATTGACTCCAGAGCAAATACAGGTACCTATTTTGATTATTTTAATTTTATGATAAAGGCTTTGTATAAAGGCTTTATGATAAAGGCTATATAGATAGTCTATATAGTCTACTACCATGGTAGTTAGTAAAACCGAGCTTACGAGACTTTTCTCAATTTTGGTAATTTTTGCTCCAGAACGCTTTATTATATGCTCAATATTAATAACATAAAATATAAAAGTGCGAAAACAACAGGTAGTTACAAAAAAAAGGAAAGAAATAGTTACAAAATAAAGGAAAGAAAATAGAAGTGACAAACATAACCTTAAAGTGGATACCGAGCGAAAGTAGGAAACGTGTTTTTCATTGTAAAATTAATTAAATTTTCGTTATTAATAATGAAAAGAATATATTTAAAAAAAAACATACGTTGACTTGATTGTTGGTTGTTTACTACAACTAACTTGACACAGTTGCTGGGTGTTTAAATCAGTTGTTGGTTATGTAACTAGTATTACATAAAAGCTTAATAGCTTTTGCAAAAAAAAAAATTCACCATTGTAAAAATGAACATCAGAATATAGTTCTTTAATAAATGGCAAAAAATCGTAATTGATCATATATTTATTGTAATAAATTTAATCTTCCTCAGGTTAATATATCGCAACAAAATAATATAGCATATAATAAAATGAAAAAAAAATGTTAGTCATTATTTTTGTAAAAGTTTGGACAAACCAGAAGTACCCAAATCATATTTTTGTCAAGCATAACCAAACAGAAGATGCTTATAAATTGTAGCCTAACCTTATACTGTAGTAACATAGCCGATTATAGACAAAGCGCATAGTTAAGCCAGTTATAAGCTAGCCTGCTTGAGAATTTATTGTGCATGTAGGAGAATTCCCAACTTCCAAATAGTCGAGTGACACAGATGTTTGCCAGTCTACTATCTGTAACTCAGTCGTTTACTGTTTATTTTATTGCTGCACTAGCATATTCTCGTTATCATTGTGTTAGCATTACTTAGTACGGGTATTTGTGCACTTTCCGGCTGCATCCTAAAGTAGTGATTTCAATAATTTTTTTGTGGTAATTATGCAGTGTAGGTTGTGTTCGCTTTTTCAGTAATTTGTTTGCTAAAATGATTTATTACATGCCCAAAAGCAATAATCCAAAATATAAAAATACAGAAAATATTGTAAGAAATATTTTTGTGATAATTTAAAGCTATGAAGACTTGCAATTTCATGAAATTTTATTTGAAGTAAAAAGTTTATATATTTAGTATCAAAAATTTGTTAAAAAAATAATTTATTATATACAAGTATAATTAATTTATTGTGTAACATAACATGTAATTTATGTAATAACATAACATAACATGTAATTTAACAGCGGTCAGTCTGCTGGGTCTCTGAACTGCAAACCTTAAGGTTCTTAGTTCTAGCCATAGTTACACCCATTGCTTTCCCTTGCCATTTACGCTGATTCCTCGTTCTAATTAGTCTAACTGGCACAAAGTATAGATGTTAAACAGAATAAATAAATAAAAATTGAAAAAATGTAAATTAAACATAATATTAATTTGTTAAAAGAGTTTTTTCTGAATAAAATTTTCCTAGAACGTTTTTTTATTTACTTTAACAAATTTAAAACTTGCTGAAATTAGTAGAAATCCAGTCAATAACAAAAACACGTGATGTGACATTGTATCAGCTGGCAGCTGATATGTGCTACTCAGCAATAATAAAGAACAGAAGAAGGATGTTGTGGTGAGAATGGGGACTCGACCTTTCACTCGCATATTTTTCTCTGTCCTCTCATGTTCTTAGTAGGCTGTTTTCTAGGCTTACAAGCTTACAGGGCTTGCCCTGTAAGTGTTACAGGGACGAAAACACTCCCTCAGTTTTTTAAAATTCATTCCTGATAGAATCTCTTTTTTATATGGTACATGTAACTACAACTTGGAATCAGCTTATATATTTTAAAATGTAGGATTAAAACATTTTTCAACTTTTTTTTAACTAATCTGTAGCTACTTCAGTGAAGAATATCACTTTTTGGTATATGTATTATTAAAAAATTAATAGGCAGCTACTTGTTAGTATGTAGGTATATTAGCATGCTCTGTCCTTGCTTTCTATTTATATACTATTAGAATCATAAATTACATCGAAATATAAGAAGAAATAATTATTAATATTAAAAATAAAAAATGAAATAATTATAATAAATAGACCCTAATATCTTTTTTTCTGGCGAAAAACCATTAAGGTTATCATTGCCGAAGGCCCTAATATAATGGAAAATCTAATATCATGGAAAATAGTAAAACAACATAATTACTAAATGTAAAATTATGTGGTGAGATGCTTGCTTTGGCAGGCAGTGATGCCCTGAAATTTGAAAGAAGCCAGAACAACTGCCCCTGCTGCTGCTGCTGCAGCCCCTGCTGAATGGGTGCCATGAAGACCACACCAATTGCAGCACTGCATGCCTATACCGACACCAAACCATTGCATAATGAATACAGGTGCAAAGCTATGATAACATATGAGAAGATTCTTCACAGGAAGTACAATAACCCATGGATCCTAGAACCACCAGCAGACAAACATTAAAAACAAACAAGTTTCCAACACCTGATGCTTAAATGGAGATCAAGTGGTGTGGTGATCGAGGAGCCTACACAGCTGAAGAGTCCTCTGGACTACGACAGGTACAACATAAGCACTCAACTTGTGGAACCAATAAATAAAGCCAAGGACAACCCAGTCACAGTTGCACAAATAACTGGAGGCTATAAACGACCTATACCCATCAGACGACTGGTTGCGAATATATACTGACGGATCTAAAATCGGAGGTGAAACAGGGGCGGGAATATTCTGTGAGCATTTTTCTCACTGCTTTGCATTAAGCTCGGACACCACTGTTTTTGAGGCGGAGTTATTTGCAATTGATGAGGCATTAAGGCAAATAATAACGAGGCCATGGTTGAATAATAACATAGTGATATTAGTTGACTCTAAATCGGCATTACAAGCAATTGCTGACAACACATCTGCAGGCTCTATAATAGAATCGATCCAGAAGAAATACAAAATAGTTAAACACATTACCAAGCAATTGGTACTGCAGTGGATCCCATCACATAGAGGCATACAAGGGAATGAGCGGGCAGACAAGCTGGCCAAACAAGGAACCCTTATAGTGCAGAAACCAAAAAGTATGCTCACACTGGAGGCTAGGATTAATGCACTGAAGCGAACATCTTATCTTGAATTTACAAACAAAGTCAAGGAAGACATAAAGAACAAGCCTTATGAGAATGTATTCGACTTGTATGGGAAGGTCAAGGACCTCCAGAGGAGAACATCTGTCTCGGTCTTTCGACTGACAACTGGACACGACTGTCTGAATGAACACCTGAAGAAAATTAAGATATTAAACTATGACAACTTTACATTGTGTGAATTCCCAGACACCATCATGAACAAGGACCATCTCCTAGTCTGCAGAAAATTAGATGAAGAGAAGCAGATAAGAAGAGACCTCCCTGGCCTCTACTGGGAAGCAAGATCAAAGATGGCGTGAGCCATCAGAAGCCATTGGAAAACAACAACAACAAATATAAAATTATAGTCTATAATAATTTTTCTTAGTTTTATATCTTGTATGATCAGCTGTGGCTCAGCTAAATGTATCATTGTAATCAGCTGATGAGTAAACACAACATTTGATATGGTGAGTGTCAAATTTACATGAGGAGCTTTACATGAGGAGGTTATTATTAACCTCTGGAGCTCATTAATAACTCTTTAAATTTTTTCTAATTAGAGTTCAACCGATATGGCAAATTGTAAGCTGTAAATTTAGTCCTCACACATCATGATATTATGTTTGTTAGTTCTTGAGACATTGAAATTTCAAAGCAACAATTTGTTGGTAGACATGTATAAATTTGTTTTCCTCATAACTGGCTAATTTTTTTGTATGAGATCTTATTTGAAGTGGCGTGTTTTAAGCAATGTATTAGAAAGCCCTCATATATCAAAAAGTCTATTAGTTTTTCGATACATGACGTGGAAGTGTGAGAATATTACTTTTCATTTTATAATATAGGGATAATTTTTGTTCTACTATTTATTGTATGATGAAATTGAGTACAGAATATAAATTTGTATTTTGATAATTTAAAAATTTGCAATTTGTCTTTTTGAGAGTTAAGCTTGGAATCCTAGTTGATTTTCAATAATTTTTGTGTTTGAAGTGCGCAAAACTTATAAATAAGGATAATTTGACTTTTTACTGTCACCTCTGTGCTATTGTATGAGAATCATTTTAGTTGTTTTGCTTTTTTTTTTTAGTCTTCCAGTAATTTCCTCAAAATGATTCTTTGGACTTGTATGTAAACTTATACTAAATACAAAATTTGTCAAAAAAAAATCAAAATTGGTGGCAGCATATTTATTACACATTTAGGCCTACCATTTAACTAGGTTTGCAAATGTTAACAATTTTAAAAATCAGCTGAACATAATAATTACTGGTGGCTACATATTTACCTACTTTTTTAATGGGAATAATTGTAATGCCCAAATTAACAATTTAAAAGAGCATTGTTTTTATATGTAAATCATCATTGTTTCTAGATTATCCATCTTATTTCATAACACGAGATAACTCATTCATGTAATTCCTTGTTTTCTGAGTGAGAGATTTGCATTCTGATTTAACTAACAGGTTCTGTGATTCAGATAACAGTACCTGCATTTTTCCTGAAAGTAGTTCTACTCATTTTTCTAAGTTAATATGGTGAAAACAAATTTTAGCACTCAAAAAATTAACAGATTATCTATTTATAAAAATCGCTTATTATGGTTGTGTAAAACATTAAATTGGAATTTTGTTTTTTTAGTTGCGAAATACAATATTCAATTTTGCACAGAAAGAACTAGCACCAAAAGCTGATGAAATAGACAAGAAAAATGGGTTTGATGATTTAAGGGTAAGTGAAGAACTTTTTTTGCTGAATAATGTGCATAGAATTAGTTAAAACTGTGTTAGTTAACTCAATTAAAACTGAAACAAATTTACTTTTGAATTTTTTTAATAAATTAGTTTTTAATAACATAGGCTATTATTGTTTCTATAATTCATATTGTACATTTGGTCTAAATATTAATTTTGTTAACCATTTTGTTATTTGAAAATATATTTTATTCAATAAATTTAGTACTTATTTCAACTAGTGCTTAAATGCCTAGCCTACAGGGTAAAAGTATTAAGTACAGAACTGTAAAAAAAAAGATCAGAGGGACATGTATAACATGTCTGTAACACCTTGATCTGCAACATATCACCCTGTTGAGATCATCACACTGCCTGGAATGGTCAGTTAACTCTATCAGTTATTCTGGTTATATTACTGTAACTTCCTTCCATCATTAACTATTTTGACCGTTATCGCAATAATTGAGTTGTTTATAAATGTTAATGACATTTTTGGTAGGTTAGCTTTATAGCTTTAATGTTCTGTATTTCCATGTAAAATTTGTGAACACTATATTACTGTTTTTAATGGTAACTACAGTTATACAGTATACAAAATTTTCTATTGTATACAAATATGTTTAAACATTTCATAAATAAAGCATATAGGCATATTTATGTTTTGAGGATCAGGGTCACAGAATGTGACATGAAGGATCACAATGTGAATCATGTTTACCAATTTTTCCATTTAATATGATCGACGCTTCTACATTCAAAACATGCTATCCCCAATGTGATGATAATAACTGATGATTACTGTACATTTGTCCTTATCTCCATAAAAAAATATATTTTGTGAAACTGTTAAAGTAAAAACAAAAATATAATGATAATAAATAAAAACCTTAAGATAGTTGTTTTTCCATATCGCTAATCGTATTTGATATTGTTTTGCAGAAATTTTGGAAACAATTGGGTGAGCTTGGAATACTAGGCATTACAGTGCCGAGTAATTATGGAGGCTCTGACGGCTCCTACTTGGATCATGTAATTATAATGGAGGAAATGACTAGGGCATGTTCTGCTATTGCGCTGAGCTACGGAGCGCATTCGAACCTCTGTGTTAATCAGATTAAAAGAAATGGCAGTGAAGAACAGAAACAAAAATTTTTACCAAAAGTAAGGATTTAGAAAAGTTAATTTTTTAAAAATAAAGTTATTTTAATTTTTACATGTTAGATTTAAAATATTCACAAAATATAATTAATAAAAGTCAGTATTTCAACAAAGTTTATACTGATTTATACAGAAAAGATACAGATACAAATTTATGATAGATCAGTTTCTTGAAATGAAATAGACATTCATTATTTGTATATAATTAGGTGCAATATCCTTATTTGGCTGGGTAGTCTATAGATCAGTTTGTTAAAATAACAGTTAACATGTCAGTAGGTTAAGTTATTTTGGGGCTCTCGGTATATTGCTTTTAAACTATCAAAAGTGGTATATTATGAAACAAGATGACCTCAGTACTTTTGTCTACAGATTAGAGAAAACAGCTAATAACTCAGGTATGTCATTTCTCATATGCTATTAACAAACTGATATGTTACGTAAATCACTGTTATTGTTAACACCACTATTCCTAAATAGTTGTATTTATAACTGTAAAAACAACATATTGTGTGAGTTAAACTTAGCTTGTTTTTTTTTTTTTTTCTATTTTATTTTTCTATTTTAGCTATGTTCTGGTGAACACATCGGAGCTTTAGCTATGTCGGAACCTAGTGCAGGTTCAGATGTTGTTGCTATGAAAACTACAGCCACGAAGAAAGGTGATTATTACATCTTGAATGGAAACAAGTTCTGGATTACAAATGGACCTGATGCTGACGTTCTTGTGGTGAGAATGGTTTGCTATTTAATGATCCATAGGGTTGCCCATGTTACTGTGATGAAAAAAGAGGACATTTGAGTTTGTTGAAGAATTCGCATGTATGTCCTATCACATAAAATCCTTGACAATATACAATGCTGTCATAATGTTGTGGGATTATGGTTCTTCTCTTCTATAAAGTAGTCTCCTTATGAATTGGTACTATGGATCCAGCTTTTTTTCTATGCCGAAAAGTCAAAAATCCTTTTCCTTCAGTTTTCCTATTATCTTCTGCAATCTAATTTTTTTGTAGTGTCTTCCACAGTGACAAAATAATACTATTAATCTAAACTTTCATTTTTTGTAACAAAGTAAAAACACAGGGAGCTAAATATAGAGAGGCCGAAGAATACAGAGAGGTAGAATAGCAACCATTTTGTTTTTGATCAAAAACTGTATTGTTTTTAGTGAATTGTGAGCTTACGTACTGTCATGTTTTGGTCTTTTCACAATTTGAGCCTTTTTTGTAGCATATTTTCTCTGTTTTCTTTAAAACGTGACAGTTAAAATTTGTGCTATTAAGAAGATTCAAAAGAATAATTAATGATATCTATATAGGATTACAATATATATAGGATACCGAATAAAAATCCTGATCTTGTTATAGTGGTGAGTTGTTGCTTCATCTGACTCTGAGCGTATTTGTTGGATGTGGCTCTGTATATTGCACTACCTGTTATCGTTGTAAACTTTATCACTTTTTTATTGTTATTTAGGTATCTTCCTAGTCACAGCTACCTTTTCAGCCAAAGGTTAATAACTTATAAAGTCCTTGCCTTGTACAATGACACTGCGATATTGAGATGCATATTTATTTCCAAAATTCCTTAAAAAATTGTACACAATATAATGCAAATATGAAGGACCTACAGGAAACATAAATACCTGTTGGTCCTTATAGGTTGGTCCTTAAAATTAATTCCTTACTTATATGTAAATATTTTTATAAATTGTATATGTCAGTACTATTATTATAAAATTTCAATTTAACTGATATTTAACACAATAACATTTTTATATTATGAAATTAATTAAACAAATTTCACTTATTTGTTAATTTGCACTTAGATCACATTAATTTTTTTAATAGTTCTTTTAACTTTTTGTTAAAGAGTTTTAGATTCATATTCTAAAGTTTTTAAAGCATTTGGAAGATCATTATAATATTTTTTGGTGTAATACTTATAACATCTTTTATCAATTGTTAGTGATTATTTCAGTAATCTGATACATATAGCGAGTATTGCGAGGATTCTGCACAAATTCTTTTTTTTAAGTTACTGTCCTGATGCACTATATATTTTTAAAAAATCTATGCATATGCCTATACAAATCATAAGAAATGACAAACACAAAAAAATGTAACAAACACACTAAACGAAAAATACGGACAAAAGTGTAATGTGAACATAATGTAGATGCTTTTCACAAGATAGAAATCACTCGGTGCTCCTAGACAGATTGAGAAGTCAACTTTGACTAAATTCCTTAAAATGCAAAACAATAGGGGGCAAGCAGATGGGCGGAAAGGATAGGAAGAAGACATGACTGCATGTTCCAATGTCAGTTTGCCTATTCATGGAAGTAATAGGCACAAGGGAGACACTCAACAGTTATGAAACACATAAAACTACTGCAGTTTTATAGTGTTATCAGAAATGTCTTACATAAAATGTTCAAATTAACAAAGAGAAAGTTCAAATTTTCTGTGCTTTTTTCATGTTATGTGTGAATGTGTGAATTTCCATTACTTTAAATAAAAATGTTAAAAATAACCAAGTTCTTTTTTAATATAAGTTCTTTTTTAATAACCAAGATATTTTTATTAATATAATACTTATTACAAGTTAAAGAATTTATAGGTTATGAATAAATACATAATAGAAATTGTAAAAGTGTTAAGTATATTTAAAATATTGTCATAAGTAGTTTTGAAACATTGTATCAATATTGTAGCAAAGTGACAAATAACGAAGCATTGATTTCCCCCTCATTTTGATGCCGATCCAAATAATAAAGTGATTATTCTTATAGATTATTTGAAATTTTCAATTCAGGTTTATGCCAAAACAGATCCTTCAGCGACGAAATCTCAACACGGAATCTCTGCCTTCATAATAGAAAAAAATACTGAGGGATTTTCTACAGCACAGAAACTGGATAAGTTGGGAATGCGTGGATCCAACACTGGTGAACTAGTGTTTGAAAACGCCAAAGTACCAGGTAATATGCCTAAAATAGGTTACTGTTGGTAATATTATAATAAGTAATACATATTAGTGATTAAAATATTATTATATCTGTTTTTATAAGTACAGTTAATGTTTTCATACTTATATCTTTTTGCAGGTCCATTGAATCAAAAGTTAAGGGTTTTTTTATCTGTCAGTCGACATTTACGTGTGTACACATCGTTGGAGACTAAACGTTTCGATGAAGTTTGATTTATATAAGGGTTACGATTGGTCCAAGATCAATTAGTAATTGATTTTTAGAGCATAGGTTATATATAGCAAAGGGGTTGCAAAAATGCACTTGTAAAAATATTTGTCTCATGCCAATCTTCTGCCAGTCTCTAGTCTAGTAAGGTTATTAAAGACAGTAATTTAGTTCTATTTAAATCGAAGCTAAATGTAAACTAATATAAAATCAAAATACAACTTACTGATTAACTGATCAAATAATCTTCGGATCCAAAATACCTAGAGATCTGAAATTCAGTACATAGATTCATCTTATGCCCTAAAAGATGTAATAAGGAACATTTAAAAAAAAATTGTATCATTATTTATTTCCAATTTTTACTTCTAATGAAATATCATTTTATTTAAGAAAAAGATAAGAAATCAAATCAATACTTTGTTTTGATTATTTTAAAAATGGTGACCATTAATGATGAAAAACAAAAAATCTTGAAAAATTTCAACTTTGAAAATGTTCTTTTGCGAATACTGCGTAAATCGTTAAAAAAAGACATAGTAAGCAGGAAAATTTTTAGGGACACAAAGATTTAAAAAAAATTGCATGAGCTTATCTTCATCTCTCAAAAGTACGCCACTACACATGATTGTTGTGAGCTTACTGACACCGCAAATACATTACATACTTTAAGAGTTGGCCTTTAATATATATATATATATATATATATATATATATATATATATATATATAAAAAAAAAAAAGTAGTTTTTTGTCATAACATTCAAGATAGTTTGATTGTGATATGTGGTTTTTCTTGAAAAGCATAGATATTAGAATAAGTGAACGAAATACAATAAAAAAGACCAAAATTTCCATTTTTCACATCGCTTGACAGATTTCAATAAGACTTTTAAATTTACTAAATGGAATTTTTCGTTGTAGGTTGTAGATTACCTTAAACTGTCATACACTTATTCGAAACAAAATAGTCGCCACTCAAAATGTCTGATTTACTTCAGAACTGAGTATTTTTATAAGCTCTAGCAGGCAAAGAAGTCGATTAATGCTACTGTATGATTTCTTTGTGTAAAAAGTGTCCCCGTGAGAGTGCAGCACAATACAGGCAATTGTGTGAGTACCAAAACAGATGATAGTTAAAAAAAAACATTGTTGAAAAATAATATTTAAATTATTACTGTGTCCAAGACTTAAACAGTATTTAACAAATCAGTTTTGAAAGTAGAATAGGTAAGACAATTGTAATTGTTATTAAATAAAGACTTCTTTTAGTAAACAGTAAATACCATGGCCTAATTTAGCCACATGGCCTATGCATATGTTGTTTCGAATTACATAATGTAAAATTTGGTTATAGTAGGCTTCATTTGTATATATGATTTAAATTAGGTACAATGCAAGATATCAGTCATTAATTTTATAGGTTATGGTTTTAAATACGAAAGTAGAACAAAGTAAGGCCTATTGTACTAAATATATGTGGGATTGCTTTATTAACAGGTCATACAAGTGTAAATTGATAGATCTATTCAACGTCCTATAAAGTGATGGATGTAGTATAATGTCCATCATTATACTAACTGTAGTTCCATCATTTTAACTGTAGTTCATATTAACCAGAAATAGTGGCTGATATGGTTTGGCAATGATTGAACAAAAATAGACTGAAAAATCTGTTGTCACTTCATAATTGTTTATAAAGAGGTGCTGTAACACATTCAACTTCTTGCTGTACATTGTTGTATATTATTCGTTTCTTCTTACCATTACCTATGGGCCCACAGGTCTCATATACACAATCTGCCTAAAATTCTTACATAATTGTTTCAACATAAAACAAAAACAATAGAATCCATCATAAATTTCTGTGCATATTTATTTGTGAAATCACTTAATATTTGTTATGGGAAAATATTTAATATTTTTTATTAGGGAAGCTAGCCTTGGCAAATATTAGCTTTAGCTTATAGGTATATAGATACCACATATGTTTCATTAACATAGCAATGTAATGTCATAAAATTATAATCATAAGCGAGATAGTAATGTGTGTAATTGTCAAACAATGAAACTTGAATTATAAAAGTTGTAATTTCCATATCCATTATGTGTTTCAGAAAACACATTTATTCTAAAAGTTTTTATAATTATGAGTTCATTCCTTCTATATTGTCATTATTTTTCTTTTTATTTCTGGTAAATTCTAATAATAATTTTTTTGTGATTTGCCTAAAATGTTTTCCTTTAAAAATCATGGTAATAGGTTCCTAACATTTAAGTTTTATTAAGGGTATATGAAAGATATTTCGGCTAAACATAGGTCAGTCTGTTGCATCTCTGAACTGTGTCGTTCAAGGTTCTTAGTTTCAGCCACTGTTACTCCCGTTGCTTTACCCGTACTATTAATGCTGTTCAGTCGTCCTCCTTAGTCTGACGCATAAAATATAAAAATAAAACACTAGCTTTTGTGGGCCTAAAAAGACAGATTTAAAAGACATACAGAAATATGTATTCAAGCATTAAAGTGCTACAGGACTTGTAATAGAATATTTTGGCCTACTTCCAGAAAATTGTAAAATTTTGAGAATAATACTTGTATTTTTTACTTGTAAAAGATTTAAAACTATATAAAATGTATTTCCTCTGAAATGGTTAGAGTATTTTTTTTTTTATAAAACTCCAAAATAGTTTAACTGATTGCGAGAAGGAAAATTTTTTTCAACATTCATCACGCAAAATAATTTTTTTTGTATTTGTTTTAGCCAGCAATATGTTAGGAGAGAAAAACAAAGGTGTTTACGTTCTATTTAGTGGACTCGATTTAGAAAGATTGGTTCTCTGCGGAGGGCCGTTAGGGTTAGTATGTTTTGGAAATGAATAATCTTTAGAACTTATTTAACCATATCTTGCATGCTACAACTGTGTCTATCATTGTCTATTGATAAATATTTTGAGTGCTTTCTATACGTTGAATAATGGTAACGGTGATTTAACTGTATGTGAAAATGCTTTGGTTTTGTGTAGGCTTATGCAGGCATGTGTAGATGTTGCTTTTGAATATGTACATGTGCGCAAACAGTTCAACCAGCCCATTGGACATTTTCAGATGTTGCAGGTATGTCAATATACATTTGAGTATTTTGTTGATAAATCTATATACACGAATGTTAATGCTGTAAGGTCTAATGATATACTTCTTAACGATGTACTTTCATTTAATTCTTGTAGTAATCTTATACAGGATTCCTGATACAAAATTTATGGTCTGGCAGTGCTATTGAATACTTGACAAAGCTATTACTTGTCATTTTAACTGCTATTTTCCTTTACCTATGACTCACAACTTAAACTGCTAAACCATTTAAAACACTCTTTTCATTATTTGCACCATTATTAAAATAACTTAATGTAAAACAGCAATATATCAATAAAATTATTTGTAATGTATGTATCAAAATGATCATAAATTAAAGTCTATAAAATAAATACATAAATAAACTTCTTATTCAGCTATATATGTTTATTTTACTGTTTGCATAATACGTCTATGTGCTATTTATTTATTTACTGCCAAATTCCTATTATTTATAAAAATATATACAAAAAAGGACCTAAAGGGGGCATAAAAGCCTGTACATAGGTAGGTCCTTTATAATTTAATTTATTGCTAATTTTTTATTCCAGATGTAAGTTTTCACAGTCAACCAAATAATTGTCAAGGAAATCCTCAGATACGTAATTCATAGTGTGATGTGTTCTTAACTTTCAAATAAAAAATAACGCTTGAATTTTTCAAGCTATGGACCTATAATTTACTTTAATATTATGTAATATTGTATAAAATAAAAAGTTTCCGTTTTGACAATGAGCGAATTCAGTAAGTAAATAATTAATAGCGTTAATAATGTTATACAAAAAAAATTATTATTGTAATTATTATAATACAGTTACTAAAACGAACATTATAAACTGTTTTCTACTAAACACTACGTCTGTATTTGACCCGATGACACGCCATAGCTGGCAAGTGGTGGGGAGGACATGCGCGTGGCCCATACCTTGTATTCTATTTACCTTGCAATTAACAATGAAGGAATACGCTGTTATTTATTATTGTTAGCATTTATTACTTTCAAAATGTGAATACCTTATATACAATACAGTTTGAGATATTTATATGAAATTTTCACCATGGTTTTTCTTTTGAAATTTCACATTACCTCAAGTGACCACCTTCCTATTTTTTAGAAACATTAAAAATTGCAGACCAATTTTTTTTTAATTCATCCTAAAATAGTTTCATAATCGAACCATACGTTCGAATAGTTTTAGGTTCCATACGTACACCTTTCTTCAAATTTCACTTGCATTTAAAAACATGCCATTTTCAGACTTTCCACAGTTTGTATAGCTGAATAAGAAGTTTATTTATATATTTATTTTATATACTTTAATTTATGATAATTTTGATGTGTGTTACAAATAATTTTATTGATATATTGCTGTTTTATATTAAAGTTATATTAATAATGGTGCAAATACTGAAAAGAGTGTTTTAAATGGTTTAGCAGTTTCAAACAACATTGTTAATTTCTATGGGTCTAGTTTGTAGAAGAACTGATTATCCTTCATATTTAATTCAAAGGCCACAAGGGGATAGACAAGCTGTGTGAAACTAATGGGAGCCACTTTTGTTTTCTTCTTTAATTAGTAATGTAATTACTGCATTACTTTAACTAATTACAGTCATTCAATTAGTTTTATTTATTGCTTCAGGTAGTACATTTTTTGCATTGCAAATGCACAATTACAGTTATTAAAATAAAAAACAATAATTATATTGAAGAAGTATAAAATCAAATGAATTTAATACTATATAACCATTTTAAATCTTTACTATTTTCACAACAACCTATTATTGGCAATATCTAACATCATCAACTAACTTAAATAGAAATTTATTTAAAACTATTTCCTAAAATGACCAGGCCATGTAGTGCAAACAACATACTACTATTTACCATTTACAGCTGATGAATCCTTCCACAGAATAGCATGAAATAGACAATAAAAACTGTTTTAAACTTTTTTTTTTAACCACCGTACTGTTGAATGTTTTTTATTTTAACTTGGAGTTTGTTCAGAAACATCACCATGGCTTGGGAGGGTAGTTTTTTCAAATTATAAAGCCTGTGTTGGGCTAATCGTAAGTAGTCTCCAAATTGGGTACAATAATTGTGTACATGTATATTCAGAGTAGTACGACACTTATTTGATATCCAAGATAGTCTCCATATTATACAGACTACATCTAAAGGCACTTCTTCAAGTATCCAACTTGTTTATGCAAGCTACCAACTTGTTTGTATTGAGTTTGTATATGAGTTGTTTTTTAATTGAAACACTAAGGAATCACCCCCCAGTTTGATTCTATAAAGGAGGTGAGGATCTATAAGCCCATAATAGGCTGTTTACCTCTTGGAAAATATTGCAGTATATTTTTTTTCTGATAACTAATATTCCAGCACAAAGTTTTTTTTGTATGTTGGCTGTCAACATGATATTCCTAGCTATCATTGGTTTAGCTTATAGGTATATGGGTACCACATATGTCTTCATTAACCTGTAATTAAGCAGTGTAATGTCATAATTTTTATATGACATGACATATTGCCAATGACTAAGCCAAGGAATTTTGGAGAACTCACTTCATCTGTTACACTATCATCAAGGATAACAGTAGGTCTAAGTTTAGTGTTTTTTTTTTTATGAACATGAAGTTTAGTGTCAACTATATGAACATTAGTCCTTTACGTATAAGACATATATCATAACACTTATTGATATATTTCGTAATAATATTGTACTAAATTATCAGTACTGACAGATGAATTCAAATCATACATAGAGAAATAAAACAGGTCCCAAAACTGATTTCTGGGGGGGTTTTCATAGCTTAACCTGACCTTGTTTGATAGCTGCCCTGCAACCACCACGAACTGAATTTTATCATATAAGCGTGCAAATATATTATTGCATGAGATTTGCTGTTTTGTGTTTCTGCAACGGCTGTAGTTTTGTGTTTCTAGATATATAGCACTACTATTATTATTTTTTTTTTTTTATAAAATATATATGTATATAGAACTGTATGTTTAGTTGTACAAAGAAATGTGTTGCTAAATTACCATACTAGTATAGATTAATATAGATACTGGGTAATTGTTGAAATTGTTCTTTTTTTTTGCTCAAGATTAGCGCTAAGATTTTTGAAGGTTTTATTTACGAAGTGAATCTTATTTTGTTGTTTTCAGGCTAAGTTAGCGGACATGTATACTAAACTGAATGCTAGCCGATGTTTCTTGTATAACGTAGCACGTGCGTGTGACAACGGTCATGTCAGCAGGAAGGACTGTGCAGCTGTACTTATGTTTTGTTCCGAGAATGCAACGCAGGTGGCATTGGATGCTATACAGTGTTTAGGCATGTTTATATTAATTAAATTTATAAGTATTCATAAATACACAAAATTAAAAGTATCCTATGGTTACCATAAGTGACTAGATTATCTTTATGTGAAAGATAAACATAAACACTAATACTTTACGCAAAATGAAATAACTTTAATATTTGAATCCTAGCTTATTTTAATTTTATATATGTAATTTAAATAAAATATTTATATATTCAAATATTTTATTTCATTTTATTAGATATATATTTAAATATTTTAACCCTAGCCAAACCCTAGGGTGTTAAATAGTTTAAACCTAGCTAGATATTTCATAGAATAACATTTTGTCACATTAGTAAAGTAATATTTTGATTTATATTGTCTGCAATTATTTTATTAACATGAATTGGTGCTCAACCAGTAGAAGAACCATTTATTATTATAGGAATGCTAACTTAGACAGCGGAGGGAACTGAGGTGAGCAGCGGATGGGCTTAGCGATCCCATGCACGCTTGCACACACACACACACACGCACTTGTTAAAAATGGTTCCTTTACTTTTTTGAAATATGCTTAACCCTTTGCAGTCGGTTGAATGTAGTTCAGATCTTCCTCTCAGTTCAGTAGGCGTCACTTAGGTTAGGTTAGGTTAGGTTGGGGTTAGGTTAGGTTGGGGTTAGGTTAGGTTGGGTTAGGTTAGGTTGGTTAGGTTAGTTTAGGTTAGCATACTTTTTTGAAATATGCTTAACCCTTTGCAGTCGGTTGAATGTAGTTCAGATCTTCCTCTTAGTTCAGTAGGCGACACTTAGTAGTATTTTTGCTGATGAGGCCATCAATGTTAAGTAGCATTGCGTCATCTCAGTTGGAACAGGCCACACATACTTTTATTACTTTACGTTACAGTTGAACTGTCCTGTTTGTAGTGACCCTATGTTCCATTACTATTTATTTTTTTCTTATACGTGTTAGATAGAGCCAATATACGTAAGACGTGCTGCAATCTGTTGGTGAATAACTGATCTAATTAAAAAAGTCATTGACTCAGCTCTTGAGATTGTATATACAACTGTTCTGTCATTATTTTTTTTCGTCTAGTCAGTCATTCCTTCCATACGTCTACACTTGCAAGTTAGGTTTATGATATTACTATTATAAACCATTTTTGTTAGTTTTGTAAAAATTTAAGTGCATTATTTCATTAGATCAACGTATATTGGTATTTTACAATTTTTGAGGTGTTTTGATTTTTATACATACAGTAGAGCTACAATATTATAGCACGTGCTAATGTTTTGTGTAACTTTATATTGGATTCATTTTAAATGTACTATTACAGACACTTATTATTAAAACACATAATTAGTGTATGTTTGATAGGTGATAAAGCCTCCTTGGTGGCCTAGTTGATAGCGTACTAGGCTTTCACCCGGAGGACCCAGGTTCGATTCCCGGCGAGGGCTTGGCATTTTCATACGCTATAAATCAGCCCATCGTCTGCATTAGCCCAAGTGTGCACAAGAGTCGGACGTTAAACACCAAAAAAAAGGCGATAATAGCCTCAATGTGCTTTTTGCCTTGAAATCACAAAAAAAAATTGTGTATATTTAAAATTTATACTGTTTAAAATTATTTTCATTAGAAAACCTTATTAGGTTGGCATTTTGTTTCTTTTTTCTTTACACTTCCGTAATAATTTATAGTAATGCTGAAATAATTCTAAGCTTGTTTATTTATTTATTTATTACCAACTTTTCCTTCATAGAAACATTTAGTTACACAAGAAGGACCTACAGGGGCATAGAATGCCTGTACATAGGGTGGTTTTTGTTTCATATATAATAATATTATTCAGAAAATTATACTTATTTTGCAAATAAAAATATTAATTAAAAACATTATCCCACATATTTGCACAAATATGATCGATAAAAGTTATTGATATCAAAAAATGAATGCACACATGTTTGATTTAATTCCGAACACTACGTGTGAACAAGATCTGATATACAATGAGCCTTACACAAAACAGTGCTGACCACACGTAGTGGCCCACCTGAGTTATGAGTACACTGCAATAAATATTTATATTTGTCCGATCTGAATAAGTCATCAGTAGCCACAAATAATGGCTCTCTAAGCACAAAAGATTAAATTTTAAAAAAGTAGTAAACTTCTGCCATTGCTAAAATGGTAAAAAAATCATTTTTTTTTTTTTTATTTAAACTTTTACAAATTTCTTCAGGTAAACAAATTCCCATTGTACAGTGTAGTGTCATGATTGAAAATACAAATGATTTCGCAGTCCCCATTAGTACAGATTAATCAGGTCGTGTATTTGTAAACTTTTATTATAAAATTTGCTTTTCAAATTGTTCTACAAATATTACAATTGTGAATTATTATTATTTAACACATTTTGCAGGTGGAAATGGTTATATAAATGACTATCCAACTGGTCGGTTATTACGAGACGCCAAACTGTATGAAATCGGAGGAGGAACAACCGAAATTCGAAAATTGGTAATTGGTCGAGCCATCAATGATGAATATGCCTAAAATATTTTTTTGTTTTGTTTTTAACTAGTTTACGAAACTTGGTACAAGTAATTTTATGTAGATTTTATTTATACAAAAATAAAATAACTAATTTTTATTATATACTTTATTAAGTATAAGTATAAAATGTTAAGATGCATTTTATTGTTACAGGATAAGTTTTAATGCAACTTAATATATATCTAATGAGGATGATCGGTAAAAATGTTTTAAAATATTTTTTATTTTGTTTTTATATAATTTAATTTAATAAGGCCTAATTACAAAAATAGGTAAAAGTCACATTAATATTCAAGGTTGAGAATTATAGTTTGTCATTTATATGTAAATTTGTATGTTTATTTGATTTTTATAAGGTTAATTAAGTAGATTTAATAATGCAAATCGCTATGGTAATCATACAATAATGAAAAAAGTGTTTGAATATTGTTTTTAATATAATGATTTGTAATATTTTACATTTTTTTTTTATTTGGAAAATTATAATTTTACAGTATATTTTGTATAATTTTACAGTAACAAGTAAAATATGTTCCATTTAAAAAAAAAATAATTCAAACGACAGTGAACTCTCAGCAATTTTACAGCTCATTTCGGAACTTGGCCATGTTTCCATCCATCTGTTCATTCTGTGTCAACTACTTACATTTAAATGTTGCTTCAACCATTCATTGCTGCTTATCGTAATTTCCAAGGAGGGGGCTCTTTAATTTGAATCCTAGCCTAGAAATCATTGAGCTTAAAAAAATATTCTCGTGAATGTAGAAGTCCAATTTGTTTGGATAACTGATCAATAAACATTTCTTATACTAGGTACACCAAAATACTAAGACTTCTAGAATACATACAGCTAACTTATCCCTTTTGTTTTAATTGGAACATTTGTGTTAAGAAAACAATATTATAGGCTAGATAAATAGTGACATTAACTTCTCTCCATTTGCTTTCACAAAACATTTTGCTGGACCCAATACTTAGGCAAGGTCTGTGGATATTTTATAAGTGTGCTGTTATGTATTGTTTTCGTAATTTTCTAACAGGTTACAACTTGAAAACCATGTGAACGCATTCCTCTATTATTCTGGCAGAGTCGATGGACAGACTTTTCCATTATAGCTTGAAAAATTGGTTTACGCATAAATAGGTTTGCGTTTTCCACAACTAACAAAATATTTCTGTATTGTTGTACCGGCTACCTCTGCACGTGGAACTTTTGCTACTGACCACACTAGAAACTTAGCTGAGTTGAGTTGCAGGCTGGTGAAATGAAGGCCTAATGGTTTGAGAAAAGAGCCCTCTCCTCCTCTCACTTAGCGGCCAGCATCTTGGCTCACACATGTGAAATAAATGACGCTATTGTATATAACAAACTCTCTTTGTTTTAGGACATACATGTTATATTTTTTTGATATTTATTTTTGTACTTGATATTTTGGTCAATTCATGTTTAGGGAAAGCACTTCAGCTTTAGGGTGAGTGAGTAGTAGTCTTTACTCTATTGTAAACAAAGGTGCTACCAGAAATAAATTTCAAAGGATAACACTGTTGGGAAGTTTGGAGAAATTTTTTTAAAAAACGAATGACCAGGGAATGTATTTTTACAGTAAAGGAAAGATTGTGGATCTTTCTACGTATTTATTTGAACTTCCTGTTCAGGATCCAATACCAGTAAATTTTTGACTTTAGATATATTGAATTACTTTATGAACTTACAAATATTCTGTGATATACTTCAATGAAATTATTTAACAATTTTCTCTCTCCAAGTTTTTCTTCTTTTGTAAGGCCATTGCTGACCACTGTCTGGTGGCACCTATGGTTGTGAACATTTACAGTAAAAGTGTTTAAAAAAGACTGACTTAACTAAGACTGTAATATTAATGTTACCGTATTATTCATGTTTTAGTTACCTTTGTGTGTAGTGATCATATTAATGAATAATAAACACTTTATATCCCAGTAATGAATTTTACTGTAATCCATTCTTAACATTTCTTTATGTAGGAAAATGAATTTTAACTGAAAAGTCTGTTTTATGTTTGTTGACACAATTGCGCCAAATATCAGAATAATGTAGTAAATAAGACTGTATTTGTCTGATACGTACAAAACAGGGTTTGTTGATTTATTTTTTGTTGTGATTATATTTTGTGTTAGAGATAAAACGGTATGTTACCTACAGACTGTTGCCGTGTTCTGCCAGTAGCAAATAGGCTTTATTAAAGGCAGTAAGACTCAATATCAATCTGTCCAGTGTCATCGTTAATATTAAGTAGCTGAAAAGAAATTTTGTAATGAAAATATAAATTATTTTTATTTTATTTTTCGAGCAATGCAATATCTAGTGTAGTATTAGATAAACTTAATTTTATGAAAAATGAAATCAGTTATCTCACAAGTAAAAATTAGACTTTCTACTTGGAATTTTATTTTAATGAAGGGTTATAAGACAGTGTATGATCAAATAGTTTTCTAAGTAAAGCATCGGTAACATTTAAACCTCTTAGTTCTTTCATTGTAATTCTAATTTTATTTTATTTTAATGTAGAAAGAAATTATTGTACAACTTTTACTCATGTCATATAATTAAAATATACTTTTATTAATTATGAAATTTTTTTAATGTAACATGTCTTAATAACAATTAATTGTTCAGTTATAACGTGAAATGGTAAAATTATCACGGCGTACAACCACAACTGCCTTACTCTATCTCTCTTAACTGTAATTGGTAATTAAACAAATAATATTTATTAACTATATAATCCTATCCACTTATTAGAATCAACAAGCTATTAGGGGTTCAACAAACAATATTTACTGAACATGATGAAAAAAATAAAACAAAAGGTAGGGAAGTTTTAGCAAAACAGTTTTTTTTTTTTGTTCCATGATAATACTTACCCACAACAAACTGTTTTGCTCAAATTTCTCTGCCTTTTGTTTTGTGTTTTCATTGTGTAATGTTGTTCTCCCTTCAATAAATGATTGACACAACAAGCAACCATTAGCCTTGACATAATGTCTTTACCATACATACTGCACAACTCATTGCTGAATTTCAGTCAAAATTTTATTTTTTTGCCATAAAAAAATGAGACATTACAAACTTTACAGTCGCCAGTAGGAAAAAACGAAGTCTCCATTGTTGCTGGCATGTGACTACCCAAGCAATGAAGGTAGACATATGAAACTTTTCCAGTACTGCCACTACACCCGGAAAAAAGTTCCCCGAGACTCCTGGACTTTTCCTGCCTACCGCACTGATTTACGAAAGTAGTATAATTTACTTTTGACACATCCCTCATAATTTTGGATATGTTAAATTAAAGTGGTATTTTAATTTAAAATTAAAACTAATTAAATTAAACATATGGTAACTGTGACATCATACAAAAAAATAAAATACCTGACTAAATTATGTGGAGTCAGTCTGAGCAGGGATGGAAAATTGAATTCCACAGGGTTAATTAATATTAACCCTGCTTTAGACAACCCAGTTGTATAAAGAAATCTGCATTAAATCGAGTGATAACTGTCATCAACAAAGACAGAAAGGACTTTCTTTGTATTTGCTGGATAATTTTAAGGGGAATTTAACTGGTTTTGGCTGGAGAAATTTAAGAGCAGTTTTATTAATGTTTGCCTGACATTTTTTAGAGAATTTTCAGATCTTTGCCAGTCAGATTTAAGGGCATTGTTCAACTTCACCAAACATTTCAAATCTTCTTTGTAGCAGTCTTTGTTTAAACCTTTTAAGGACATTTTTACTGTTATTTGTGATGACATTTTTTGACAATTTCAAGGGCAATATTTTATTCATCTTTGCTTGACAGATTTTAGTGCATTTTTATTAGTCTTTGCTGACAACTTTAAGGACATTTGTAAGACAGTATTAACAGAATTTTTATTAATAACAATATTGACTACATTTTTGTTGGTCTTTACTTAGTAAATTTTGGTGTATTTTTATTAGTATTTTCTGACAATTTTAAGGGCATTTTACTGGTATCTACAAAAAATATCAACAAAATTTTAATTGTTCTTTGCTGCACAATATTGTTGAATTTGTTATTGGTCTTTGCTTAATAAATTTTAGTTGTATTTTGTTAGTCTTTGCTGACAATTTTAAGGGAATATAATTGATCTTTGTCAGAAAGTTTAACAGCATTTTTATTGGTGTACTGTTGACATTTTTATTGGTCTTTGCTTGACAAATTTTAATGTATTTTGCGTTAGTCTTTGCTGACGATTTTAAGGGTATTTTATTGGTCTTTGTCAGACAGTATTAACAGTATTTTTATTGGTGTTTGTTTGACAATACTGATGACATTTTTATTGGTCTTTGCTTGACAAATTTTAGTATATTTTTATTAGTCTTTGCTGACAGTTTTAAAGACAATATTGGTCTTTGCCGGACAGTATCAACAAAATTGTTATTGGTCTTTGTCTTTTGTTGGACATTCTTAAAGGCATTTTTCTGCCGGACAAATTTAAGACCTTTTTTCTTTACCAGACCTTAACAAAGGCTATTGGTCTTTGTAGAACATTTTTAATAGCAATTTCATTGGTCTTTGCCCTTAGCATGACAATAATTTTTAAGTGCGCCTTCATTTACTTGCTGGACAATATTACCTACAACCTTACTGATCTATACCAGACAAATTTAATTATATTTTTATTGATCTTTAAATGGATATCTTAAAGGGCATTTTATTGAGTGTGTTGGATAATGTTAAGGGAATTTCCTTAAATTACTATGTAATTTATGCTCAGCATATGCATTAAGATTTGGAATGAAATTAAAGACATTCTATACTATTTTTTTATAAATGTTTATTGCTATAATTTTCTTTTATAAATTAAACTTTTTATCGGAAAATAATTTTGTAATTAAAAATATTATGTAACAAAAATATAACAGTCCTAAAATGACATCATTTAATGATTTCATTATAATTAAATTTCAATATTGAATATTATATAAATTTGTATAGTTTAAAATGGTGGACGAAAAAGTACAGTTGTAAATAAAATTAAACAGTCTTAGACGCAATAAATAATACTTCTAAATTTAAACACTGTTATTGCAATAAGCAAAGAAGAAGGAAATTATCTACGGTAACGAAAATATGTTGGCTTTCCTAAAAAATGCACTAATTCTTGTTTTAACCTAAAAGAAACAAAATATATACACATAGGCCTATATTTATATAAATCAAAAAAATAGATACAGTTATTTTGTAAAGGCACACGGTGTTATTTAATAGCAGCATTTTACTTGAAGCACTTCAGTTTGTTTAACAAAATCAAATAATATATGAACAAAAACAATAGTTTTAATGCATTGCAATAAATAATTCTTTGTACGATTACACGAATTAAGTACGGTGACTAGAACTTTACACTCTGCTTCAAATATCTCTACTCTAACAAATTAGGTTTTTTGAAACTTCAAGGATTAAATTTTACACTCAATACAGACATATAAGTTAGTCACATATAAAGTCCTTGTACTGAAAAATTTAACAACAGTCGAATCATATTTCTATCGTTAATGTTATTCGTGAATACAGTTATACACGTAATTTTATAATGGCTTTCAATTAAAACTAATTAATATCTGTCTAGATTACTACCTGTACAGCGATTTATATTTTTATACATATATAAATTAAAAATAGAACGCGTGAACACATAATGGAGCAAAGTATTATGTTTATTTAAATATAGCTTAAGTTTAAAAAAATAATCTGTCTTCCATTTGTGTTTCGGTGACAATCGTTAGATATCTTCGATAACTCTGCCACTTGGAAATAACTTAGTAGTGGTGTGTTTGGAGTTATTCATTGAGCACCATGTACATTAGCCGTTTGAAGGTGTTGCTCTGTTGAATTTCTTCAGCCGGGACACCCAATGAGTTCACCTGAAACATTTTGATTGGTTATATTATGTAAATATTAAAAGAAGAAACTTCAGTTGGTTTTCTTGATTAAACACATTTTCTGGAAACTGCAGGCCATTCTTAATCAACAATGTTTCATAAGAGTCTATAATTTTTATACAATTAATTGTAAGTTTGGGGAAATGTTTTGTTTATAATATTCAAATGTTACATGGTATATGTTTTTAGCTAGTTGCATATAATGTATTTAGAAGTGTGTATGAATGCTGAATGGAATGGGTCAAAGACAGTTGTACATCTACTAACTTAAATCGACCTATTGCCCCAACTAATGTTCACAAAAATATCTCATTGTTAATTTGTAGCTAAAGAAGCAGTACTTTATCATAACCCAGTTTTTAGTTTCCCAATTAAATATTGGATTATAGCTGGATGCCTTTTCTACACTCAGTTTTAAAACAACACCATCGTTCATAACTGTTAAGATGACCCTTTTTCATAAATTTTTTGGTAAAACATTTACGTCTGCAATAAGGTAATACATATTTCTTCAGATTTAGAAATCTTGTAGAGCTCCCACAATATTAGGTAGTTTCATAGTACAAAGGATATTGACTTTCTTACTGTCAGTTGTTGAATGGAAGTATTACAAGAGTTTATTATAACTGCTACAAGAACTGGCGTCTGTATTGCGGCTTTCCACCAGCCCCCCACTCCGTAAGATGAGAAAGATGGAATTCATCTATTATCTAACAGTGACACTAGGTAAAATGTGTGTGTGTGTGTGTATGTATATATATATATATATATGTATATATATATATATATATTATAACTATATTATATATATATTTATTATAACTATATTATATAATTATAACTATATTATATATATAGTTATTATATATATATATATATATATATATATATATATATATATATATATATATATATATATATATATATATATAGTTGTATTTCAATATATAGCTGATCATGTCGCTGATCAGTATATGTCTTATCTTTTGCAATAAGGTCTATCTCAGTTGTAAAGATAACATAGACACTATCAAAATAAAATCCTTCTAAAAATTCTTGAAAATAGCTGATTACCATTTATTTTTTTTTAGAAAACATGGAATTAGGAAAGAACAGCTAATAAAAAACATTTAAGAGTTGCATGCATATAACCGTCTTTGACTATGAAATGTATTAAATTCAATTAATTCTAGCATTGATCCATAGAAAAATTCTACATCCAGCAGCACTAATATATTATATTGAAATTGTTACTTAAGAAAAGAATATTTATGTTATTATTATTGTTTATTCAGAGATTTGCTGTAATTTGTGTAATACAAGATGTTTAAAGTTATATATCAAATCATATTCTCAAATGCCTAACTTAAAACATAAGCTTGACAGCTGTAACATAAACCTAGATGCTAGGCCTAGATGTGTATGTTAAAGTACTAAACTAATAATATAGCAAAAACGCTCAAAACTAATCATAAATGGTAAAAAATAAAAACTAAGGCCGTTCAGGGTAACAACCTTGAGTTGTGATAGGTTTTTAGAAGTTGTGGAATTTTACAGCGTTGGTGCCGCTATTAAAGGATCTGTTGTGCTACTAAGTCTGGTAAGTAATAATTCAGTAAAATGATTCCCTCAGTTAGTTTGAGCAGTCCACTGACTAATTCAGCAGGACTGAACAGGACTTGTGGTTCTGGATGCTTAACACCTTTCACGTCCTGCTGGCAAGGGTCTCGAAATCACACATTATATGACCTACAATTTCCTTATTCAGTACACAGAACATTCTCTCAGTTCTTCCATTAAATTCCTATCCTCATCTGGTGAACTTTCAAAACTCTGAAGTTATAGCTGTAAGTTTATGTTTTAAGTTATGCATTTGAGAATAACATTTTTGTATATTGTTTCTATATACACAAATTTATTTTACCTTAAAAGCCAGAATATAAACAATAATACCCTTTGTATATGATTGTTATTAAAAATTTAGCTTTTTTATAACAGTCACTGAACATATTTAAGAAACAAATGGTAGGTTAGTTAATTCACATGGTTAATTAAAATATTCTACAGATCATGTTCAGATATTAGGTTAGATGTTATGTTAATGAGTGCAATGAGTTCCAAGTAACAATACATTTGTAAACAAACACCATTGTAAGATCAAGTTCCAAGTTTAAAGGATTCTTCTGCTTTGGGTACAGCTTTTTTACACTAGAAATAGAAAATGTGTTGGCCAGTATTATAGCTAAACACATAATGCATATTGACTTTCATTGAAATACTGAAAATTCAAACATTTCAAATCAAGTATTTCAACATTATTTTGCTGTAAGGTAAAATACATTCTTATATTTTCTTTTCAACACATCATAGCTGTTTTATAACAGGCATAAGTACACAGTATATTTTTCTTTCTACTGAAATATGAATTACATTGTTATTCAAATGTTTAAGAATAACATGGACTTAGACTACAAATTAATTGTAGTCTTTTTTTTCTGTCAATGGTATTTCTTGCTACCATAAAAATGTTTACTCTTTTTTGCCAGCTGCTACAAAACAGTTCCTGCTACAATGTAAATCTCTGAGATTAAACTGAAATTTCCTGTTTGTAAGATAAGGTCACTCCGTCGGAGGCAGCTGAAATGACCAGCTGATAGGCTTAGAGTTTCCACCGTACCTCTAGCTCATACTACTGTCACTCATCTGCTCAAGACACACAACACACACAAATCTATTTTACATAGCTTGGCTCTCAGTTTGTAAAGTTACCCGTACAGGTGGAGGAAATATTGGCTTAATGATGTTCTAAACAAAGTCCTGGTGACCTCCCAGTGTACCGCCTTACCCACGTATTCAGAATACTCTGTATGGGCAGATCAGATTTCCCTACTTGTGTGAACATCAAAGAGTAAAATAGATTGAGTTGGTTCGTACAACAGCTGCTGAAAAGAAACACAACTTCTATGATAGCAGTGAAGAGAATTAGCAGAGCTAAAATTTGCAAGAAAAGTAATAAATAAAAGGGATGCCACCGATTAGAAGTGGGGAAGAGTTACCAATTTGAATCCTCTTCAAATCTTAAATTTTATAGGAGATTATGGCTGAAGAACTGAAACTGAGCATTTCAGGAATATGTAGAGGACACAGTAGACCTACAAAGGTCTTAATATAATAATAACTCTTGAAAATTCATTCATAAGGTCTTACACATTTTAAATGAGTAGATATTTAAAAAATGAAGTTTTTAAAACAAAAGTTTATTTACAGTCTTGTTTGTTAAAGGTTTCTTAAGTACAAATTGTAGATTATTTCAACTAAATTTCTACATGAAGGTCATGTCTAGTCATATTATCAATTTTATACCATAATAATGTCATTTCAGGGATCATAGAATAAATATTTATTCTTTTTTATGTATTTTTGAATCTTTAGTTACTTATAGAAAAGAGCACAGTTAAGTGTTATGTCTTTGGTAGGTTATGTTTAGCAGTCAGAACCTCATAAATTAACAACTGAGCTGTACATGAAAATGACTTTACATACCAACAATGTTTCTTTCCTTAACAGCCCACTATTTATGTCATTGAATATACAGAAATGAATGCTGAACTCTTAGTCATGTGTTCATTGTAATAAAGTAAAAACACTTTTTATATTTCACAACTTTTTTATTGGAGTTTTCCAATCACTTTTAGAGCACTGTAAAAGCCACTAAACAGAGGATACAACATTAAACTAATCTAGCTAATACAACATATTTTTGTTCGGGAAAACATACTGTACAAGCCTATGAGAAGGGGATAATAATCTAGACATTGGTTTTTATAGAAATATGGATATTAAAATATTAAATGTAACAAATCCAGGAAATTAAATAATTTAGAGAATTTAAAAATAAATCTTAGTTTTAAGTAAACCTGTATTAGTTTTAAATGAACAATTTTTTTGGTTATTCACCTCTTTTAAAACCAGTGTCTTAAGTCATTATTCCTTCCTTTTAGTTTGTGTCTTGTACAGTGTGTTTTTTCAAACAGAAATATAATGTATTACCTAGTTTTACTTCAGTCTATTAAGTGGTCTTGACAATGTTCTTAATGGTGAAACCTTGGTTGGCATTGTTTTTATACTCCAATAAAATAGTTGTGGAAATATAAAAAAGTGTTTTTAATGCATTAATGTAATGGATTTCCACCAAGTACCAATGGTCTTAAGATTAAATAATTTAAAAGAAGACTGTATTCGTCTCTTCTGGATTCTATTTTTTTCTTTTCTTGAGCAAATCTATTACAAAAATTTTCTAGACATCCTCCCCAACCCAAATGCTCTCCCAATGTGTCATACATCTCTGCATTCCTAAGAAGTCTCCATTTTCCCCATTCTTACATCGATCAAACGATTTCTCAACAAGAATCTTACGAACTTTTAATTAGTTCTTCAAGTTGCATCATAAGCTAGTTTTAAGTTAACAGAGTAAACGTAAATGATTCTGGGCTGGAATCCTCCCAGGAAAAGAAGATAAGAAGTCCTTTAGAGACATGTGCATAAATGCTTTTTGTTAAAATTACATCCCTATAAGGTTGCAGTTGTTTTTAAAATTCTGTTTGTTACAATAATATCAACACTTCCATCTTGGCATTATCACAATTGATCATCACAAAAAAAAGAAATATTAAAAAAAAACTACAAAATCAAATATTTTCATGATTGTTATGTAATGTTAATAAAAACAAAACAAAATGCCTTATGATAGGTTTATACTGTTATGCAGTGAATGACAACCAAATGTAGACAGGATGACAATCAAATCACTTTAGGTATTAATAGATGCATACATTTTATCATTTCATTTGCATACAGACTTACATTATGCTGAGGGCCTGGAAGTTTATGAATTGACGTAGACGATTTCTGTGAGCATAAACAAAACTGTTATGTATAGTAACTAAACGAGTAAAACAAAATGAAATCAATTTTAACCCTTTGGCTGCTGGCCTGCCAACCACTACCTACAACTGGTGGGCTATTTTAGCTGATAAATACATATGTAACTGAATATTTAAATATATTTATTATTTTCATTTTAAAAATCTGAAAAATCACTCTTATTATAGATATTGTGTAGGATTTATAGTGTAATATATTTTTCATTCAATAAAACTTCAATTTAAAAAGATTAAATTTTTATTTTCTAATTTAAGAAATAAATTTTAAAACTAAGTTTGAACTACAAGAACTACTTAATTTTATTGAACATCCTAACTTTACTGGTATAGTTTTATTTTTTGGTAAATACTAAACATTTTTATATAACATTTAACTGCGAATTATGTCATCATAAACACCAAACAGAAACATATTACGATTTTGACTGCTTTGTAAACAAAACTTGAAGGACAAAGTTATGTTACAGCTCTTATAATTTCATTTCTGTAACTCAGAAAAATATGAAAGTGGCAAAAAAGAACTAAATAGATCAGTTAATTGAAAAACGTAGATTTAAACACTATCTTTTTTTTATATTCTTCTTCTTTTCTCCTAGGATTATTGTCACTATGTTCAGTATACTAATCTGCCTTCCCTAGCTTAGTCAATTCTTTCGTTGATGCATTTCGGAGAACCTCCATCTTCAAAAACTATTTCTATACCCTTTTTTTTGCAGTCGGTTTACTACTTTGTGCTATTGAATTCTTCATCGTGTATTCATTCAACAACTCCATACCTTTTAATCATTTACTATATATTTTGCCAGCTCATAGGCTGGCGCTGTCCTATAATTAATCACTGGCCTAATCAGATGATTTACTTTGTGTATTTTCACTTGGGATCTCATTGCAGGCAATTGGATTCATATTTATATATCTATACTGATTTTCTTGGATTAAGTGTTTTGAATTTTAGATTACCTTCCTAATTTCCTTTTAATATATATCAGTTTTATTTTTTCCCCGTTCTTGCACTCTGTCTTCGTTATAAACTCTTCAGTTTTCCGTATGTAATCTTCCTTATTTATCAACACTATCGCGTTCCCCTTATCCGCCTTTGTAACGATAACATCATTATCCCCTAACGTTCTTACTAAGCCTTGTGCTGCCCTTTCTTCCTTTTTATCTTTTTTCTTATTTAATCTTTGTTTTATTCAAGATTTCTGTTGCCAAATGTCTAACGTGATCGTGTTCTTTGTTAGGTATTAATGCATTGCGTTCTCTATGTCCACTATGTTTTGCTCCACATCTTTCTTGATATTGCTATTCTTTATGTTATGTTTTAACCCCTTTGATAATAAAATTTCTTCTTCTTCCTTTAGATCCACCTTTGCTAGATTCACTATTCTTTCATGAAATTCCTTCAGTTCGTAATTACTTCTTTTGCTTGTGTTCTTATTATTTATTAGTGTTCCTAATTTTTTATTCAACTTATTGTATTTACTTTTAGCTTCTTTGTTCATTTTGTTCATAATACACTCTATTATCTCCTTTGCAATTTCTCCTAACACTATTTCATTTAATATTAGATGTAATTTTATTATTTTCTTATTGATATTTCTCATTTTGCTGTATAATGTTTTTATTTCCATCTTTATCCAATCTTTTTCCGCCTTCTGGATTGCGTATTTTGCAGCAAAACTATTTGCTGTTTGTTCTATTCTTGATTCTTGCATATGAAGGAATCACGTTATTTATAATACATTGTTTGTTAAACCATATGTTGGCTATCGTCTTATATAACTTCCTAAAACTAAATTCAAGTCTTTTCAGTAACATCGTCCGGCTGACTACACTGAAATTCTTTTTCAAGAGTATAGAAATAAAACACTATCTGTTGGATTTATTATCAACTATTACTGACTAAAGTATAATAACGATAGTTCCTTGTGCCACATTTGTCACTAGTAAATTAGAACAGAACAATGATAGATCATTGCATAGCAGCCAAAGAGTTAATATTAATGGACTATCGTTAATGTATGACATGTTATATTCAGTTATAAGATGTGTCACAAGTTATATGTTCTTAATATGTATAGCTTGACGTTATTGTTGGGATTTGTTAACCATAAAGTATTTATTTTTTTATTCATGAGATATATTTTAAATATTTTAAGATATGTTAGAAACACGTATTGTGATACATAATATATGTCAGTTTGTGCAGTAGAACAAGCAATTCACAACCTTCTCTCGCTTTGTCAGTTCCATATGTGGCAACAGCACAGATTTGGTGCTAGTTGTTTTTTAAATGATGCCCCAGCACTTTTAAATTTCTTATCTGGATAACTATAGAAATTAATAAAACATTATAAAAATAATTAATAGATGATAGAAAACAATATAATTCATCTCATATTAAGATTTACTATTTTTTTAAAATACAATCTTATTAATTTAACAAACTGTGAAGGCAATTCTAGAAAAACCAAAAAATCACATAAAAGATGTGCTGTAGCGTGTAAAATATATTATAGTAGAGGCACTAATATAAATCCATGCACACAATTGCAATAAAAATAAGTGAATACTTAACACACATAGTGATAAAATAACACCTTCATATAATAATAAAAATCATTACATATAATTATTAAATGTTCACAGATTTTGACATTTAATATAAAAAAAGTATTTGTTTTACCATTTTTCTGTAGTATAAAGTTATAGTAATAATTATTAACATGCCTGTAGTTTAACAATATTATAGGTTTGAACAAAGTTTTTTTGAGTAAAGAAAAGTTTAAAAAAACACTCTTAAGAGACAGAATTTTAAGTATTTTTTGTTTTTAACTTTTCGGTCTTAAGGAAAAGATCACACTTCATGCAAGTGAAAATAAAATTGAGGGCGACTTAAACTTTGCTTTAAAATGTTCACACACATAAGGTATAAATAAGTGTGAACTAAAATTTTAAAAGAAGCAATAATCTACTTACACTTTGAGTTAGAGGTGGCACTCCTTTCTGAAGGACAAAAAAAGTTAAAAGAGACATAATTATTAGACAAACATTTGTTACAACATTAAAGCAATTTTTTATTAATGTACTATTCATGTAAATACATAGTGTCCAAAAAGTGACGCAACCTTATGGTAAAGTAAGAAAGTAATTTTATTCTAAGAGTTTATCACAAAAACTGTTGGAAGTGAGCTCCATAATGTGATTAACACAACTGAATACAACGTTGTGTGTTACTAACTACATGTAACTTTATTGAGAAATTGCAGCAACACATGTTTTGATTTCTCCTTGCAGTTTGAGAATGTGTGACGATGAGTTTGTAAGCAGATTCCTTAAGGTATCCTCACAAGGAAAAGTCAGGTGGTAATAAATCAGGGTCCTGAAGAGGTCACAGCCCCTTTGAAATAACTTGTCTGTGAAAAATTGTTCCAAGAAAGTCATGGTCCACATGTATTGTTGTTGGTCTGCAGGAATAGTATTCATAAACCCATGCTATATTTAAAGTTCATAGTTGATTGTGTACATAAATCAGAAAAAGTTAACAATGAAAATGATTACACTACCCTTAATTATAATTAAAAATAAAATAAAACTTTAATTGTGTCCTTTGAAGTATTCTGATTTGTAGTTAGTTTGAATAATAATTTAATGTTTTGTAAATTTGCTCATAAGTTTATTTATTAATTAGATGCATTTTTTGAAATAAGATGTATAACGTTTTCATTAAAACCATTTTACATTAGTTTGAATGCAAAATTTTTGTTTATTTATATTATTGTAGTCAAAGTTATTAATACATTAAGTGGATCTCACCAAACTGTAGGTAATTTCACTGTTTTTGTTTTATATATATATATATATATATATATATATATATATATATATATATATATATATATATATATATTTAAAAGTATATATTATATATATGTATATTTAAAAGTGGATTTTTCTTATTTGTGAGGTTTATTTATTTAAATTTACTTAAACACTTTTCATAATGTAATAACTTAATAAACTAATTGACACAAATTTTGTTTGTAACACTGTATTGCCTTCTAATTGCCTCGATGTTTTGTCCAACACTGTTTTTGGCTTGGGTTACATATGCAAGCTTTTTTCACGATGGACTATTGAGATATTACACCATTATCACAAGGCACTATTTTGGGTCACTTTTAATTTTGTCAATTTCATTTAGCTATTTTTTATAGAGAAAAATGTTATCCAAATATTGTTTTGTATTTATAATTTAGAAAATTACAGACTAACTCCTTTAAGTAAACTTATAATTACATAAAACTAATTGTCCACGAAATTAAAATGCTTTCAATTTGCCTTCCAGGTTTTCAAGTTCATGATAGTTTCAAAAATCATTAAACATGGAAAACATCATTGTTCACAGTCTTTAATTGCCTATTTGATGCCTTGTTTCCCACTAATTTATCACAAAATTTTTGTTTTCTAGTTGCAATGGAAAATTTGAGGTCTACAAAATATAAATTATTTATTTGATGAAATTTACTCACACACACACACACACACACACACACACACACACACACACACACACACACACACACACACACACACACACACACACACACACACACACACACATATTCCGTTAAAACTAGGTATATATATATATATATATATATGGTTCACCTAGTTTGACTGGTTAAATTATTACATTAATAAAATATTATTGTTTGGAATCTCTGACATCAGGCTGGTCAACTTGTAAAGTCATCATGGTCGGTCTGTGATGTATTGTTTTCTTTTTGTATACTGATATTCATGAAGAAATATACAGTTTAAGTGTGTTATTTTAAAATTATGAATTCTTGCATAACTTGTAGAATAATGTAACTTTCTTATTTTCCCATAAGGTTGTATCACTTTTTGAACACTCTGTATTAAACACTTTGAAATTAAAGACATAGATGTAATTGAATGAGTGTAGATTTCTAGATTGTTAAAAACATTCATTGTTAATAAACTGTAAACAAATAGTGTACTAGGAATGTTAACACATAGCAATCCTATAAACTAGTTTTACGAAAGTAAGATTGAATGTAAGGTTTAGTAAATCAGTATGAATAAAATGTCTGTTAAAGGTAAATGTAGTTTGAAAAAAATGGTGGTTTATGGTTGCTTCTTGAATTAGTAGTAAGATGGTATTTATTAAAAACTATTAAGTTTGATAGTGATAAGTAAGAATACAACAACCATTTTGTCAATTGACAGCTTAATAAAGCCTTGAGGCTCCAGATCAAGCTGAAACATGGATCGACATTATTTTTAACAGCAAGGAGCAACTTCAACTTGAGGTGGCAAAATTGCACAAAATGAACTGTGCTTTCAATATTGGATGTATGTAAAAATAGTAAATAAAATTGTATTGCACTAAGGACTTGATTTTCCAAATTGGATGGGACCAAAGCTTTTTTGGATAAGCAGAAATAACCCAAAACATCATTTTCAGTATGACCTGAGACATGAAATAACGTTATCGTAAGCTACCGTACAGTAAATGTCAATATCCTTTAAAATTGCTGGTGGGGTGATTAAATCAATTTGGTTTTATTTAAATTTAAATAAATCATTTCAATATGCCGGGACTTTAGATAAACTTATTCTGAATAATCGGGTCCTTAATGCACATAACAGATTACAGAACTTTTCATTTGGTGTTGAAAAATGTGCGAAAATCAAATGACAACATTTATCACGATTTTAATATCTGACACAGTTTTTTTGGTAACTTTTCTTTGGTAAATTTTTTTGGTAACTTTGCTGAGTAATACACAGCATTAACGTTTTGGTGTTGTATTTTAAGAAACATCGCTGGACTTGTTGATCTTTTAAGAGATATACCAGCTATTTTAAAAGAGCTACTGTTTAAAAGTTCACATTTTTAAGGCAGCCAGCTTCACCTAACTCCTAGCCGCCTTGATGTTTATCTGACATTAATTGTAAAGTATTGTTGATAGGATAGTGAGGTCAGAACTTGTACAGTATATTAATGAAGGCTGTAGGCATATATGAATTTGAAAGGGATAAAACTGTATTCTGTGTATTATTTACATTTTATACCAACAATTAATAACAGCAATTCTTAGATTGTTATTATATAATCTTGAAAATAAGGAAGATTTTTTGCCACATCACAGTATATGTCTTAACCAATTCATGAAAATCTACGTTAGTGTAATATATAAGCATCTACCTCGAATTGAAATAGTGACGTAAAGTCTAAAATAACATAAAAGTTACTAGAAAAAGGTCAGTACTAAAAATGTTTTCTACTTTTATTGTACAGTGACAAAAGTTGGTAACTTAAATTAACTTGACTGATTCAAAGACACTTACACTTACTTCTTAAACACTTAGCCCATGACTCACTGTACCTTAGTGAAATCTAGTTATTTAATATTAAGGAAAAAATATTATTCTTCACTTACTCTAGGTTGCGTGAGCTTCGCTGGTGAGAACACTTTTGGCTGGACTGGAACGGAAACTTCCTGGATTGTGTCACCTAATTCGGCTTCTTGAAGGGCTTTGTACGTCTCCGACTTTGCAGGATCGTATACCACCGTCTTCTTTTGGCTGTAGGTAGAAGAACAGGAACGAGGGGAGGAGGAAAACAGTTCAACAAGGGTTCATTTTAAAAATTTAAAGAAAAATAGTTAAAATTTGTTACAGTATTTTTGAGTTTACAAAAATATTGTGATAAAAATTGAAAAAAGCATGAATCAATAAGTAAACAAATGTTTGCAAATATGATGTATAAATGTTTTGTAACAAAGTGTAATGAAGATTTTCCAAAGAAAATAGTTTTGTTTATAAATTTGCGTGTTTTGAGTAATTGTAGTTTCGGAATATAGATTGAAGCATTTAACAAATAATAAATATTTGGTGTTAATAATAAACATTCCCACATTAAACAACAAAAAGGTATCAAAAAGCAGTTTGATTTCAAAGCAAAGTAAAACAAAACGATTGTTTTGGGAAATTTTCGTAGAAATACGAAGGGAATGGGGATCATTTTATCATAGGAGTAGGAAAGTGACTTAGTTTTTTGGTTTTTGTGGATTTGTTTTTTGTTTCAGGAAGGACAGGTCAATGAAAATGCTAATATTAGAGATGCAGAGCACAGTTCTCTAAGAATAAGGTTCTAAGCTAATACAGTATAAAAGTTAGAGGGCTAAGGTAACAAACATTATTTGTTAGTCTATATATATGCCAGGGATCCAACACTTAAAACTTACTTTATACACAATTAAAAAAATATAAATATGTAGGAAGAAAATTTAAATTTGATAAAAGTATTTAAAATATATATTATTTTGTATAATATATTTTTTAAATATAATATTATTTAATATTTTAAAAATGCACAATTGTTTATTTATAATTAATAATTTGTACATTTTGTTTTTGTGAAACGTTTTCAAAACTAGTTTTTGGGATTATTATTAATTAAAATTCTATAACTTGAACAGTAATTGTGTACTAAAAACTTTTGTATAAATAAGTGTATTGAAATTAACTTTTATATTGAAATTAATACAGCCTAGGTTATTTTAGAAAAAATAAAGGTAATTTTTAGGCTATTTAATTGAAACTGTTAGTTAATACTGATATGGTACTTTAGGCATAGATAAATTAAATGCAAGCATTATTTAGTAGACTTGTGAAGAGATAGGTTTAATTTTTAAGCCTGCTGCTATATTATTACTAATATTGTTAAACTACACTAAACACAGTATCTATGATTGTAGTTATTAGTAGCTGAGTGTCCAAATGATCTGGACTTTCCCAAATATCACCCACTACTCTAATGTAACATTAGATACAAATACAATTATTGCCTATGCTTCATTCTTTTGTGTGTTATGTGTTTTATAATTTGTGAAAGTTTATATTTTTGCCTTTGATATAAACATTACTTTGTTACAGGTATAAATTATGAAAGTGTTAGCGCTGGAATCATATTTATTTATGATTTTTATAAGCGGATATTGATATTTTGTTGGTATTTTTTGTTTTTGTGTGGACTGTGTAAGGTTTCCTCATTCCAAACAATGGTCAGCTATAGTGTTGAATTAGCAGCACATATATTAGCCATGTTTACGTAATTTTCTACCACTATGTCATAATAAAGATGTCAAAATAACTTTTTAATTTAGCAAAATAAAAAAAAGTATAGAGTATCCTGGTTCTTCCATTTTTTTTTTTTTTTTTTTTTTTAATGAACGACCATAAATTATTTGGAAATGAATGCAGAAACACTGAATTGTGACATAGCTTTTGCCTTAAGCAGTGACTATAAAAATCATATTAAAAACTATGTCATATAGGCTAAACAATCTGCAAATAAAAGAGTTTTAATGAAACTAATTTAATTTAAAACTATGGCGTTTTAAATTTGATTTTTATGTTTGTATTGGTTTAAGTTAAATATTTCTTTTAATGTATAATGTTATCATTTTTAATACTACAACTTTTAAAAATGAAAGACTTGTTTTTAATTTATATACTTATACTTATAATTTATATACTTAATTTAATTTATACTTTAATTATATACTTATAATTTAATTTATATACTTAAAATGTATAAGTACATTTATTCATAGTTAAATATACTTTACAGGTGAGTTCTTTATTTAATTCAGTGCTTGATAAAGTATGTATAATAAATTTAAAAAACTATATAATATTAACTGGTAATAATTAATGTTACTTGTGTTAACTGAAATACAGTAATCCTATCAAAAGAGACCTATATTTAGTGTACTAGATGTATTCATATAAGAGAGTTAATTTGATTTTATGATTTGTAGAAAGCTAAAGCTAGGTATACGTTTTTTTTTAATACACACAGAATAATTTAAAGATTGGTTATTTTATTGAAATTTTACTAATGTTATTTTAAAGTGATTAAATTAACCTAAAAGTGAAAAGTGATTTACACCAGTAATGTATTACTGTACAAGAAGTAAATAAGATATATTGATATTACGTAACATAACATAAATATGTTTTTGTGTAAACGTATTTGGTATATTTGCAGGGGACATCTTCACTAACTGCCAGTAAATATTACAAACATGTAATTTTAGTTATTATACATTTATTATGTGTTGTGGTTTAATAGTTGTATAGTTGTATATTTAATACTTGGACTTCAATAGAATGCCTTGACTCTATGTACCACTATTATTGTTATATTCATTACAGTCTTTATTACAGGCTTAATTTACCTTTGTTATATAAAATAACGACTGTTCCAGTTTATTTTAATTAATTTTTTGTCCTACACACTGCAGAGTATCTTTTAGCCTTGACAAATTTAATAATAAACTAACATTTTTTGGCAGCCATAGGCAACATTTAATTTCTAAAAATAATCTCACTTATAACTGTGTTTAGTCATAGTCATGGAAGAGTTCTTTATTTAATTTAGTGCTCGATTAAATATTTATAATAAATTTTAAAAATACGTAATATTCACACATAATAAATAAGGTTATTTGTGTTTATATTACACAATTTAAATTGTTTTGGCCTATGTTACCTTTATGTATAATATCATATTAATTTATAAGTTAGTTGGTTATTATTTTTGTATTTTTAATAAAAATAATATTCACACACAATTTTATTTATAGTTTATCACTCATTAAACTTTAGACTACAATAAATAAAACAAAAAAGCCAGTTATGAAATATTTATTTTGTTGAAGTTTCCCACATGAAATTTATACTGGAAAAAATTAATATATATTATCTTCAGCTATCATTAAATTAATTAATAATGTAAATTTTATTTAAGGATAATGGTATTTCTTTCTTTTTACAATCTTTCATAATGCTTAAAGGTGTTTGATTTTTTATTTAAAATAACTTTGTATCTTAGCCTGAATTTTAGACACGAATTAAACATTTATATGCTACGATCAGATTTCAGTCTTCCTTCAGTTTAGTAAATAATTAATAATTTAACATAAATTCTCTTAACGAAGACACACATTTCATATTACTGAATACATGTAGAACAACCATAGAATATAAATGTTAAAGTCAAAACTGGATGATAAAAATACTGTTTTCATGATCTTTGCATAGAAAATAAATACATCATCAAGAATAGTAATAATTGTAGGAATGTATGGACTACAAAAAAGGAAATAACTTATCTAGAGACAGATCTGAGTTGAGATTAGATGAAACTACAATAAGTGTTGAAGACAGATCTGAGTTGAGATTAGATGAGACTACAATAAGTGTTGAAGACAGATCTGAGTTGAGATTAGATGAGACTACAATAAGTGTTGAAGATAGATCTGAGATGAGATTAGATGAGACTACAATAAGTGTTGAAGACAGATCTGAGTTGAGATTAGATGAGACTACAATAAGTGTTGAAGACAGATCTGAGATGAGATTAGATGAGACTACAATAAGTGTTGAAGACAGATCTGAGTTGAGATTAGATGAGACTACAATAAGTGTTGAAGACAGATCTGAGATGAGATTAGATGAGACTACAATAAGTGTTGAAGACAGATCTGAGATGAGATTAGATGAGACTACAATAAGTGTTGAAGACAGATCTGAGTTGAGATTAGATGAGACTACAATAAGTGTTGAAGACAGATCTGAGATGAGATTAGATGAGACTACAATAAGTGTTGAAGACAGATCTGAGTTGAGATTAGATGAGACTACAATAAGTGTTGAAGACAGATCTGAGATGAGATTAGATGAGACTACAATAAGTGTTGAAGACAGATCTGAGATGAGATTAGATGAGACTACAATAAGTGTTGAAGACAGATCTGAGTTGAGATTAGATGAGACTACAATAAGTGTTGAAGACAGATCTGAGATGAAATTAGATGAGACTACAATAAGTGTTGAAGACAGATCTGAGTTGAGATTAGATGAGACTACAATAAGTGTTGAAGACAGATCTGAGATGAGATTAGATGAGACTACAATAAGTGTTGAAGACAGATCTGAGATGAGATTAGATGAGACTACAATAAGTGTTGAAGACAGATCTGAGTTGAGATTAGATGAGACTACAATAAGTGTTGAAGACAGATCTGAGATGAGATTAGATGAGACTACAATAAGTGTTGAAGACAGATCTGAGTTGAGATTAGATGAGACTACAATAAGTGTTGATTTTGCTTTGTTTTATTTATTTTTTCCTTTAGTTTAATGTTTTGTTATTTGTATTTAAATTTTAATTTCATGTCATGGCGATAATGATCCTATGATATTTTAATGAAAAGAAAACTATCGTATCCAGTTTTAATATATGAAATGAAACTATTTTTGAATTTCATAACAATTACACATTATAATTATTAATATGTAAATATAACTTTCTTTTTTTTTTTTTTTTTTGGTGTTTAACGTCCGACTATTGTGTACACTTGGGCTAATGCAGACGATGGGATGATTTACAGCATTTGAAAATGCCAAGCCCTGGCCTGGAATCGAACCCGGGTCCTCGGGATGAAAGCCTAGCACGCTATCAACTAGGCCACCGAGGCGGCTACTTTCATATGTAGCATAGTGTATTCTACTGTAATTATTATTATTTATTACTTTTTTCATAACATCCATACTTTATACCAGTCTGACTAGAATATTACAATGAGGCTCACATACATCCACAAAGATACAAAGTTATTCCAATCAGCTACATAATATATGTGTGTGCCATTCATTGATAACCTCTTTGAAGTTACATATCTAATGAAAATATAAATGTGAATGCATTATGCTTATTTAAACAAACTAATTTATAAAAAAACTGCAAGCCAGGCATTATACTTGCCTTAGATGGCTGGATGGACGTCCAAACACTGGTGTTGAAACCCTATTGCAAAAGTCACAGTAAAACCTCACTCGAATACAAATTAGGTTATTTACAAAGCAACAGGAATCTATTGTAAATTTTCATAATAT
>CM040185.1:70482539-70685039 GCA_022606455.1 Callitettix versicolor
CCACATTATCTATTGTTGGTTTCAGTCAAATCGAATAGTCAGGACTGTACTGTATATTGTTTATATTTGAATATTTAAATTTAAACAATTTTTTTCTTTTTATTTAAAAACTGATGCATTTTAAATAAATAAAAGTAAAATAGAGTATGTAATATTTTTTTCTTTCAATATGTTTCTACTTTCTTCGTAACAATATTTTCTGTTCAAATTCAACAAGACACGTTCAAAGCGAATAAAATATAATATTGTAAAGTTAAAAAAAGAAACTGTTATTAAGCAAGAAAAACAAAAACAAAGGCACATAGACACATTAAAACTATAAACATATGTAAATACAAATAAAATTACCGAGAGAGGTTTTACTGGTTTCAAAATCAGTTTCAACGTTTCTATAACTCATAATTTAATTTCATTTAAAATTTTGTTTAATGAAAATTAATACTTAATATACACTAAAAATTGAGTCTATATTTCGAATATATAATATTCTCAATTAACTTACAAAAAAGTTTAATGGAATTTTGAAACACATACTATTGTTATATTTTGAATAAACTTTCAAGTTTTGAAAGCATTTTCTTAGTTTTTTTAAATAGTGAAAAAAATTTCATTCATATATTATGTACTTGTAAGTAGAATATGTTGTAAAGTAAGAGATAATTTAGAAAACAAATTTATAAAGTAAAATGGACGTAAGCCTAAAGATATTAAGCTATAAAACTAAAGAATCATTATACTTACGGAGTTGCACCAGTCTGCGAGTGGATGCTGTCTATAATGTTTTGTTCCGAGTAAAGGCCGATCGGTGAATTGAATGGATGATGCACTACCTGCTGCAATAATTAACAACATAAATATTGATGCTTACACAAACATGTTTACTCAATTGGCTTACAGTTAAACCAAAAAGCCTACTACAATGATGATCAGAGCCAGTGGCCTACACTGTAAGCTGTGGCCTTGCCATATACACTGTGTTTCACAAGTATAAATTATTATAATTACATGATGTTTAAACAAAATAATAGGTATTCAATCTTTTAGTATGGTTGTTTTTTTACTGAAAATAGGAAAATTCCCAGATTTAAAACATAACTACCATATATATTTTGTGTGAACCCAAGCGAATGTTTTATACAAACAAACATTTCAGACATTAAAAATATTAACGACTTTTGCAGGATAGATTAACTGCAACGAATTATCTTTACAAACGAAATCAGCTGCTTATTTAAACTGATCGAACAAATAGCTAAAATAATTAATTGTCGAACAGTCTAATTTTGTTAATGTTAATGAAAATAAAGGCATATGAATCTTTCCTACTTTTTAAACTAAATTTACAAAGCTACATGAATGCTTTATAAGTGAGGCTTTGCTTATAAAATAAATGAAATACTTTTGGGAATTTTAATTTGAAAAATAAAATTTCTGGTCAGTTATTATACAGAATAATATGGTTTATAAAGAAGTAATAGGCCTTAAGTCACCATTCAGATTCGTAATGCTCTAAAGTTTGCATGTGTAATAAATACATACATTAATATTGTTTTACATACGGTAACTTATATTTGCTTCATATAATTAGATAATCTATGAACTTCGTAATGCTGAAACGTTTTTAACTTCGAAATAACGATTCTAAAATTATTTAAAAATTTAATTCAATACAATCAAATTTAGTGCAATTGATATACTTTAGTCAGAATATAACGATCTATCTTTTTCAAAAATATGCGATACCGTTGACAGACAGTACATGCAGGCCTACGGGTTGTTTTTATTTGTGCTCATTGTTCAAAATTAGCAATAAAAGTATTTGTTTTTTACAGTTGTATTATTTTATAATAAATCTAATTTGTTTGTTTTATTTGTTTATTTTCATTTACATTTGTTTATTTTATTTAATTTAATTTACTCTTGGACCACAGATTTCGAATTTGGTAGACTACATCGAATCAAGTTACGAATATGTTAGCATACACATTGTCCAAAATGTCAGCATCAAGAAACGAGACTAATTTTTCAGGTTTTTTTTCCAATAAATTCTGAATTGGCAGGAAATAAATTGAATGTTCCAAAGAAGAAAGTTTGTGTAATGTTTCTTTCACCAATTTATTTGTAATTGCGTTTATTATTCCAATCTAAGTTTAGTGTGTGGAAAACAGAAGCTATTGGCAAAGAATAAATCATTCAAAACTACCAAGAATGTGGACTTTTGGCTTTGCAAGATTTTAAAGAAAACTCCATAACCTCCAAAAACCTTTCTTACGAAAGGTTCATTATTTTTGGCAATTTTCTTGTACTGCAATATTTCTTATTTAAAATGTCATTACATTGACCAGAGTTGATTTTTCTTGTCATAACGAAATAACGTCATGTAAGTTAAAATTTGAAAAGAAGATTTTGAGAAATAAGGTCTTTTGGATTACAGTAGTTTTGAGTTTCATTCCATTGCTTCTTACCAGAATTTTTGGGAATAACAACGAACAAAACATGTTATTAAGGGCTATAATTAAAACAATTTTGATCAAAATTTTGATAAAAATATCTATGAATTTTCTTACAGACATCCTATACACTTTTTCTTTATATTGAGCAGCAAGAAAACAAAATCTTGGTTGTTAAGGGTTAACAATGATTACAGTGTTTACTATTGTGTTTAAATATAGTTTCGTTAGCAATAATCAAACAATTGACCAATATTACCAGTGTAGGAAAATAACGAACATTTTATATGTTCTAATCTAGTGAGCAGTGACAACTGAAATCTCGTTCAATGCTCGTGCATTGCCATCGCCTCAAGAGTTATTGTAATAAATGTACGTCACCTACTTTCAGCTATATTCGTATAATTAAGACACTTATTTTGGAAACTCTTCAAACTATATTTGCAGGCGGTACAGTTTCAGCTGTTTTATTCTATGGTAGATAATTTTAGAGTGAAGCTAGCTTGGCGCACAGATTCCATCTAGCTGGCACTGGACCAAGCCAATCCGTTTTGACCGACGGCTATTTCCAAAGATATCCTATTACATAAAGAATCTGCAACTTGTTTTCAAATCACTGATACTGTTTACTCATAAGTCTGGTTAAATATTACTTTTAATTTACATTAGAGATGTTTCAAATTTGTTTGTATTGGCATTTGTAAGTTTTCATTTGGTAAATTATTATTTCAATTGTTTATAAAGTTTTTTGTATTTTATTTTGTTCCTGGAAATGAAAAAAATGTTTATTTGAGTCTTATTTGATAAGAGATTAAGCATACATTTTTCATTTAATGTAACTGTTTAAATTAAGTAAAAAATTAAACATAATACTGGTAGTAACATTATAAACATTAAAATAAGGTTATGTTCATAAAATTATGAATACTGCATTAATGATATGTTGACATGCTTTTAAAACAACACAAAATATAAGTGTATTAATTTCATTTTTTTAAAACATGCAAACAAAACAAAACAAAAAGTAACTTGATTATTCTTGAAACTTGAAACATCATTAATGAATGTTTCGTTCAATATACAGAATAAATGAACCATCAGTACAGACTAATTAACTTCAACAATTATGTAATGGTGTAAGCCTACATAAAATTATTACATATTATGAATATTTGTGACTGATGTATGCCACGTAATAGACAAAAGTCAAGACTGTAAAAATAGGGGGACTGTAATAAATTAAAGTTGAATAAATTAACACTTTATGCATTGATAAGAACTTTTAAAACCACCAAATGAGCACCAATTTTGTTGAAATTAAACTATTTGAGTGTAACTAAGAAGCTAAGTGTAACTGCAAACTCTAAACATTGTTGTACCGGATCTAAACGTATGAATGTATTGAATGTAACGAATTGGCCTATGAGTGTATTCGGCTGAAGGTGAGACAGTACAACCCCAAATGGTGTTGCCAATACACAGGGTTGCCAATAAGCTAGACACCCTTATTCCCTGTCTCTATAACAGACTGCAACAATTAGGAAATAGAGGTAACCGAATTGGTTAAAATAACCGTATAAAATTAAAATTTTAACAAAATTAAAATGACTAAAAAATAAAAAATAATTTTAAAAAATATGTCTATTCTTAAAATTAAAAACAATTTAAAAATATATGTTTCTTGGAATTCATATGTTAATGGTGTTCAAGAACAAATGAAAAATTCAAGGATCTTAATGGATCCCCAGATTAACTTGAGGAAATTAAAAAACAAAAATATCTTCGTAAAGATATAACAGAGGAACCAAAAAGATCTTTCCTAAAATCTGAGACAGTGGTTTTAGAAAAGGTATGAGTGTAAAATGTTGGGAAAGAACCTAGATTTCGATCTTAGTTTACTAAAGCTCTTGTAGAAAGTGAATAACCACTATTGAGTGATCACTTATTACGAAATCAATGAGTTCAGAACTCAAACCGAAAAGTCTTTATCTTTCTGCTATCCAAAATGCTGATTAATTAAAGCATTAAAAAACTTACTAAATTATCTTTTTTAATGATTAAATGTCACTTATTTACAGTCGATTAACAACTGTTAAGATGAAAATTCATTTTTTTCACTCTTGATCGAGTTAAGCCTGATCCAGCTATTCTGGCATAACTTCAACAAACAAAATGCATGCTAGGTTAACACATTTTTTAAGTTTGTCACACTGTGATAACAACAGTCTAAAATCATACAGTTGCATTATTCGGAGTTGCGACACTAACGTCGTATGGAGACCAGGAATTTACCATTGCAAATTATTAAATTTAGAATTTGTCAATCATTTCAGTAATAATAATTAGCGATTTTAATAATTATTGAAAGATTCATTTATGAAATTTAAATTTCTATCACTCAGGAAAATAATAATTTTTAGTGCCTTAAGGATTCTACTGATATTCGATCATTAGTGAGTAGTAAATAGAATAATGGTCATATATTTTGGTTTCATGACTGAATGATGTTAGACTGTAGTTTAGGTTTTATAGTAAACTGTTCAAAATGTTCATATTTTTTTAAAAAAATATTTTTTTTGCATAGGCTAGCATATAATTATATAAATTTTGATAAAACTATTGGCACAATGAAGTAATATTAGTAAAATTACAACAAAACAAAACATATGATTACTGACTTACAAGGAACAATGTGCTTAGAACTAACACAATGTCTATGCGGTGATTTGCTCCGTTTTTTATTTTAAAAAACTAAATTAGTGTTTTAAGTCTTTGTTTAGATGCATTATAAATGAAATCTTCATCATTGCTTTAAAAAAAAATCAGTAACACCAAAATGTTAAAAATGTCTAACTATATCTTTGTTGGGTCAAATTCCGTTACATGCCCTCAACGTTTAAGCTTTTTCTATGCACTTGTACTACATTAAGAGTTTTTTCAATAGGGAAATAACGATTTGAAATGATGCTTTGTAGTTAAAGGACCAATAATCAATTAAAAGATAAGCATTTAAAGTTATTCCAGTGAGCATTGTTATCTGTTCTGTAGATAACGAGTTAACAAAGAATACAACCATCAGACTGTCAACCACAGTCAAAATTCCGTCAATCCAGTGACAAGCGCGCACACAAATACAGTTGACAGGGAACGAGGCTAAATTAAACGTCCAGTATTGTTTAGAAAACCATTCAAAATTGGACAGCTAGTTGTGTGACTTCATGTGGCCCCAAGTGACTTCCAGAGAAAACGAATCTCTTTGAAGCAATACTGCAGGACATTGCTGCTTTTTGGCCAGCCCAGTAGTCATTAAGTTTTCATACCGATATTTGGGTGAAATTTATATTTGTTTTATTACAGAACTAACCTGAACCACCTGTTTTTATTCCTTTTTTCACCTCCAGTTTCCATCCCTTCTCTGTAGAAATGAATAAAAAGAAGTTTAAATGTTGGGGGTGTATAGCAGAAATTAACCGTTTGTTGGAACTAATCTATTAAGCACTTCTTTAAAATCATTGTTAAACTTTTCAGGTACGTAAGCAGTTTTGAAGTTAAAATATTAACACTTTGAACAGCTTAATGGTGGATATAGGGAAACATGGATCCAGAGCCAAGAGTAACACTCGACCTTTTTGTGAGGATCATCCCCAACAACCCGCTGGAGAACGGTGTCTGCAACCTACAAACAGACTATCATTGCAGAAAAGCTGTGAAGAAATTAAAACTATGAAGACATCAGCTGTGTGTGTGTATGTAGCTTGTTATTAATGGATGTATGTCACTGATAAATTACAATAACTTCAGTTATTGAGTAGTTCGTAATTAAATTGTTATTTAGTTATATGTATGTGTGACAGTATGAGTTGCTACTTATTTTATTAGGCTTACTTCATTAACTTAAATGAGGTATTAAATGTTCAAAAGAAGCATACTATGAATCTGGAAGCAATTTATAAGTAATAAATTATATATAAAGGTATTGTGAAAACATACGTTCAAATAAAATAATAATCATGACACCAAATTGTGTTACATTAAGGTAACAAAATATTACGCAAACAGACATTTCAATATGCCCACATGTTTATATATTTTACATTAAAAATACAAAAATGAGCCCAGATTGCTGCAAAACTCATAACGTTTCTCAAACTTTTTTAAAAATCTGCTTTAACCACATAATCAGTACTGGATTTTTCATAATTAATTTGTATTTTCAGTGTTATTTAAAATATTAATTTAAGCAGATTACCACGTTATAATCTGATTTCTTCTAAAAGTATACAATAAAAAAGTTGTAGTATCGTAAACATTTTGAATTTTCACAATTTAGAAACTGTTGTGTAGCTCTTGATGGGTAACAGACATGATATATATATATATATATATATATATATATATATATATATATATATATATATATATATATATATATATATATATATATTTGAGTTTGTGTGTGTGTGTGTGTGTGTGTGTGTGTGTTTTCGAGTGTTTCTGATTATATCAGTTTTTATTGACATTACCTCTTATTATATAACAAAATATAGTTTATCTTTGTATTGTTTAAGCCAATGCCTCATAGTTTTTGTAAAACAGACACTTAAATGCTAAAGAATAATTTTTCAAGACACATTTTTATAAATCAGCAATTTACAATGCCACTAAATAGATACAGTATTGAACATTGTCACAGAAAGCAACTATTTTTCTAACAGTAAAATATCTAAAACTATTCATAGCCAACTACTCATTTATTCAGTCTTCAAAATAAGCAACTAAGTTATCATATTCTAAACATTGCTACAGTTATATTTTCGTCTAAGTGATGGTTATATGGTATTAACTGTAGGCTAATGAAACAGATGAGGCTATTTTAAAATGACCGAACATTTTACAACTGATTGCCTATTAGTGAAGAAACAAATTTTTATTTTAGGGTCTACGATTTTTTAATTTTATTATTAATACAGTATTGATTGTAATATTTAGGATTAAAAAAGTTACGTTTACAATGTGTTCAACTCATTTATAAGTTTTGTACATTAAATGCAATTTATTAACGATTTGTCATTGAAAAATGAGCTATTGGAGTGACCATACGAACTAGGAACATGAAATGAGCAATGTGTATTTATACAGTAGAGCATTGATAATCCTAATTAATTGAGCCAGACCCATCCGGATTTTTGAAATAAACAAATAAATGAGCTGTAGTAAAAGAAACTTACTAAAGTCATTCATAATTCACTCTGATGGTTACAGAATCGGGGTGGGTGAATGAAATCATTAATCCAGTTAATGGTATTTATGTATTTTAACAGAAAAATATTTTAATTTATCTAAAACATCAGTATGTCACACAACAAACACTGATGTGTTTTGCTGATGTTTTCGTGAAATTGATAGACTTTAATGTCGTTACCATCAGTACTTTTCTATCAATGTTCAATCCAGCAGAGGCAGCTGAAACAAGCAGCTGATGAGTATAGCGACCCAACCATACCTCTAGCTCATACTACCTGCATTCATCTACTCAAGATACACATTTACTACTGTACATAACCTGGCTAACTCTGGTGATATGTGCTGATAGAATGAATGACACCAACCTAATTGTGTATCAAACGGAGCCCTGGGATATCTGCCAATCTCCCAGTGTACTTTAGTCTTACCCATCAAGCTGGACTCTGTTTCGGCATTCATAATTTCCCTACCTACTCATTTTCTCACGAGTAAGAATGTAAATAGAATTAGTGGGAACTCGCTGCACAACAAAAAGCTGGTCAAATGGGGCAGAACCTTTGTAATAAGGGTCAAATGTAAAAGGAAAAAACTGAAAGGCAATTAGCAGAGCAAGCATCTACAAATACATCAGCAATGAATTGGGACAACAATTACAACTGGTGGGAGCCTTCCAACTTGAATCCTCTCCAAATCCTAGAACTTATAGACTGTCACTGAAGATGGCATCGTAACTGAGCATCTCATGAGTATAGAAAGGGGAACATTAGATCCACAAAGTCTTAGTGTAATAGTAACTCAAGAAAGTCATTCATTCATTCATCAATGTTCAACATACAATTCTTGCTCCAACCTGCAGGGCATGGTCAGTTTCATGGTTATGTCGTCAGTGTTTTTAAACAAATATTCATTTTTTCACCATATTCGAATCCAGATTATCGATGATGGTTTGGGCCTTTGATATACGAATTATCGATGCTCTACTGTTTATATATAGTGTTTGTAGTTTTGTTAGGGTGTAATTTATTCTTGACTTTAATGATTAATGATTTTGGTAACAGTTTGGACAAAATTTCATTAACCAATAAAATCTGTTCATTCTATTCAAAATAGCGGTTATTTTAGGTAAAAAAGAACTTTTAACTCTTCATGTTATACTTTTTTATCTGGTTATATCAATTAAATTCTTTTGTTAAACAATAAAAAATATAAATTTTTCAAGATGTTGAATGGACACCATTTTGAAATGAACAGATTTGGCTGAGTAACAAAACTAGTCCAAGCTCTTAACTTTTATGTAAAGTTTTAATCAATTCAGACCAAAATTGTAAACATTTGTGTGTTAAAATACAAAATTATATATATATATATATATATATATATATATAAAATATTTGTAACTAACTAATCATGATGTCCAATCCAATAGCTTAATTTCCAATAGAAATTCACTAGTAACTGGCAATTTATTTTCACTTACCATTTGTACTGTTAAAATTTGAATACATAATATTTCAAGACCTATAAAAGAGTTTTCCCATTTCCTGATTATTGCACGTATAAAAGGCCTAATTTCTCTTCCAATAATGTCTTTCTGGGCCCAGATTAATGGCATAAAATTAGAAAATCTGTTTTATTTCGTAATGTAAGATCATAAATAATATGATATATTGTTTTAAAAAATGTAAATTTTAAATACAGTAATATTTTAATATACTGAGTTGACAAAACACTAACAAAATCACACATTAGTTTAACGATTGAGCCAGTCATTGCTATAAAAATTAAATAAAATTTCTACTTAACTATTATAGATATGATAAAATACTTTCTTTATAAAGTCTGTAGCTACATTTGGAACCACGTAATGGAATTGTTATACAATACTGTTTGAGTTTCAAATGAAATACTTTAACATGCACTTTATATATCTGTATCGTTTTGAAACAAATAATTCGGTAGGGAATTATTTATTAAGTAATATTTTTTGTGACTTTACAATTACAATACAGAATTTACTTTCCAACCTTAAATTAGTAAGAAAAATTTTAGCTTTGTAATTTAAATATTTTGAAATTAAATTTATAAGGTACTTTAAAAATAAGTTTGTATTAATTATGGATCAAACAATATAGTTTCTAGATTAATTTTATATGGTAGTCCAACAGCTGAAGGAGGTCTCAGAATTTCTCACATTTTAATATTACCTTTGGCTAAACATTTAAAAATACTATTTTATTCAAAAAATACAAAATTAAATGAATCTTTTACAGTTTTCTAATAATAATGTAAATTTCAAATACGCTTACATTCATTGTCAGCTAATACCATAATTACACTAAGTAGCTTGACTAGACACTACACGAGTTAATTTTCTAAGATTAATCTAAAAATAGAATAACAAATAAATCTGTGACTAGTTACTTTTTGTTTCATGACAATTTCATGAGGTAACGCGGGATGTGGAGGTGCTGCCCTCATCATCGGGTTAGGGTGGTGACGGAGGTACGATTCTGTCGGTGCGTCATCTCGCTTTACTTTGGCTCCTGGCAGGACCAGAGGTGTGGTTCTGTAGGGCTGAAACAAAAGTTACACAGTTAATTTCAGTCCACATTAGGCCATATTTTAAAATTAATAGTAACATAAGGCAATGGTAAGGATGAAATTATACTGTTCGGCGAACAAAATCTAATTTTTGAAACTAAATACTTTTGGATAGAACGCTGTGTGAAAAAGCTTGCTACGACATGGTTTTTTAATATCATCGGGTCAGTTAAACTAACAAAAACAGAAGACGTTGACATAATGTTTGTAATTAGATCCTGTATAAATTTAGTGGATCCTAATGTATATCCAGTCCAATGGCTCAGCAGTGTTGAAAACTGAAAGAAAATACACCGCAGTTTTGTATAATGAATTGGTTTTTGCTTAAAAATGAAACATTTCAATCAAAAGGTCCTGAAATATGTCCAAGGGTAGCGATGTAAGGGGTCAGGCATAAAAAAAAAAATTTACATAAACTTAATTACTTAGATCATTTTAAATTTTCTCTATTGTCGATCTTCAAAGGAACTTATTCAAAATTTAAATAAAAATTATTTAACTATTTAACGTAAATGAGAAAATTTTTAATTAAAAGAGTTAGAGCTATTTTTGAAAAAATATTTATTTTTCCTTTCTTAGCTACTTTTGTGCTTCAGGTAACAAAAGTAATTCAAAAAACATATCTTGATCACATCGCAGTACTGTAAAAGTTTAACATGGTAAGCTTTCGTGAAACATGAAGATCTGTAAAAAATTAAATTAAAATAGGCTTTTCGAGACAATACCAACATTTTCTCTCTTTAAAATAACGAGAATATATTTTGTTTTAATAAACAATCGCTTATTTCCTCCCCGATCACTTTCTTTACAGATCACAGCGCCTATATTCTCAAGTAAACAAGCACTGTGCAGTTGGGTAACCCGATTGACCCAGATTCTATTTCGGAAGCCCTTCGCCCCGCGTTTCGACACGGCCTCTGACCTGCCTTAACTCTTGTCTCATAAATAACTGGTCCTAATTCAACGCCGTTTCAAAATATCCGTCCGAGTGCGAGATAGATCTGAAAATAGCGTCCATCTTGTGAATCTTAATATTTTTTATCATAACCTCAAAAACTGATTTGCGACCTACTTTATTTAACAACAAACAGAAGCGTGCGTGATGGAACCCATCAGTTTTTTTTTTATTATAAGCAACGTTTCGCGTCATTTTTAGTGAGCTAATTGTGTTAAACGGGGCGCGGGTGTGTCGAGTGGACTTTAAATTTCGAATTCCATTGATAATACGGAAATGATCCTGATGGAAGTCATTATATATTTAATGGATTCGAGGAAGGTTTTAATTCAGATTATGTTGCGAAAACTATTTATTTAAAAAAATCAATATTGTTGGAAATTTACATTTATAACGAGCTGCAATTGTTTTTATTTGAAATAAAGCTTTCACAACATTAATTACAGGCTGGCAGGGTATGTTTTACAATGTTAGTTTTTTGTAAAACAATAAAATTTTGTAACTGTCTGAAAAAATGTTTGACTTGATGTAAGTGAATTTACAAAAAGGTACGGAATTTTATTGTTTCACAAAAACGAACATTGAAAAACATTGCAATTGATATTTTCACACTAACTGAGCTTGAATAATTTTAAAACCTGTATGTGATTTTTAAAAAAAAGTTATCTTGTTATCAGTAGGCTATATTTATAGACTGCTAGATCATAGTGGTCCACTGTTAAAAACTATATTCAGTTTAGATAACTATTTCGTACGTCAAGAAGGCATCGTTTACAGCGCTACCTGACATTGTCATCTTCGTTGCTAATCGGTTGATTCAACAGGCACTGACTTTTGTTCTTCTTCAAGTAGGTCATATAGAACAACGGTTTTGGAATTTTCAAGTAAGTAGTAGATATTTGAAAAGAAATCAAGGTTAATCTTTATTAAGTTGCTACTGTATATAGTGTTAATATATACGAAAATTTATATAATATATACGCGTTAATGTATAATAAACGCAATATTGTAGTAATTGTTTATGATTATTATTAGTTTTACACGAAGCCAAGTAAGTTTGTTGGGTTTATTCTGTAATTGATATACGATTCAAATAAGGAAGAAATATAAAAATCTTCCAAGGTAAGATTTTTCTTGAATATATCAATTAATTGACAAAAGCTCAAAGAGTTTTGTATAATGTTCGCTTACTTTTAGAATGTAAATAATCACTAAATCATTTAGTATATCACACACTAAATAATAAAAATAATAAGGTAAAATGAAACGAGTATGATTTCGTACAACTTTTCTTATGTACTCTAAATTTGTTAAAAATAAATAGCATTTGGGTTAAAAAACGAAAAATTACCATTGTTTAATTTTTCTTAAACATTACATATTACATATTTAGGCAGTATATAATAATAATGAGCTTAGTTAGTAAAGAAAAAGAATTAAATTAATTAATTTAAAAAAACAAATCAAAGTACACTTTACTTATTAATTAAAATTAAACAATTTTCATTTTACATTTTTCAGTTGGCTCATTGCGGTAGCAGTAGAATGCATATAAATGGTAGAAGTATTTACAGACACTAGACAAATTGACTTGAACGTTCATAAAGCATATAATTTAACTCGCAGTAATTAGTTATTTTATAAGGTCGAAACCTGACCCAGCCAAAATGCTACGCCTAGTTTTGTAAAAAAACCCCTAAAATATAGTTTTCTAAATACGGCGGAAGCAGCAGAAGTGAGCAGCATTGGGCTAGCGATCCCACCTTATCTCTAACTCATACTACTCTCATCTATGTACTCAGGACACACACACACACACACACACACACACACACACACACACACACACACACACAACTCTCCCCGAGCTTTTTAATTTGTGCTCTGTATTTTTCATAATAACCTAATTTAATAAATAAAAATAACAAAAATTAATTATCTTTCTTAACTTGACCCTGAATAAGTTTTGAAATCAAGAATGGAGTGTAGGAGTGTGTGTGTGTGTGTGTGTGTGTGTGTGTGTGTGTGTGTGCGTGTGTATGTGTGTGTTGGATTTTTTGTTCTCGAACTGACTTATAAATCTATTTTGGTAATAGCTTGTAACAGTTCGTATAAAACGCTCTAAGTTAACATATTATATATATATATATATATATATATATATATATATAAACGCTATCTATAGAGTTATATATATATATATATATATATATATATATATATATATATATATATATATAATACTGCATGTGCACACGCGCTCACAAACACACACACACACACACACACACATATATATATATATATATACACACACACACACACACACACACACACACACACACATACACACGGATACAAAATTTTAATTAAATTGAAAACCGTTATATAACTTCTCCCGTTCTGACATTTTCGATGTGGTTCTCGCTCCAACTCGTAAATCTAACTAACGATTATACGAGTACATACAGTATATTAGGCAATATGTAATAACTAAGAAAGTAAAGTATAAAAACTATAATTAATTTAACATAGTACAAAACGGTATTTACTTTACAATATTAACATCTAACCAATCTTACTAACCTTATCAAAATTATCTGGCTGTAACGAAATCATTGAAAAGAAGAAACAATTTACGTTGCTTACTCGATCACGTCGTCAAATACTAATCGTGCACAGATGCCAGATAGATTCTTGTTGGCAGTGACAACTGACCTTCGGATTCACGACCTTTATAATCACCCATTTATAGCTTACAATGTAATAAGATTTCGTTCCAAAAAAACATTTAAAAATTACGGCTAGTTTGTTAATCAGTTGTAAAAAATATAGGCCAAGAGTATTTACAAATTTTAAGTTAAAAAAATCACAGGGGTGCAGACTAGCTGAACTTATTGAGAGGATTTAGACGTCCTTCGCGGTACCCGAGTGTAACAACCACTTACACTTACAACACTACACTTACGACTTTAACACTTTAACTGACCCTTACATTTAGGGAGGGTATAATAGCCTCAATGTGATTTTCACCTTAAAATAACAAACAAACAAAATTTAAGTTAAAATTAATTTTGCAAAATCACTGAAAAACTTCGATTAGACTATTCAAGTGAGATTTAAATTTGACAGTAAGCCACATACGTCGTTATGTCCTGTTTAGGATTTATCGATAAATAGCAGGAATTGTGCAACGAGAAAGTCTAAAAACAAAACATATTTCTCAGAGTTTGTTAGAATTTCGGTTAAAACATTTTTTTTTAAAGTTGTTACGGCTAAATGAGTCAAAAAACAATTCTCTATCTTCTGTTACAGTAAAGTCGCTAGTGATTTGGAACTACTTCAGGTGTAGTATAAAGTGTCCCTGTGAGAGTGCAGCACAATGCAAACATAGGTACCAAACAGCTGATTGCTAACAAAAAACGTTATTGAAAATAATATTTTATTTGTTACTGTATCCAAGAATTAAATAATTATTGACCGAATCATTTTTGAAAGTATAATAGATAAGAGAATCTAGGCCAAGGCCAGTTCTAATATGTAAATGTTATTAAATAAAAGACTTTGCTTTTAGTAAACAATAAATACTTTAGCTTAATTTAAGTATGTAATGTAAAATCCGGATGTAGTAAGTTTCATTTGTAAATATGCGTATTTCAGTTAAGTACAATGTTAGAATTTAGTACTTAATATTTTAGGTTATAGTATTTAATAAAAAAGAAGAACAAAGTAAAGCTAATAGTGTTAAATAAACTAACTACAATGAATGGTATTGCTTTATTAATAAGTCATACAAGTATTAAATGTAACTATAATCGCACAGCCCACTAGTTATATTTATATTTGCAGAACAAAACAACCGAGGGATATGGCAAAGAGACATCGATTATTTTTAGGAAAGAACGAGAATAAGCGACGCCTACACTGGCCTTCCACCGCATCAGCAACTATAAAAGATGGTCTGCTTTCATCACGTGACTCAATTATACGTTTAGCGTTGCTCGAAAATAGCTCTTGAAGTTTTTTTCAGTAAAATGTAACAAATATTTTTGTATTTTTATGAAAACGTTACGTTACCGAGAGCAACAATTCGTGTAAACTTTTTATCACGGCAAATAATCAACAACAAAGATTATTCGTTATCAAACAGCTGTTTTATGCAACAGTTGTGTTGAAGAGGAAGGTTCAAGTCTAGCTGTATACAGTTACCAGTAATGTCTATTAGTATTTCAAATGCCATTTAAGATCTTTAAAAAAAGTCGTTCCCTTTTTATTTTACACCTTTTATATTTCAACGTCTTTTTTTTTTTTTTGTGTTTAACGTCCGACTCTTGTGCACACTTTGGCTAATGCAGACGATGAAATTATTTATAGCGTATGAAAATTCCAAGCCCTGGCCGGGAATCGAACCCGGATCCTCGGGGTGAAAGGCCACTAAGGCGGCTATATCACCGTCTTAAGTAATGCTAAAATCTGAATAAATAATCCACTGGAATTTAAAAAATTAATTTGACAAAAGTTGAGGTTTTAATTTTTCATTTTCAATGTAATTTGGAAATTTAAAAATGCCAATATATGCAGATTGTAATGCTGATTGTGATGATGAAATTCCGACGGAGGCAGCTGAAGTGAGCAGCTGATGGGTTTAGCGATCCCACCGTACCTCTAGCTCGTACTACTCTCACTCAAGACAAACACACACACACACACACTCCACTTAACTCGACTAACTCTAAAAGTTTAAAGCGACCCGTGCTGATGGAGTGAATGGCAACGCCTAATGCTGTACCAAACGAAGTCCTGCCGACCTCCCAGCAGCAAAATGGGGGCTCTGTATGGACCTCATTTCCTTAGCTATTTGTAGGCGTTTCCGTGATTAATAATACAAAATAGAATGAGTGGGATCTCTCTCAAAAAGTTTGGTTAAACGAAGCAGAACCTCCGTAATGAGGGTCAAGAGAAAACAAATTGAAAGGGAATTAACAGAGCAAGCGTCTGCAAGCACCTTAATAAGGAACTGGGAAGTCACGGGGAGCCAACACATTGAATCTTTTCCAAATGCTAGAACTTATAAAGAGGCTAGGACTGGAGAAGGCGCCGTAACTGAGCATCTCAGGAATATAGAAAAGGGATTTACAAAGATCCTTCATAAATCTACAAAGATCCCCCCTTTTCACCCTTTTCATAGATCTACAAAGATCGCAGTGTAATAGTAACCCTACAAATTCATTCATTCTTTCTTGTTGGTGAAATCAGATCTTCAGAAAAGGACATGTCTAGAAAAATATGCCCAGCGATACATATGCGTGCGGCAGATTGTGTGAACATTTTGCACCGTGTTTATCACATTGATTGTGTAATCACTTTCCCAAATTAAGCGAACAAGTCTCCGTGTCGAGACGATTCATAGAATTGCTAAACTGAACTGTAAAGAAACAACAAACAGCGGAAGAGTGAAACTAACCACAGAAAGAACCTTGTCCAGGAATAGAACAGCAGAACAGCATCTCCGCCAACCCGTGCTTTTAATAATATCAACAAACCAGTCATCCTTTTAAGTGATGTATTTCTTAAAAAAACTACGGCAAAACTTTTATATATTCGCTCTAAAGACTTCGATCAAATTTAGCACAAAGTAACAGAACAAAACGGATAAAAAGTCCGATTTGAGACTGATTTACTGAAAACAAGTTGTTTAGATTTCACCCGATTTTGATAGTATTTGTAACTTTAATAAGTTTATTAAATTTAAAATATGTATATATACGTGTGTCCTCTGTAGATTCAAAAACTACAGAACCGGTTTCGCTGAAAATTCCACAGTCTGTTCCTATTATTGCTAGGAGAGTGATTTTACCACTATATCTTTCTGTAAAAAGTTATTTTCCATAAACTGCAGTGTTTATAGAGTGGTTTGAATTAAATCCGATAGGTAGTGCTGTTGTTTTGACAATTAGATTTAATTACGTTCTGGCTTTTATAAAGTGAAGGAAAGGGACATAATTTCTCCATAAACAAGTAACACTAAAGATAACTTTAAATTATATATTTTTTTACTAAAAAAACTTGCTTTGGAGGTTACTTGTAAAATGAAAAATACCTGCTGAAAAGGTAAAAAGTTATTTTCCACCAACTGCTGTATTGCTTTGAATTAAATCCAATAGGTAGTGTTGTTTTGATAATTGGATTTGACCAATGTTTAGGGTATGTTAATGTGTAAAATAAAACTCTTTATTACCCCCCCTCGGGAAACGCCGGGTAGTACAGCTAGCTGAAAGTAAATTACATTCGAGAGTGAATCATTACTTCCGATGCTAATTTTGTGAATAGCTATTCAATTCAATAATTTAATTCAACGTTTGAAAATAAAAGTGTCGATTTCGTAGCTAAATTTTCGGAGGTTTGTCTTTTATAATTTGCATAACCTACGTATCTATAGACCCTAAACAGGGTTTTCTTAATAATCGTGACTTCTCCACGAATATATACGAAGAGATTTTCTCGTATACAGAATACGTCAAAGGAGAAGCAGCTGTTTTGAATTTTAACCGCTTTTGGCGCCACCTGCACACAAAATTAACAAACTCTTGTTGAAAATGGCATTACAGATCAGCTGTTTCTTTGATCGAACTCTAACCTACAAAATACTTTGCATTTAACAGCCGAAACGCAGTACAGAATACTTTGTCATATTTATCGAGCCGACATAAATTTTGTTCATAAAAAATATACTGTTTGCTGCAGATTAATAAATATAATTTTTCCATTACAAAATACACAATAGGACACACTGGTGCCATTTAAAAGTTTTCCGGTTGGTCCTAGCAGTCATATAAATGGCCGTCGGCAATGAAAATTACGTGTATGCGAATTTTCGTGCTTTAATACGCCCGCCTGAAAATGAATTCTGCAAGATAGCCGGCAAAATTATTTATTCTAACCTAACATTTTATGGAATATTGCTTATTAAGGTAATTTTTTAATTTTGTTTTTATCTTTCAATAATTTAATTGTTTTTATACTTTTGATTATTACTTAATAGGCATTAAAAGCGTTTTTGCAGAAAAAAAAAAAACTTCTGATACCACACAAAAGGTTAGGTTATGGAGTTTTTTAATTTTTCGGTAGGTTTCAAGATTGCATTTCCGATCTTTCAATTTAATTTCTAAACAATTTCTAACGTGTAGGGAACGATATATTTAACTGTGACATAAATTAGGGGTGGAGGGATAGTGAGCAATCACCTTGTTATTTATTGCCAAATATTTTTTTAAGACATTATTTTATTATGACATTAAAAGTGTATTTCTACAACTAACAAATAACTTAACGGACTAGCAGAGCATTTCCTTCAGACTTTCATGCTTTTGCATAGTGTGTATACGAATTTTCGTGTTCTAATACGCCCGCGTGAACATGAATTCTGCAAGATGGTGGGCAAAATGATGTTTTATTTGTCCTAACCTAACCTTTCATGCAATATTGGTTATTAAGGTTATTTTTTAATCTTGTTTTAACCTTTCAGTAATTTCATCGTTTGAAATTACAGTAAATTCATCGTGTGTAATACAAACACACACACACACACACACACACACACACACACTGTACAAATTTCAAGTTAAAACTATTAAATTCGACATTGAGGATCGACCGCAAGATTATTTATAAACAAACCTTTTCTTTGCGTTTTCTTTGCAGAAATAACTAGCCTATATTTAACTCGCATTTATTACTTTTCTACTTTCCATTTTGTGTTCAATTGAGTAAACAAACTTAACTTTGTCGATTTCAAAAGGAGTTTCGTGTGAAGTTTTGTATTTCTAGCCGGCTTATTTTAGTAGTTTTCATAGTGAGTATTGGTAAACAAAACGTTATGTCTACTCTGAAGTTAATTTATACTTGGAAATGATGTTGGAGACCGAAATGGATCGCGGCACGAAGCTGTCTTGCTGACGTGATAACTGCGAATTTCTGAAAACGTTGTTCTTTATCTTACCATTTTTAAATTCCTATTTAACTATCATAATCAGCGTTAAAATCTGCATATATTAAGAATGAAAATACGAAAATGAACAATGACCGCCGTCAAAAAAATTTCTCGAAAATTCAAAACGCTAACTACGACGGTGAAATCAGATTTTTCAAAAAAAAAATGACAAAAAAGGTATGAATTTTTAAAGATTTGAAATGGCCACCATTTTGAAATTGTGGACACACACACATACACACACACACACACACACACACACACACACACATATATATATATATATATATATATATTGTAACGTCCCTTCAGAGAGTGTTGTAGAAGTCAGGATACGTGCTCATTTCAAGCTCCCATGTATGGGTCTTACCATGAGGGCTGCTAAATCTGTTTAAAAAGTGCATAAGTACAATTGTTTTGCCATATATATTTTATTTCGAAAACATTAACTTTACAAATAGTCTAATTGCCGACTATCGCACTGCGGACGACAAGCAGTTAAAACAATTTATTCCGAATTCGTCAAGTTTTGCGGGCGTAGTGTAGGTTATTTCCTATTCATGTATTTCCTTCGAAAAATCTGGGTGGGAGTGTTTCCAACTTAAAACCCACAAAATTGTTTCATTTCTCCAAAAATCATTCGTCAATTGTTTTATGATTCTTTCGTTTCATTTCATTTCATAAATTTACTTTATTTAAAATTCGCTGCACTATCTGGAGTTGTTTGACCCATTTTCTTTCATTACTTAGTTACGGAACTGGCTTGGCTAGGTTTTGTTAGCAAGTTTTAACACAAATCGTGGGAAATTCTGAATTAAAATTTGTTTAAATCGAAAATCATTACTTAGATTTGTGCAAAGCCTATTTGTCAAATTTTACATAAATCGAACGTTTCCTATATTATATTCTACGAGACTGTGTCTAGGCATACGTTAATGTAACGGTGTGTTTACATTGGGATATAAGTATTGTAATAAAGACTTTGTACGATCATACAAGTCCTCATACATGTCAAATAGTTCTTAAAAATACACCCTGCATTTTCAGTTAGACAAATCATTCCATTTTTAAACGGTAATTTGTTAGCCAGTTGCAGTGCCTTTAAGTGCAAATATTCTAAATTTGTACAATAAAACTATGTCTAGTAATGAAAAGTTTTTATATTTATCAACGTGTGCACTGATGTAAATAAAAATCTAAACAAAGGAACTCGTATATGGTGGCAACGATAATTTTTAAGGAAAAGAAAAACTCACTGTGCACAGGCCTATACCGTGTTGGTTAATTAACTCACTTTAGAAGAGGGTTCAAAATTTAAAAACTGCACAACAAAACTATTTGAATTTGCCACCAAATCAAAACCTGTCGGCTGATTAAACAGCTAATTAAATCTAAAAACTGCCATAACCTAAAAACACATGAAAATAAACTCATACAAATCAAAGTATATGCAATTTTTTGTTCATACAAAATATGTGTGGAGATCTTACAGCTCATACATACAGTTTATATATATATATATATATATATGACCGTAAGTTTAAACATTCAAAACAATATTTTGAAAGACTGGTAGGCCGTAAAAAGGTGTTTGAAAGCTTATTTTAAAGATATTGGTCTCGAATTTAAAGGGAACTAAGGAATCAAGTCCTTAAGAAGGGTCATAAGAGTGAATGATTTCATAAAAAATGAACGATAATGATCAGCTGTTTAATCAACGTCTAATATTGGTGGCTATGGTAACAGTTTAGATAAATACACATATATTTCTAGAATTTTCTACAAACCTTATGGCTCAAATAAGAACAGAAACACCGCCCACATTAAACCGTGTATGCTACTTATTCGCTAAGCATTTGTGAAATATAGACAACCGCCAGATTTCGGCATGAAAATAAGGTTAGAAACTGAAACAAAACAACTCGAACAGCGATCAGGTTTTTTTAATTTTTATAAATTTGATGAAATAGTTTACCTGAAAGTTTAGTTCAAAAAAATTTTTCATGCTCACAGGCAGTCTTAATTTCTTTGAGTATTTTGTAAGTTTTATGAAAATACCACGCACTGTTTTAATAGATACAATACAATAATTATTATTAAAGGATACACTGTTTTATGCCTTGTAATAATAGTTTTAAAAATTATCAAATAACTACTATTAGTTTTATTTACATAGTTCAGTAACAATACTCAAATTTTAAAAAGAGGAAAAGAACACAGCCTGTACAATCTCCAAAACCCGATATTCTCCCTTCTCATTCAGAGTTTCTACTGGCAGACACTCTATAATTTTGTAATTTAATTCCATTGTTCAAAACAATACAACTATGAAAATAGTAGCGATCAAAAAAACATTAAACCTTTACTTCTGTACAATTTACTACTAATGATTTTGGATTTTAAAGCGTAATTATTTTGCTGCCAGTTAAAGTAATTAGTACAGTAAAGGTTGCATATTGCAATGATTTTTTTAAACATCCTGAATTTTCTTTATTATTGTTTTAAAGACAAATTTTATTGAAAATAAAATACATACATTAAAAGCAAACAATCAGTTACAGGAAGTTCGCATTAAATAGAGTAAATCAAGGGAAATATACAAATTAAAGTGTACCTAAAATCAGCTCATTTCTCCGTGTAACTCACCCATAACAAAGCTGAGGTAGATTCACTACCGGTGTACAGTTTCCTCCTTGGTAATGTGGCCGTCATACTCGCACACTGACACACACTGACACTGACACTAAGCTCGCTAGCTAACCTCTCCCTCTCTACCTCGCGCCGTCCACCCACACATGACCTCCTTACTACCACCTTGGGCTTGCGATGCGGTGTCGTTTCCGCGGATAAAACTATCATTACGTACAAGTAATAGGGCGAAGTATAGAAAACAGATTTTAATTAAACATTTTACAAATATTGCAATCAGTGAAGAAAACGGCTGTTTTGCTGACATGATGGAAGCAAATTTTCAATATTTCTTTTTGCTTTACACTTTCTTGAATATATTATTTTACCGTTCTAACCAACAATTTTAAAATCAGAATCTATTTAAATTTACAAATTACACTCTGACTACTGTCACCTTTAATTTTGAAAATTTATTGTGCTAATTGACCAAGCGAAGCGAGTTCTCTGAACTCGATCGTTCAGCAATTGGTTTGTGTATTTATTACGTATTTTCAACCAAACGCAATGAACAATCGTTTTGGAATTTGGTACGAAGGTACCTTGTATGCAATCTGAACGTCTAATGTGTAATATTTTTCCAATTCTGTTCCTTTTCAAGATGGCGGATTCTGATTATCAATGTGACTATTTTCTGTAATCGGCAAAACTAAACATAATGTTGACCGCTTCGTGGAAAAAACATTATATTTCCAATAAAGTTGGTCAAATAAAATTTTCCTGAAATATTACTTGCACAACAAATTGGCAGAACACGAAATGAGCGCGTCCGAGCTGAGGCCGGGCAATTAATTAAGAAAACACTGCGAGGCGTACTGTCCTTTGAACCTACTAGTTTATGCAGACTTTAACGTTGTCAGATTTTTTAAAAAGTGTAAAATAAAATTTATGACGTTTTTAAGATTTCGGAATGGCCATTATTGCGAATCTCTATAATGGATTTCGCCGGATAACAAACTTGTCCAAGTTATATTTCAAATCATATTCTGCACTGTTTGAATCCAGTTGGCATGCATGAATTGGCATTTACATTTTAAAACTGCATTGAAATACGAAAATAAACTAATTAGGATGACCTATTTTTCCGTTTTGTGGTCTATCTACTCACCTCGTAAAAGCTACCGCGGTTTCCTTACCAAACACAAACAAACCAAATTTTATCGTGTGTATTTTATTCGTGTAATTGTGTTTAGTGTTTGTGACTTGTGTTTTCAATGTTTTCTTTAACTTTGTGCCGCCTCGGTGGCCTAGTTGATAGCGTACTGGGCTTTCACCCCGAGGACCCGGGTTCGATTCCCGGCCAGGGCTTGGCATTTTCATACGCTATAAATCATCCCATCGTCTGCATTAGCCTAAGTGTGCACCATAGTCGGACGTTAAACATAACAAAAAAAAAAAAAACTTTGTGCCGACCACGTCAGAGGGATTTGACATTTTGTATACGGTCTGAAGATGAAACAGTAAGGTTTCGAAACCGCGGTAGCCTGTACTAAATGATTAAATAGACCACTAGACGGAAAAATAGATCACAATGCTAATTATTTAAGTATGTGGTCCGGTGGCTATGTTGAAATAATGAAAATAAACTGTTACATTCATTTCCGTAATTTCAACGGATTTTGAAAATATAAAAAGTTAATTCTTGCGCAATTTAACGGTCATTATGAAAGTAAAATCACATTTTCAAACAGGTAAAAAACAACAAATTATGATTTTTTTTAAGTTTTGATTTTTTTCCCGGCGAAAACCTAAAACACTATAATCCCGTGTATCATACACACTCACACACGCGCACACACACGCGCTCGCACACACACGCACACACACACACACACACACACACGCGCACACACACACACACACGCACGCACGCACGCACACACTAACACGAGTATAACAAATTTTAACCACCCCCACCTAAATGTCAGGACCGGTGCTCATTTCATCAAGTCTCCGGGGTCTGGGTCTTACCATGATGGCTGCTCAAATAGTTAATTTTTCAAATAAAAATTCACTAAAAACAGAGTTATCGTGAATTAATCGAAAAATGAAAATAACACTTGTCGTTGTTCAGTCCTTTTGTGTCGTTCGAGTTGGTTGGATGTTTTACAAGAATCGAGAAGCCAGAACGGAAAGCTCTGTTTACATTTGAAATACAGATTTAGTCGGATGAGTCGATACGCTACCTAGTGTTTGTTTGCGCAACTATAAATAACGCCAAGAACGACAAGAGTGTGGAAGGTATTGTGACGCGATGAGTTAGTGCAGTTGGGTATTTTTGGACAGTCATACAAGTGAAGGTCAACCTTTAATAATACTTTTACTGTATCATTTTGTACATAGATATCTGAGCGGGGGAAAGTCTGTATCAGCTCGGTCGACAAACTTGGGTCTGCGTCTTACCTTGATGGCCGATCCAATAGCTCATGTTTCCAATGGAAAAGAAACGATATTGTTCTTTTAGAGGTTTTATCACTAAATATTTTCGATCATCAAACCCTACATTTTTCAATTCCTACTATTAGTTCACACTCTCCCTAAATATATATTTATTTATATTTCTTGTTCAAATTTTCAATCGTTAATAAAATATTTTCCCCTTAAGTTCAAATATTTTTTTAAACTGTTAGTCAATGACACTTGATGTTAATACAGTTTTTTTGCCAAATATTAATATCGCAAATTTGTACAGACTATACGATAGGATTTCCTTAGGTAAATCCTACTATTATTCATCCACTCAAATTCAAATAATTTTTTTAAAACTTGTAGTGGATGACACTTGTTAATACTGTCTTTTGTCAAATATTAATACCGCATATTTGTACAGACTATACGATAGGATTTCCTTAGGTAATTTCTATTATTATTCATCCACTCAAGTTCAAATACATTTTTTTAAACTTGCAGTGGATGACACTTGATGTTAATGCAGTTTTTTGTCAAATATTAATATCGCATATTTTAATACGACTATACGATAGGATTTGATTTAAATAACACTTATGTTCTATCCTATGTTGGTTTTAGGAATCGCAACACGCAGCTGTCTCGCTGACGTGATGGAAGCGCATGACCTAAGTAGGAATTGACTTTAAAAATTTTTTGTTTATATTACTTGTTCTGGATCGGATCACTATAATTTATAAATGGTAATAAACGGTTTAACAACATTTTTGGAACACCTGCTTGGAAGTGTTTCTTTTTGTCAGACTTTAATAATTTTTGGGAAACATTTTCCAACTCTACATTGTAATGCAAAATTTTCTTTTCTTCGGATCTATTTAAGAAACAGTTTTGGACAAGTGGTTCATAACGTTCAACGTCACATGTGTTATGTTAACATTTATTTTTGTGGGTGTGTGTGTTGTGTTGTGTTTTACACTCTATCTAATATTTGCAATTTTCGGTCCAATTTGAATCAAACTTTGCTTCAATAGCTTGTTGTTTGAGATTTAACATTGTTTTTGAAATAGAAACTTTGTTGTTCAAAATTTATCACATGTTGTTCAAAATCTTAGTAAGCTACAATTTGTTGTACTCTCCCGAAGCCCGAGCGTTTACCAAGTCCGCCGCAGGCTGGTGAAGCACTCTTCCGGTTCGGAACGGAAAGAAAGAAGTCCGTTTGTTCTTCAAATTTGGCCGGATTCCTCCCGAGCAAGTTGTGGTGTCTTGTAGAGTAGTTTCGGGTGTTGTTAGGTTGCCGTGTAGTTGTCCTGCTGTGGGTGGTCCTCCTCGATGTTTTGCCGAACAACGATTTACTACCGGTATAAAAACGCGAAATTATAACATAATTTCTCAGAAATCAATTGTTAAAATCAGAAAAATAACGCGTCAACTCTGTACGGGAGATGCGATGTGGTGCGCCGGCAGTAATGTCCGGGCAGAAATGTAACAGTCTAGCGTACTCAAGATACGCGAGCACTGCAAACCAATCAGAAGCGAGTATTGGTTGACGGGAGATTTGTAATCTAGGTTCGCAGGAGTAGGTTGTTTGAAAGCCGGGAGAAAAGTTCGAGAATTTAGCATGGTTGTTTTTCAGCGTTAATAAGATTGTGTAACTCAGTTCCTATTATGTTTCTTAAACATTTTGCTAATTGTTAGAAAGCCATTATGCAGTTTCCATATACATTCTGTGACTGGCAAATGTCCAACAGTATTTGGCACACGTCCAATAGACTACTTACACCTATTAACATATTTGCGTTTTGCCAAGATTGTTATTTTACCACTTTCTCCATGTAACTTCCCCCTTTGTGTCGCAGGTTTGTTAGACGAGGCGTGTGTTCTATACAAATCGTTAAAAAGGATTTCGTAAACGTTTTACAATTGTATTTTCTTCGTCTTATGTTTCTTTTATTTCAGTATTTTCAATGAAATTTAAAAGTTTAAAATTTTATACAAATGCAGTTTTAAAATGAAATACCTGACACGCAAACATTGGAGAGGATAATTTACAAAAAAGTGACATTTTTAAATAAAATCAGTTGCATTGAACCAAACACGGTACGTAGTATTTCCTACAAAAATGTGTTATAAACATAACCTTAAAAGAAATTTCATTTTTTGAAACTTGCATTGTAAAAGAATTACGATCACTATGGAAAAGTTACCTGATATTTTAGGGTCCGTTTGTAAAAGCAAGAATATTTAGAAATACGAGCTTGTGTCAACTGTCTGAAGGTAATACTGACTCATAAGCTGTGTGACTAACCATGACGTTTGGCGAAATGGGTTTTGTAGCGGTCCAAAGTAAAAAGTGAAGGTTAACGATAAAAAAATATGTAGATGTTGGCACTACCTTTGGTTAAAATCTTAAGGGGGAAATACTTTTTATTTATTTAATCCTGGGTATAATTTTTGAAATTAGAATTGATAATGATTTCTTTAGGTTGAATATATATATTATTATTATCTGCGTATAGACCCTGTTGGATCACGCAAAGCACTCCGACTCATGTCTTGCTCCTTCTAATCTTCCACACCTCCCTCATCCTGTCCCCATGGATCCTCTTCCGCTCCTCCGTCCATTTTACCCCTGCTCTCTTTGGGATTTCATTCTCTGGGACCTTCCAACCGAGCATCTTTCTCCTGTATGCGTTCCTGTCTTCAACGTCTGTTGAGTCTATTTCTGCGTCATGTAGGTCTATTCTGACTTGTGCGATCCACGACGTTGTCGATTTGACACCTTGTATATACTTAACGATTCTGTTGGCAAGTCTTGTTGTTGGGAGTCTACTGATGTGTCCATAGAACCGAAGCCTCCTTCTTCTGATATCTGCTGCCAGGTTCGATATCTTCTCTGTGGTCTTCCGGGAGTGCAACCTGTATCCATCTTCTGTTAATCTCGGGCCAAGGATCTTCTTCAAAATTTTGCGTTCTTCCTTCAAAATATCCTCCATGGTAGCTTTTGTGTAGAGTGCTAGCGTCTTGCTTGCATATAATACCTCCGGTTTTATGACTGTCTTGTAGTGTCTGATTTTTGTGTGCGTCGACATACATATCTTATTGTAAATATCACGCGTTATACCAAGAGCCCTCTTCATTCTCAGTAGCCGAACCCTTTGCGCAGCCTTCTCGCCACCCGTGGGTTCAAGAATTTCTCCCAGATATTTACATAATTTTCATAAAGAGCCTACATTCATAACATACATTCATAAAGAGCTCTTCAAGAATTCATGTTCCCCTTTAATATTTCAAGATGTTAAGTCAGAACAATTTTTAGACAACCATAAACCTACTTTGGATAAAAACAAAAATTAATTTCTATTACTGAACCAAACATATAAGCCATATATCACGTTTTTCTCGATTCTTCGTTTTTATTATTAATTAGTTGATGTTGCTCTTCAGTCACAACTCTTTTATTAATTGTAAACATTTGTATCATTAATTTCATTTTTTCGTTTTAATTTATTTTCTAATCGTCATTGTTTTTATCGTTTATTTTTTCTTAATCGTTGTTCTTCATTTAAAACATATTTTTTAAATTATTTTATTGTCTATTTTATTTACAAATTGAATTTTCAACATAACCTCAATTGAAATGATATTGAAGCAACAGCTGTTGTGTGAAATCAGCTGTTTAGAAGTAATCACAATTATATTTTTATACATAGGCTACAATAGCACAACGCGCTAAATATACTATTATATGTAATATGACATTGGCACACATCGCGAAAAATCCAACAACACAACCAGCCCTAAAACACGATACACGTTAAAAAATGATTTTGTTCATTTTTTTATAAATTTACCAACACATTCAGAACAGTTTTAACACCGTCCGACCTTTTGCAGTGTGGATACGAATCAGTAAAATACAACTGGTTATTTTTATGTTTGGGCACCAAACGTGGTTTCAAAACAGCATTTGGATCATACGCTACAAGCGGTATGTACAGCTGATCGTCGCTGTCAGATCAAATCAGCTGATCGATTCTTGTTAATAGTTAACATTTGCTGTGTAAGTTCATTGCAAGTATCAAATTACAAATAGCATATGTGAATGCTGCAGTTAAGTGTAAATTCACGGTCTATACTAATTTACAAGGACAAGAAAGCGCCTAAGGATCCCGTTTACGTGTTCGTCCATTTTATTTTTAGAGATTGTAAATGTTTATACAAAATTTTAATTATTTAACGCAACTGAAAATTTGTTACAGTTTAATTTTGTTAAACATACACAGTAACTAGTATAACCACCTAAATTTATTGTATTGTGACTTCAACTCGACCGTTCGGCATTTGGTTTATGCATTTGTTTGTTATGCAGTTTTTGGCCTAACGTATTGTCCGATAGTTTTGAAATTTGGTTAGTAATTTCGTGTAAAGCCTAATTTCCCATTTACTTCCTTTTTGGCTTCTAATTTAACGATGATAAGTGCACGTAGTTTGGCAAAACGCACTAAACAATTGTTTTGAAATTCGATATGAAAGTACCTTCTGTAAAGTCCAAATATACGTATGTATAAGACTTTTCCCCATTTGATTTCAAGATGGCGGCATTTGATTTAACGATGACGAGTGTTCGCAGTTTTGACCAAACGCATCGACCGATTGTCTTGAAATTTGATACGACGGTACGTTTGTATAAAGCCCGTACGATATATGTGTAAGATTTTTTCTATTTACTTCGGTTTCAAAATGGCGGCCTATAATTTGCAAACGGTACGTATTTTTCACCAAAAGTATTGACCGATTATTTTGAAATTTAGTTCGAAAATACCTTGTGTAAACCCCTAACGACGTATGTGTAAGATTCGTTCCCATTCACTTCTGTTTCAAGATGACGGCCTCTGATTTAACGACGACGAGTGTCGTTGCTGACTGTTTTCTGTAATACTGGCTGAACGGCAAGACCTATCATAATTTTGACCGCTTCGTGGGAAAAGAGCACTTCCAACAAAGTTGGTGTAGTAACATTATCCCTAAATATTACGGTTACTGGTTAAAATTGTCGGAAAATGTTACGAGCGCGTCAGAGTGCTGTCGTGGAGCAGTGGTCAGGCAACCAAGAATATTTGTGAGATCTACTTCAATGTATACAAATACTGTATTCTGTTTTCATTTATTACTGTTCTTTAAACTACTGGTTAATGTCAGGCGCAGTATGCAAAACGTGAAGCAGTTTGCGGTGTACTTAAATTGCCTATCTTGCCCCTGACAACCAATGTGTATACACTTGTGTTACATTGCTACTACTGTTGTTTATTTGGTTAGCTTACAATTGATTTTGTTTCTAGAATCCCTACGCTAGATGTTTTTTATGTTTAACGTCCGACTATTGTGCACACTTGGGCTAATGCAGACGATGGAATGATTTATAGCGTATGAAAATGCCAAGCCCTGGCCGGGAATCGAACCCGGGTCCTCGGGGTGAAAGCGTAGTACGCTATCAACTAGGACACCGAGGTGGCTAGAACATTAGGCTTTTATTTTCTAGATGAAATCTGTTGACGTAGGTACAATCTTATTCATAAGTTAATAGTTGGGAAAATTAAGTTAAAAAATATTAAATATTCCGTAAATTCTATTTATTCCGTAAATGTCTCATGGTGGATGTATCAGTTACTTAATTGAAAAGTAAAGTTTCTTTATTGTAAGGCCCGAAGTAATTTTTAAATGAAACAAGCCTAACATATGAAGTTGCGACTTGAAATATGTTAAGTTGATAAACGTTATTAACACAACCTGTTATCAATTTCTGTTTTTATCAGTTAATTACACAATATTTCGTACTTTTATGTAACAATAACAAAACATTTGTTTATGATTAAAAATATACAGGGTGTTTCATAAGACTTGTGCAATAATTCAGAAAATGAACCAGCAAGAAGAAAGAAAATCAATCGAACAAGTATTACAAAATTCACAGCTACCCTGCAATCTGTGTTTTTTTTTAAAAAAAAGAATAATCTATGTCTCCAAAACGGTTCGAACGATTCAATTGAAACTCTGTATTTCATTTATTAGGTAAAGACCTACTTATAAAAAATAATCAGCTTGCTATATTGAGTTTTTTGAAAATGGAGGCCTCTCGAAAACCGTTATTTTACAAAACACACACACACGCGCGCGTGCGCGCGCACGCACAATAGCAATTATAAACTCTTGTGTTAGTTGAAGTCCTATACTTATTAACAAAATCACTAGAATGTTGAGAAGTTTGATTTGATATTTTTTTAAGAATAAAGCTTGACCGGTGTTGAGTTCCCGCCACTTTAATTTACTCTCGAATTATAAATTTCTTTTATCCAAAAATCAGCAAACCGAGTTAAATTATGAAACCTTATTCAGTATATGTCTGAAATTTCAACAAAATCTGTTAAACTATCTTTGAAAAATTAAGTACTTTTTTCTGGATTTTTTCGGAAGCTTGGAAAGGATATTGGGGTAAATAACTGAAGTAAAAGATTGTGGAAACAAAACCAGACATCGCTTACCATAAGTAACCCTAACTTATCATATTATTGTGTTGCTTAATCAAACTAATAAGTTTAATTTTTCATCGTAAAAATGTATCGTCCTATCTGTGGTACGGATTATTCAAACCTCGCCCAGTTGTCCAGTATGGCCGAAAATAATGTTTGTGAACAGCTGTTTCTGTTTAGTGTAGGTACTAGCGAAATCTATCGTATAAAATTGAAACTAAGCCAGAGACAGTAAATGCCATTTTACCAAGACGTAAGAGCTAAAACAGTATTTATATAACTTGCATAGCCTACTATTTAGTAAGATTTAAAGTAATGTACATCTAGCACCTAAATAATAACTCAATTAATTAAAAACAACAATTTTATAAGCTGCCCAAGGCTAAGAAAAGTGAAGCAGTTTTTATTTTATATTTTATTTTCAAAATGAGTAGTTCAATACGTGTTCAACAAAACACATATGTGATACTGGACTGAAATAAATAAATTTTTGGTAAGGCAGAGTGTGTAGAAGTACAAAAACTTCATGTCATAAAAAACAAAAAACAATATATAATTATTAACTTAACATATCTTAAAGGATTTTAAAATAAAAGTGTTTACTAGTGAATTTACAGTATCACCCTTGCGACTAATTTCATTGGTTAGATTACTAAACACCCTATTTCGCTCGCCAAAGACATGAGTATATCTCTTAATGCACCTAAATGTGGTAGGCTACTATGCACTCAAAACAACAAACGTATTTAATTTTTAGTTATTTGTTAAGGTAACATTAACTTTAAAAAACAAACTACAATTATTTTAATGTTTATCTTTAAAGTTATATACGGTATCCTGTTCTCTAAAGAAAAAAATAGTTTTTAATTATTTTTAAGACAATGTTGTCTACTTGATGTTTTATACCATCAAATCGAAAACACTTATATAAATCGATAACTAATTATTGTAAAAAAATACAAATGTCCTGAAACATTTTAAACAGTAAAATTGCAAAGTAGCTGCTGCAATCTGGTGGTCAGACAATGAACCACTAAGCTGCATGTATAAAAATAGACAGACTGGCCTATTTAACAAAACCAAGTAAATTTGTGTTTTTTGTTGCAATAAAAAGTTATGTACTGTTTCAAAAACATTAATTTTAGTGATTTACAAACATTACAGATTTCCATTTAAAAGCTAAAAAAATAAGTGCATATTGTTTATAAACTTGATCTTACCATTGTACAAGACCTGATAACATTTTTTTAATAATTAAAATCTGCATAAATTAGCATTTTAAATAAAAAAACATCACTAGATCTTTTTCATTTTTCAGTTAAATTAGTAAACATGCTTATTTAAGCAGGTTTTTAAAAACGTTAGATAAAATGTACACAATTTTCTGAATATTTGAATGGTGGCAATTTTGAAACTCCCAAAACGATTTTTTGGTAAAAATTGCTTGCTTATGTTATAAAAAAATTGATAGATATACTAGCTGTGTACTTGAGGTATTTTTCAGGGAATAAAAATTAGTTTATTAATTTGAAAGTTTGATTTAAAAATATGGTTTCAATATAACCTGCAGTAAATTATACCTCGTGAAAAATCCCCGTTTTAAAATAAATCATGCCATTTTGTTCAAAACTTACTAATAACTTAACCTACTAACACTATTGTATTTAACAAATACAGTGGTTTCTAGTTATACCTGCCAAGTCGTTTGGCAAACGAAAGCAGGCAAAATTGGAAGTTTAACGTAACAGACAGAAATTTGTTTAACATCAGTTTCGACTTTTCCAAAGCATAAAGTGTTAACTAAAAAAATTTCTGTTATTGAACCAAAAATAAAAATCAAATATCATGTTTTCTCTTCTTTTTTATTTTAATTGCGATAATTTGTTCGAAAACACGACAAATAACCGTAGCTAGTTTTCAGCAACATAACGTGAACATTATAGCACTATAGCCCTAATATAACCTAACATTATAGCCTATCAGCTGTTCAATTAAATCAGCTGATCGGTACTGATCGTTATGAACAGCTGAGTTAATATAAAACAACTGATCTTTTGCTATTACATATTTATTAAAATTAAATTAACGATTCATTTCATATATTTACGTCGGTCAAACTTCGTAATATCCATAGTTCCCGGTTCAATCCCGGGCGGAAACAGAAAATTTTAATAATAATAATTTAATATGAGACTTGCGACGCGCAAAACATACTATATATCAATGTAAATATGTGCACTCGCATCACGCAAAATCCAAACATTACAACCAGCCCTAAACATGGTACAAGTTAAAAAAACTAAATTAATAAGTGTAAGCTTACAGTGTGGTGTGACGTTTTTGAATTTGGTTTGTGGGGCCCATGCTTTTTCGCAGGAAACAAGGTTACTGCAACGGTCACCTCCAGTCGATACTGTGCTCTGTTAAAGAACTTTCTTCTGCCAAAATTGAATGAGCTATTCAGTGAACACAGGACAGAGTTTGTGTGGTTTTCATAAAAAGCTACAATGGAACACATAGGTGGTCCATACTCTCGGGAAAAATTCCTGAGCATGTATCTCTTAAATCGTGGTGATATCGGTGGTTGCAATGTTCACAAGACTTGACCCCTATGCGATTTTTTTCCTTGGGGCTACCTCAAGGATCGGTTATAGCAATATCAACCTCAAACTTTTAAAACCTTAAGGGAGACTGACCCATACAGTCAGTTCTGTATAACAAGACATCATACAAGTACACATCATTACATTAATACACTAATCTAATTAATTATTACGATAACTTGTGACACGCTTCATTTATTTCAAATTCATATTTTATTATTCATTTTAAAAAAATAAATTTTTCTATTCCGTTCCATCAAATTTGTTATATATATATATATATATATATATATATATATATATATATATATAATATTTATTTAATAATGTATTTATTATATTATAATATAATTTATAATATATGTTATTATATTTATAATTTATATTATTACATAATTTATTAATATAATAATATATAACTATAATATAAATATATTTGATAAATAATATAATATTTGATATATAAATATTTTGAGAAATTAGGACAATGTTCAATGTTACAATGTCTTGTTGACAGCTCCCAAACCAAATTTGGTAAGGAGCTACAGGGTTTGTTTATTTAAGAAATGCATTTGAGTAAAATTTTATAAAAACCACTTCAGCCGATTTTGAAAAAAAATCCAAGCTTAAGCCCGGTACTGAAAATTTTATGGTACAGTGAAATCGAATTGAGAGTAACTTTAGGAAATAGTGAAGAATTCATGAAACAGCTGATGGTTGAAACAGCCGGTTATCATACAGATGTCATTTAGTGAATAACATGATATGTGTTACAAAATCAAGCGACTTGACCATAGATAGACTACTTAATTTGAATAATGATAGGCGAGAGTGAAATAAATAATAAATAAGATAATGGTAGAATAGAGTTTAAAATATATAAATGAATAAAATGAGTAAAATATTATTACTTATAAATTTTGGTATTAATAATAGATAATATAATTATAGTCGTGTTGTATTTAGTACTAGGAATATAAAAACATATAAGGCCGATGCTGACGTCACAACCGAAGCGAACTTTTCGCGCGTACGGCAAATTTTGTGATGCTGTGAAATCGAATTGAGAGTAACACAATTGAATTGTTAGCTTTTTAAAAGGTAATTAAAGTGAGTACTTCTTTACGCCAGGTACGGCAAATGTTTTGGTGAAATTGAATTGACAATAACACAGTTGAATTAAGCTAGGTTCTTAAGGTAACTGAAGTGAATACTTCTGTACGCAAAATTTGTAGGGTAAATTTTATGGTGCATTGAAATCGAATTGAGAGTAACGTAACAAAAAATTGACAAACGTAACTAAAAATCGACCTCACTGAAATTCAATCACCGGATACCGGTGTAAGCAGGATCATTAACAAGCATTCACTTCGATCGCGCGTATTATAGGGGCCTAGTCTCAAAGCACCATTTAATTTTTTTACCTATATTTTTTTACCAAAAGTAAATTGTTTTTGAAAAATTAAAAAAAATTGTCTCCAAAAATAAATAAACCACATTTCCGAATTTCATCAAAATCGGTCAATTTGTCTTTAGCAAAGTAGACACTTTGTCACACACACCTACAAATTTATAATAAAAACCCAATGGATTTTTAATCGAGTTTAACATAGAAAAACAGCAAATTATAAAGAAAAGAAACATATGTTAGGTAGATGTTAAACAGATCCGTATTTACCTATACTGAGGCCTGAGGCGAAATTAAAAATGAGGCCCTTGATAGGCCTATACTGTCATTCATCGAAAATAAATATAGTGGTTTAATTTTAAATCATTATTATTATTGAATAAAATTATTTTTAAATAAAATAAAATTTTATTAAATTTTTGAAAAATGCATAATTAGTACATAAAAAATTCAAAACTTTCACTAACATTTTTTCATTTTCGTTTATATTTTTTTTCGTTTCCCTTTCTTGGCCGCTTTCCGAGATGAGGCCCCCGACGAACGTCGGCTTCGTCCATAGCTTGATTCTGACTGTAAGTTATTAAAAAGTGACGCACATAGCTTGGAGGACAGACCATTACATGGCTAAAATACTAAAAAAAATAAGTGTACATTAATTTGTTCTGTTAAAAATCAATAAAACATAGTCGTTTAAAGTTCTGATTTATTTTTTGTACAAAAATCTGCATTGCACCAATAACCTTAACGTATACGAATATATTGGAAAATATAAAATTAACTCACATAATGTCAGAGAAAAATGTAGATTCACGAATCGAGCGAATGCTACCAAACGCAGAGAAAACAATACAAAAATGTTTCGTGCTGTGCACTCAGTATTTAGTATGCCTGCAGCTGTACCTGTTCTATGACATGCTGTATCTCCTCTTCTATTTCCTGTCGGTGTGGCGAGGCGGTCATCCGACGCCTGTCCTCCAGTAAAGCGGGGTTCAGCCGTCCTGGCTGGAACTGCGTGGTGAGGTTAACCGGGGTGGAATACATACCGGGTGGCAGAGAGTTGGCCCGACTGGAGGCACCGCTGGTAGAAAGGCTCGGTTTCAGGTCTCTGCAACGTTCGAAGTGAATAAAAATTAATACCCGAAAACTGCATTATTTTTTGTACATACAGTATATAAACAATAATTTATAACAGCATCGAAATGTGTTAAATATAAATTAAAGTTTTATTATGGCCAAAATTTCAGCAAAATTTGATTAGCCGATTTTGAGACCGAATTTGATTTTTTTAGAGACAACATATTCTAATGTTTTCTTCAGTTCTTAAAATTGTTACTTAATGGTTGAATATTTGTATTATTATTGTTTTTCTCGAACATGATGTAATTTGTGTGCATGGAAAGAAACACGTTGTTTCAAGAGTATAGATCCTCATCCTCAAGTGCCACGCTTAAAATTTAAACATGCAGCTATTACATAGAAGCCTAGAGAAGATGGAAGGTCGATAGGCTAGAAACAATCTGGAAAAAGTAGAAATATTTGCGAATAATCTTGCTATTTATATTTCAGCAAAATGATGGTCAAAGTGATTTGTAAAGATATTTTGCATAGTGATAAGAGCATTCCACTAATCATTAATAAGGAGGTGCGGGAGGTAATCAACAATCTTAAGGCAAAGAAAGCGTCCAGATATGATCTCATATAAGGAGAGCTGCTAAAGCAATTATCAAAAAGAGCTATTATTAAATTAACATATTTATTGAATTCCGTAATTTGTTTGAAGCATATCCCTAGCCTACGGAAATAGTGTTGCCGAAACCCCGTAAAGAAGCAAATTCTGGCAGATCTATATCACTGTTACCTACCATGCCTAATGAAAGAAATGATTCTGACGAATTTATTACCATGAAATTCAGTTTGGTTTTCGAAACTGAACTTAAGCTATCGATTAAGCTCAAAGAATCAATGATGTCATAGAGTTCGCTTGAAAGTGGTAAAATTTACTGTGTTGTGTTCCTTGACGTTGCGCAGGCATTCGATAAAGTTTTGCATTTTGGATTAATTGAAAAATTCAGATAATTCCTTCCTAAAATGTTTTAGTCATTTATTTATGTCTTATTTGTCGTGTATCGGTATTTCCGTGTGAAATAAGAAGGAGCTTATTCTGAAATGAAGGACATAAAAACAGGAGTTTTGGGACCTTTGCTTTATGTTATATATACACTGGAGATAACCCAGTGCCAATACAATCAGACAGTTGAATAGGTTTATTTATAGATGACACTGCGGTGATACAGTTTATCTGTGGGTGATACAGTTGAGAAGTCACAATATTGCAAGACACAATAAATGTAATAAACAGCTGGACTGAAAAATGGCGCATTAAACTTAGTGAAATCAAAACAATACACGATAATTTCACTAATAAAAGGATTCAACACCATCCACATATCCTCTTAAATGGAACATATATCCCCACTCTAGCAGAGCAAAGTATCTCGGTATGACACGAAGTCAAATTTCGACGAAAGGAACGTGTAAAAAAGAAAAAAAGGAAGAACTATAAGTACAATTAAGGATGGCAGCCACCAAATACGTAGCAGAGCAGAATGATGAAGGGCAACCGGAAACGGAGTTCAGTCAGTTTAAAGAACGCGTTTTTATCTTTTAAATCTAAATATTTAGGCCTACAGTAACTGATTCTAGGAAACTACTGTTTAAAAGCCGTAACCTAGGCAACGGTAACCTAGGTAACGAGAAATAATAACTTTGGAGGCGTGGTAGGTGTGATTTAGGAAGCGGAGTCAGTTTCAAAACCGAACTGGGCAGAGATAAAGCTACACTGAGCGAAGCTCAACAACGATGCCGTTTGACTCCGCTCAGCTCTGTTACGCTTTACGGAGCCGCACTTATATTTAAAACAATTGTTAGATTTTGAATGCTTAGTCCTTTCCGCTCAGCTCAACTCTGCTCCGCATTTGACGGCCACCCGGCCTAACAAAGATGTGTAGCAGAAAATAAGAATCATGACTGCCATAATAAGCTTGTGCTCTGCAAACAAGTCCGTGTGGGCCTATGGCATCCAACTGTAGTGATGTGCTAACAAAGTAAACATAAACATTAGTTAGCGATTTCAAAACAAAGTTCTGCGAACCATTTTTACTGAACCATGGTTTACTCGTAATAATAATCTCCATCGGGACTTGAAAGTGACCACTGTCTTTGAAGAAATAAAAAATATACTGAAATTCACGAAAAACGGCTGAAATATTATGGCGTCTAGGCTGCTTCATAACAAAGAATTATACAGACAACTCAAGCAGATTAAATCTTTTGAACTCGCAGTGTAATCAGCACAGACTGGGATCGCCGATGGGGTTACCTGGACTAAAATTATTTTACTTATCAAGCGTAAATTAATTGTTTTTAAACTATTTTCAATAAAAATAAATAAATAAAAGAAAATATAAAAATATATAAGCTTTTGTATGTTAAAATAGCCAACTTAAATCTAAAAACAAAGAATGTGGGTAGATTCACCGAGCTGTCAAAAACAGGAAATAAAACCTTAAGTTTCGCTTGTCTAAAATAAATTTGATTATAATTACAGTTTTCGAGCTGGTTGTGAGAAAAGTTTATTTTTATAAGTTTATAAAAATAGAGATAGAACATCTTATAAAAGAAATATAAATACACTTTTTCGATACATTGACAGATATCCACGACTGCATCCTTTTTTTTGAACCAGAAAACTTAAACCTATTGTATTCATCAGTCATACTCTCTGCAGTAAAACGCAACACTAGGTCCCTTCGCACACTTTTCATTTCAACACTTACCTTCATATAATACGAAATGTTACCTGCATTACCTTTGTATAACTAATTGGACCGTGTTGCTTGCATTAACTTTGAACATGTTGCTTGCATTAACTTTGTATAACTAATTGGACCGTGTTGCCTGCATCAACTTTGTATAACTAATTGGACAGTGTTGCTTGCATTAACTTTCAACATGTTGCTTGCATTAACTTTGTATAACTAATTGGACAGTGTTGCTTGCATTAACTTTCAACATGTTGCTTGCATTAACTTTGTATAACTAATTGGACCGTGTTGCTTGCATTAACTTTGAACATGTTGCTTGCATTAACTTTGTATAACTAATTGGACCGTGTTGCTTGCATTAACTTTGAACATGTTGCTTGCATTAACTTTGTATAACTAATTGGACCGTGTTGCTTGCATTAACTTTGAACATGTTGCTTGCATTAACTTTGAACATGTTGCTTGCATTAACTTTGTATAACTAATTGGACAGTGTTGCCTGCATTAACTTTGTATAACTAATTGGACAGTGTTGCTTGCATTAACTTTGTATAACTAATTGGACAGTGTTGCAGCATTAACTTTCAACATGTTGCTTGCATGCATATAACTAATTGGACAGTTTGTATAACTAATTGAACATGTTGCTTGCATTAACTTTGTATAACTAATTGGACAGTGTTGCTTGCATTAACTTTGAACATGTTGCTTGCATTAACTTTGTATAACTAATTGGACAGTGTTGCTTGCATTAACTTTGAACATGTTGCTTGCATTAACTTTGTATAACTAATTGGACAGTGTTGCTTGCATTAACTTTGAACATGTTGCTTGCATTAACTAACTAATTGAACAGTGTTGCTTGCATTAACTTTGAACATTGTTGCTTGCATTACCTTTGTATAACTAATTGGACAGTGTTGCTTGCATTAACTTTCAACCTAATTGGACCGTGTTGTTGCATTAACTTTGAACATTTGCTTGCATTAACTTTGTATAACTAATTGGACAGTGTTGCTTGCATTAACTTAACATGTTGTAAATTAATTGAACATGTTGCCTGCATTACCTTTGTATAACTAATTGTTGACAGTAACTTTGAACATGTTGCTGCATTACCTTTGTATAACTAATTGGACCGTGTTGCTTGCATTACCTTTGAACAATTAATTTGTATAACTAATTGGACAGTGTTGCTTGCATTAACTTTGTATAACTAATTGGACAGTGTTGCTTGCATTAACTTTGTATAACTAATTGGACAGTGTTGCTTGCATTAACTTTGAACATGCTGCTTGCATTAACTTTGTATAACTAATTGGACAGTGTTGCTTGCATTAACTTTGAACATGTTGCTTGCATTAACTTTGTATAACTAATTGGACAGTGTTGCTTGCATTAACTTTGAACAAGTTGCTTGCATTAACTTTGTATAACTAATTGGGCAGTGTTGCTTGCATTAACTTTGAACATGTTGCTTGCATTAACTTTGTATAACTAATTGGACAGTGTTGCTTGCATTAACTTTGAACATGTTGCTTGCATTAACATTGAACAAGTTGCTTGCATTAACTTTGTATAACTAATTGGACAGTATTGCTTGCATTACCTTTGTATAACTAATTGGACATGTTGCCTGCATTACCTTTGTATAACTAATTGGACATGTTGCTTGCATTACCTTTGTATAACTAATTGGACATGTTGCTTGCATTACCATTGTATAACTAATTGGACATGTTGCCTGCATTACCTTTGTATAACTAATTGAACAGTTTTGCCTGCATTACCATTGTATAACTAATTGGACATGTTGCCTGCATTACCTTTGTATAACTAATTGAACAGTTTTGCCTGCATTACCATTGTATAACTAATTGAACATGTTGCCTGCATTACCTTTAACTAATTGGACAGTGTTGCCTGCATTACCATTGTATAACTAATTGGACATGTTGCCTGCATTACCTTTGTATAACTAATTGGACATGTTGCCTGCATTACCTTAGTATAACTAATTGGATAGTGTTGCCTGCATTACCTTTGTACGACAAATTTGACAGTGTTTCTTGCATTACCTTTGTATAACTAATTGGACATGTTGCCTGCATTACCTTTGTATAACTAATTGGACAGTGTTGCCTGCATTACCTTTGTATAACTAATTGGACAGTGTTGTCTGCATTACCTTTGTATAACTAATTGGACAGTGTTGTTTGCATTACCTTTGTATAACTAATTGGATAGTGTTGCCTGCATTACCTTTGAATAACTAATTAGATAGTGTTGTCTGCATTACCTTTGAATAACTAATTGGATAGTGTTACCTGCATTACCTTTGTATAACTAATTGGATAGTGTTGCCTGCATTTCTGAAAAGGTTTTGAGCGTCTTGGTGGCGGATATCTCTAGCATCGTAGTCACCGATTTTACGCACAATATCGCCCCGCTGCACCACACCCTCGCTAGGCGTGCCTGGCTGGACCTGAAATATACAAACGATTTAATTAATATTCTGTTCCACCACGCCAGTTCCTGTTTATACTGAACATTCTGTAATTAACTTAATCGGATTTCACACTATTGTCAAAAATAATTAAGAAAACAATTTAAAATAATTGATTAGTGATTAAGTCATTGACACTTTTAATAGCGAAGCTATTGTTTTCGTGAAGTTCATTAAATAAACTATGAATTTTTAGCGACGGTAAAAGCAGTTATAAGTTAGTAACGAAATTCCATTTAAAAACTGGTAATAATTCCAGCGGCAATGATAGTAAGACTCAGATCCGCGACCATGAAGTGAGCAGTTTGAGGGATGTTACACTCAGGCGAACATTAGTTTAGCAAAATAATTGTTTCGCACACTTCAGAGTCAAGAAAATGAAAAATAATCACGCGCGTTGCTGTTTCGCTGACGTTATAGTGGGGAATTTCCAAAAGTGTTTTTTTTTTTAACTCACCATTTTTCAAATTCTAATTCCACCAACATTATCAGCATTAAAATCTGTATATATTAGCAATTTAAAATTACACTGAAAATACGAAAACGAACCCTGACCGCCGTCAAAACATTTCTTAATTTCAATCGATTTCAAAAATACAAAATGCTAAATTATGCATTTTTCAACGCTGATTTTTCAGAAAAAAATTTAAAACAAAATGTTATGAATTTTTAAATATTTAAAAATAGCCGCCATTTTAAAACTGTAAAACAAATTTTGCAGGTTAACGAACTTGTTAAAGCTTTTTACTGTAGTCGATTTTTGTGCGAAGTTTGAATTACCAAAATTACGAATGTTAACGTGTTAAAACTCCCTCTCTCTCTCTCTCTCTCTCTCTCTCACACACACACACACACACACACACACACACACACATCACACTAACACACAATTTTGGTAATTCAAACTTCGCTCAAAAAGAGTAAATAGCTTTAACGAGTTCGTTAACCTGCAAAATTTGTTTTACAGTTTTAAAATGGCGGCTATTTTTAAATATTTAAAAATTCATAACATTTTGTTTTAAATTTTTTTCTGAAAATCATTGATATATATATATATATATATATATATATATATATATATATATATGTGTGTGTGTGTGTGTGTGTATATGTATGTATGTATATATTACATATATATATATATATATGTGTGTGTGTGTGTGTGTGTGTGTAAAGTTATTACAGGAGCGCGATCAGCGGGGCTGAATTCTCGTATGGATTATGCAAGGGTTGGACATTGCGTTTTCTTTGGGTTTATTAGTTTAACTTCCAGAACTTAAATTTAGCAATAGTTTTTAAAATATGATCCTAGTAATTTATATTAAAAAGTACACTTTCAGCTTCTTTATTTGTTACTTAGTTTTAGATTTGTTTACACCTTATTTACTCTTTTTTTTGAAAAATGTGTTAATAAATTCATCTTTAACACTCCTCCTTTTAAATTCACCAGCTCCTCCAGGAGACTTTCCCTCCTAAATCCCTTGGGTTATATGATATGTAATTTTACCGTGTACCAAAACTTTGTAATCATCTCTATAATATTACCCGTCGGCCCTTTTACGAACCTTTTTAGGCAATTTTATGATGTTTTTTTAATTCACTAAAATGTAATGTAGGATTTAAATCTGGCTACACCATACGTTACAATTAATTGGTCGAATATTTCTTTAATTAGTTGGAAGTTTTATTTAAATGTTTTACAAATAAAATAAAATTTCAAAAAGTGAATTTGATTTCAAAATATTTATATAACAGGGTCTACTAATACCGAACAAGGGAGACTGAAGATGTTGTAGGCTTACACCTACAAATAAACTCAGTTCTGTTCCGTTTATGTTTCTAAGCAAGCAAATAAAATTACTGTAAACGTTGGCTGGGCCTTCGTGTTTAGACAAAACACCAGATCTTCAGCTTTAAAAGTTCTCCTCATTCCACTGTCCTTCTCTTCTCTTTTCCTCTTAAGAATCAACCGATTCAATTGAATCCATTTTTATTTTATTTTTCAAAAACAACATTTTTTTAAACCCTCTTTTTGCTGAAATACATTTTTTTAATTTTGACCCTGGCGATTTTCTTAAAAATTTACTCAAAGTAATTCATAAAGTAGTAGCTGAACAAAAAACATCAGTAGCTAGCTATATTTAAAGCAAATCCGGTTCGAAAAGTATTAAGAATTTATCAAAATAGGCTCATAAGATCCTGTGGCCTACATCAAATCTATAAAATAATTAATGGTTTGGGAATAAATCGAAAAAACGGGTTTACTGTTGTTTTTTTTTTTTTTTTTTTTTTTTTTTGGTTTACGGTAAAATAGTTTTAAAATTTTCTTCTATTTTTCGCGTATTTCCATTCACAAAATGAGCATTTGAAGCGTCCATTATGATATATGATCCAGACCAGGGATTTTGGTCTGTGTCCTAGGGCTCCGATCCTGACTTCTAGATTTTTTTTTAAAAAGGTTGTTAAAAATGTTTTGTGTGTGTGTGTGTGCGTGCGTGAGTGAGAGAAAAAAAGAGAGAGAGAGAGAAAGACTTGCGTCGGCAATCTCGATCCGATTCGTGTTACAAAAATATATTTTCTTAATTGTTTAATGAGCAGGAAAATCCGCTCAACAGTTTCAAAATGACGGTGATTTCAAATATTGAAAAAAAATTCTTAACTCTGTTAGCTTACATTTTATGAAAATTCCATCGCAATCAGTGTCCAAATCGGTATAAAACAGCGTTTTTCACATTGAAAACACAGAAACGAACCCCGACCGCCGTCAAATCACTTTCAATGTAATTTTAAAATTCTAATGCTAATTTGAGCGGATTTCTAAGTCGATGAAAGTAGGTGAAATCGAATTTCCACCAAAACACCTCGTTTTTTGACTTGTCATCATGAGGTCAGTGTGACAGGTTACACCGAGCACGATAAGGAATGTGAAGGATGACTCAGGCTGACTAACACTTGATTGTTGCCAAGCTGCAACTCGCTTAGCCTACTTCTATTTGTAGCTACGCTACTTCACACACCTTCTTATTAATTAATCAGACTCACGTGGAGCGTGTAGCATAGTGTTACTATGCCAGAACCGTATCGCACGCAACTGTCTCGCTAGTTTTACAAAATTTAATATCGTTTAATAAAAGTAGTCCAAAGAACACCGCTCAGTGAACACCGCTCCACGACAACGCTCTGACGCGCTCGTAACATTTCCCGCCAATTTAAGCTATAACTAAATAATATTTAAGTAAAATATTACTGTTTCACTTTTATTGGAAATTTTTGTGATCTTTCTCCATGAAGCTGTCAAAATTACGATAGGTCGTGTCATTAAACCAATACTGTAGGAAATAGCGAGCAACGTACACGTCCTAAAATCAGAGACCGCCATTTTGATACGGGAGTGAATGAGAAAACATCGTACACATATATTGTTCGGGCTTTATACAAGATACTTTCCTATCAAATTTCAAAACAATCGGTGAATACGTATGGCCAAAACTCCGTAACAAAAACACACAAAACAAATGCAGAAAGGTCGAGTCCATACAAAGGTATTGCTCGGTCAATCGGAACACGAACTCCGATTATTTTGAAATTCATAAATTTTGTTTTATCTTTTGAGTTCATTAAAAACTGATTTTACTATCGCAACTGTATTTGTCAAATTTTATAGAAATTTATTTTCCGTTTAAAGTTGGCACGAATGACTTGATCAGAAGCTCAAACTGCTACCAGTTCAATATTCTGAGATACTGGAATCCTATATTTCCGACAGGGTAGTACATTGGGGCCAAAACTATACTTTCTGTATACTAGTGATTCACCGACATTTTAACAAAATATTGTCTCTGCATTTGTTGATGACACAGCTATCTTAAGCTGTGGACAATAACAGTGAGTCCACCAGAAAACTACAAACAGCTGTAAGCCGCCTCGGTGGCCTAGTGGATAGCGTACTGGGCTTTCACCCCGAGGACCCGGGTTCGATTCCCGGCGAGGGCTTGGCATTTTCATACGCTATAAATCATCCCATCGTCTACATTAACCCAAGTGTGCACAATAGTCGAACGTTAAACACAATAAAAAAAACAAACAAACAGCTGTAGACGATATACAAAGCTGGACTAAGAAGTGGCGAATCAAACATATTGAAAGCGAATCTGTGCGTGTAAATTTCACCAATAAGTGCGTTGAGCATAAACCTGACTTTATCAGTCATCAAGTGCTTCCATACAAGAATACAGACAAATATCTTGGCATGACGTTAGATGCCAAACTTAGGTGGAAGAAAAAACAAGAAGAGCTGAAACTAAAAAACAGAAAGATATATTGGTTAATGAGTCGTCGTTCTTCCTTATCAGTGAACAACAAGCTGTTGCTTTATCAGCAACTCCTTAAACCAGTAAGAACTTACGGTATTAAATTGTGCGGTTGTGTTAGTCAAAGTAATAGCAATATTATTCACGTTTTTCAAAACAAAGTACTTCGTGGTATCGTTGATGCGCCTTGGTACATCCAAAATGACAGCTTTCGTAAAGATCGTGAGGTTTCACCTGTCGATAAAGAAATCATGAACAAAGACTACAACACATCAGTACCGAAGCCCTCCAGCTACTCAACAACGATGGCTTAGTTAGAAGATTGAAAAGAGTAAAACCATTTGAGCTGGTGTAGTTATAATGTCACATTAGTAAAAACACTAATTCTTCTAGACTAAATGATCATTAGTGGATGAAACTTTGCTTTGTAATTACTGTATTAATTTAGGTTAGAAACAAACAGCTTATTAGTGTCATAACTCTCTCTCTCTCTCTCTCTCTCTCTATATATATATATATATATATATATATATATATATATATATATATATATATATATATATGTATGTGTGTGTGTGTGTGTATATGTATTCCGTTAAGTATCAAACAATAAGCCCGGGTATATGCAGACAAGATCGTACATTGTTTTACAAGTACTGACTAAGTTTAAAAGTTTGGAAGATATTAAGTTGTGTTTTGGCATGAACACAGTGATTGCACAATTGCACTAGGCTATTGCGTGATACACTGTTCTCAGCGGAACAAATAAGAAATATTAAAGGTTACATTAAGACGTTAACGGCCCAACTTTACTCTAGCTTACCCGAACATAGATTAGATTAAATTACCGTGGTGAGGACTCAAATTTCTTGTTCTTCAACCGATGCTTATTGTATACCAAGTACTTACAAGTACGGCAAACCAATACCTGGACCTTCAACTAGATTTAGGAGTTTTTGCTCTGTACTGGCGTCAAATGTATCATCTGGTTGTAGGGGATCCAAAAGTCCCTCTTTGTAGCCTCTCACATTCTAATATGGTAGTATATTCAGACTGTTTGCACAGCCTCATAACTCCTGACGACCCTGATTGTTAGTGTTGCCTGAATTTGCCTTGTACAGTAAGTACTGCCATAACTTGCCCCTTACAGCCTCTACTAAATTTCATCTTCCAGTTTGTGAGTTGTTGGTTTATCCCTCTAACAACCTTTTTCTCCCAGCTTTTGCCCAGGATAGTCCTATCAGCGTTTGTAATGCCTATCTTTGCGTCACTTTCCACTGGCTCTATAGGCAGTGGTTTTCGTGACATCGTTTTAGTTCAAGACAATTTAGCACCCTTCTTGATCAATTCACCCATTGTCGTAAATACCCAGCGACGGAGTTATTGGAAAGCCTGCTATCACTCCCACACCAGGGTGGGGACAAGAGACCAGGTTATCAGAGAGTATCACTGTATAACTCTTAGCTATACCTATATTCAAAGTCTGAATCGTAGAACTTTTGCTTGGAAAAATTTTACTATACTTTCGCAGACCAATGAATACAGAATCAAATAGTACTCAGTTAAATATATAGTTCAACATTCAGAAAATTATGATGTTGCTGTGGAACTGGTAGTCAAGGAAAGGTAAGCGATGTCTTGTATTAAATAGACAGGCAGTGGCCTGATGGAAGAGAGAGAGAGAGAGAGAGAGAGAGAGAGAGAGAGAGAGAGAGAGAGAGAGAGAGAGAGTTCCATCACCCCTATATCTGTCTCTCTCTGATCTACGAGTTCAGAAAAAAAACATGCCTATCGACGGGTGCTCCAAGTAGCGTTCTCAGCTGAATAAAATGTGCTGACTTTTTCAGACAAGAAGTGTCCTTATAGATTCTGTATACATTGCTTATACTAAGAGCAGTTTTGAGAGATACACCCCATGCATAGACTTTCCCTGAATGGCAGAGCCGTCCTTGTACCAGACATGGCTGCTACGATCTAAAACCGATTTTTTTCCATTCCACTCCTCACGAACATAGCCTAACGTGAAAAATATGTTTTCCCCAACTATAAACAGTTCTTACAAGTAATGCCGACAAGTGTCATTTCAGTTCCGTGAAATTAGACTTAATTTCAGTTCAATTACACGTATAAAGGGACGACGAAAGAATTTCGATGCCGAACACGTCAAGTGGAAATCCAGACTTACCTTTTCAAAGTGACATCACTTTATAAAGCGACTTCTTTTAGTTACCAGTCGTTAGATGGAAAAACACCCGATCTCGCCAACTTCTTTGCAGTTATTGGGCGATTATATAAAAGTAAAGTGCCTGAATACAGTCGAGTAGTGTATTTATAACATTTTCCGGAAGACAAATCCGAAAGGATTCAGACAGGACCTTAAAGATAACTACTGCGATCAAGGTTAATCGATTACGATATGGACTGCGATCGAAGGACCTATTGTGCAACTAGGCCTCTGGAGTTCTAGTGCAGAAGACTCTTGATACGTTTTAGCAGTCCGCTATCTCATTCTGCTGGGTCTTAACGATCCTGAAGACAAAATACCGTTAGCCTCTTGATAGCATGAGCCTCAAAATTATAGACTGTATGTCCTGCAGTTTCCTGTTCTTTTTTGCATAACCATTCTTATCCTGTTCATGTGCACACTCAGACCACAGTGCCCTGTATTAAGCCTCATGTTTTTCCTGAATTTCTATCTGTCTATGATACCTACTGCCTCCTAAGTCCTCGTTGAGGAACCTTTTTTAAAATACGTTTACTATGGGAATGTCTTTAAAGGTCCATCTTGTCTGGTGTTGCTTATTTGACCACCTGGATAGAAACGAAGAGATACTTATTGTTTGCTCAGGTCCAATAAACTCAAACGCAGATCCCAATCCGCTTCTTCATTACCCCCAACGTCTTTTGCTTCCGAACCCAGTGAAAAGGTAATCTCTAGCCAACAACTAATAACTACATCTATAGAAATAAAGCAATTCGTTACGTAAAAGAGTTAAACTAGATTTTAAAATTTAAAATTAAAGAACGAACATGAATACACTGTGTTAACATTGACTTCCTCAAAACCCACCAGGAAAGATAATATCGAGTGGATCAAAGAAAAAGCAAATTTATTTGGAAACACTTTTGAACTTCTGCAAAGCAAATATCGGGATCGAATTTCTCTTTATCAATAATATTTAACTAATTTGATTTAAACTAATGCAAAACTAACAATTTAGCATAAAAATAATTTTAAAATTATTAATTAGTTTGAAATTTCAGATCGAAATTATTGACTGATAATTTGTATTTATTTTTGATTTGTTCATTTCTATTATTTCAAATTTGGAACTATACACTAACACGTATCACGAAAACTATATAAAAACAAAACTGTTGCTGATTTTCAGGGTTTTAATAGCTAACTCATAAATAGATCGAATAAACGCTACATTTCTAATTTTATTTTAACAAGTACAAATTAAATATGCAAAGTTTTACACTATTTGTGTTACACAAACATGCTTCACAATCGGTTAGTTACAAACACAATAATCGATTTGTTTAAACTCACATTGATTATAACGATAGGAGCTCCTTGGTCGCAGCCTCCGATCAGGCGGAGACCCCAAGGTTTCTGCTGGTGGGCACGCTGGAGGTTCACGGTAAATGTTCGGGGACGCGTTTCACTAGTCATTTTGACAAAGCTGTGCTCCTCGGGTTAGGCTACAAAATAATTTTGCGTTTGTTACCTCGGAACCCGCGTTTAACGACGCGGTTCTAGTTTTAATTTAAGGTAAAATTTAGCGTATAGGGTCTGCGTATTTGTTGCGCCAGTAGAGGGCTTAAATTTAGGAATTTAAAATTTTGAAATACACAAGGAATTTAAGGAAACCTCTAAGGAATCTATGATGGCATACACATGCAAAAATGACGAAAAATATATGTCCTACAAAGTAATACTAATTGATTAATTGTGGAGCCTAGTTCATTTTCAAACATTCTGAAATCATATCCTAAACATTAAAATCAACCCATTCAATGAATATGAATATGAATTTGTGAATACGAATACGAATACGAATGCGAATGCGAATGTGAATATGGATATGACTATGAATATGAATATTAATGTGGATATGAATATGAATATGGCTTCGTTTTCTGCCTAGCTGACATTTTTGTTTGTTTCTTTTTTTTTTGTTAAAAAATTAAGAATATTTTAAAAACAGATAAAGGTACTGAAATGAAGTTTCAAATGGATGTTAAAATTGGCTAGACCCCTAATTGTACACAAAAAAATGAAAAATAAAAGTTGTAACCCCTACCGTTTAAAAATGGCGGGCATATAAATTTTTACAACTGACGTAGTACAAAATCGGCTGAGATTACAGAAAATTATTATGAATAATTTCTTTTAATAAATATTGTTATAAAAACCAACGTAACTGGATTTCAAAAATATTTAATGAAAAATAACGTATTAATAGCCTACACATATCCTTAAATAGCAATGCAGTTTTACTACATCAGTATTTTTTCTATTAAATTAAAAAAAAGTGTGTCCACACTATTTAATTATCAGATGTAACATTAAAACTAACTGCTATTATTACAGAGATAGTATTAAACTGTTATTAAACTACCAAAATAATGTATTGTTTTAGTGTAATATTATTCTAGTACCTTTACCTGTTTTTAAAAAATATTAATACTTTGTTTAAAAAACCAACATGGCGGCAAGACGAAAAATGGAGCAATAGGACATGCTTTGATATGATCTTTTTTCGTTATTTTTTTTATACCCTAGATTCCTTTGGAGTTTCATAAACACCCTGTTTACTGGTACAAAAATTGAAAGAAAATTTAAAACAGTTTTTTCGCAATATTAATGATTTGTGAAAAATACTAATTGATTAGTTGTAGGGCCTAGTTCATTTTCAAACATTCTGAAAACATATTTTGAACATTAAAGTCAATGATATGAATATGAATATGAATATTGGACCTGCCATCCAACAAAAACAATCATTCTGAAGACATTTCTTAAATTGTCTACAGTATCCGGCTGCAGCTACGACATAAGTCACTTGTCGGCTCTATTTGGAGGGGGGGATATGTTAGTTGGCAACTCCACACGGAATCAGCGCGTTATAAATTAAGTCTTTTACGTTTTCTAATCCGTAAATTTCCCTATTTTGAAAAAAAGCGTTACATACGCTTTCTTTGAATGTTGAAGTGCTTCACTTTAAGCCCTTTGTAAGAAAAGAGAAAGTTTGTGCAGTCATATTGCAGTATTTCTCAAGTAAAGATACATACATTATAGCCTACTGTATTTACACACGTCACCCGGACAAGCGGTTTAATTCAGTCTAATTTAGATAAACGCTTGAATACCGAATATTGTATCTAGCCTAGCCTAGATAACGGCTAGACTAACAGAAGGAATTCGAAATAATTACGGTGCTCAGCTGTTTGAGTGATGTCAACAATAGCTTGCCGAAATCGCTTTATACCGAATTTGAATCTAACCGGATAAAAATTGTGTAAGCTATAGCACATAAGCAATTTTCATTGTTCCCTCAAAACGTGATGTAAAGATCAGAATCGGTGCACATTTTATCCGGTCTGGGTTTTACCGTGATAGCTGCTCCCGTGGAAATTTGCTAAACAATACACCGAACAGCCGATGAAAGGCATAATAGCTAATTTGTTTGACGTCGGCCATTAAAAATTTGAAATAAAAATGTATTAGGCCTTAAACGATGTAATGTATACAGAATGTCATGACACTACAAAAACTTTGAAAGTTTAAAATTTAGTGGGGCCTTGTTTGTAGAGAAAACTAAATTATCGCAGAACCCTGAACTTCAGAATTTTGTAATATCGGCACTTTGTAATAACGAAAGAAATTAAACAGTGCAAGAGCCTAATTAGGCTCGTGACCGATTAAATAGTTCTTTAACTATATTTGCATAAACTTGAATTTTGTAATGCAACTTTTTAAGAAAGAAATTAGGCTTGTTACCGTTAAAATAGTTTTTTACCTATAGCCTAATGCAGAAACTTTAATTTTGTAATATAACGGATTGTTTCGAAGAATAGTAAGTCAAATTAGGCTCGTTATCGTTTAAATAGTTCTTTATCTATATTGTACAAACTTGACTTTTGTAATATAACAGTTTGTAACGAAGGAAACTAAACAATAGTAAGCCTAATTAGGCTCGTTATCGTTTAAATAGTTCTTTACCTATATTGCAAAAACTTTAATTTTGTAATATAACGGATTGTTTCGAAAGAAATTAAACAGTAGTAAGTAAAGTTAGGCTTGTTATCGTTTAAATAATTCTTCATACCTATTGCAAAAACTTGAATTTTGTAATATAACAGTTTGTAACGAAGGAAATGAAACAAGAGTAGGCCCTAAGCCTAATTAGGCTCTTTATTGTTTAAATAGTTCTTTATTAATATTGAAAAAACTTGACTTTGTAATACAATAGTTTGTAAAGAAAGAAATTAAGCAATAATAGGCAATAGTAGTAAATTAGGCAAGTTATCGTTTAAATAGTTCTTTAGCTATATTGCAGAAACCTTACTTTTCTAATACAACAATTTGTAACGAAGGGAATTAAACAATAGTAAGCCTAATAAGCCACGTAACGAAAGAAATTAAGAAATAATAAGCATAATTATGCTCGATACCTTGTAAATAGTTGTTTTATCCGAATTTCAAATATTGTCGTTTAAAATTAAGTAACATTAAGCCTAAATTTATTAAATACTTTATTAAAATTGTAGACCCTACTCTAAAATGATATAGATTTCAGGTAACTAATTAGTTATATGCCTACTTAATATTAAAAGTTATGTGTTTTTCAGTGTTTTTATGTGTATTACAATCAGTTGTACATTTTCTTTTGAATTTTACAAAATTGAGTTTCCCGACAAAAAAAGCACTAAATAAATTATAAAACTTTATATTTTTTCGAGATTATCATGCCATTAATAATGAGTTATTCACTTATATTTGTCCGTACAGACCCTATCGCTAAAAAACAAAGTTAATATTTTCGAACATATTCCTTTCGCGTTATCACAATATTCACTATCATGCACGGGAGGACCGGGAGTGTTCCCGAAATACTCTTAGCGTTCCCCAGGGAGCACGACACACTTACACACGTACACTAGACTCAGAGGCAGTTACTGTCGCGTAACATAACACTATTGTGGGTGACACAACCACTTGCCTATTGTAAACTACTCTTAAAAATAATGGCTTAATCGCGAGCTGGCGCGAGTGCCTCGACACACTGCTTGCCAGCCGACCAGCTGTTTCCCCCTCCACCACGGCTGCCCAATAAAACCAAAACGCTTCCTACGACGTGTTGCAATTTCCGCGAAGCAAATAGTGCAGTTGAAAGACGGACGGTTTAGTAGGAAATAATGTTTTGTTTATTTCCACTCTGTAAGTTGCATGTAGAAAGTGTCGCAGCTTGCCAAAAAAATTGACATTAAGCTTAGCTTGTTTTGAACTGATAGGCGAAATGCATTCATTCAGACACATTTCAAAACCTAACCTAACATCTAACTTTTCCAAATGCGATTCCGAAAACTCAGCTGTGAATTTTTTTTATGAAAACTTTTTAGCTTACGCTTGCTAGCGAATTTCAAGTGGAAAGTACTATTGGGGCCGCCATTACCGTAAGACCTTGAAAGGAGCGTCAATTCTCACCTCTAGATGACTTTTTGAGGAGGGTTTTAACGACCCTTGTTAGTCAGTTGTTAGTTGTGTTAGTACGATCACGTTGGCAATTTTGATTAAACTTGATTGAAGGCATAAAAATCGATTTTGGACAAGATCAATTGTCCAGTAATAACAATTTATCTGTTTCAAAATTCACAAAATTCGTGTGCCACCATTCACAAAATTCGTAACTTTTTTCTTACATCTTTTTCAAAATCTGATTTCACCGTACTGATTTGATTTAAACTCTTGAACTAGGTGTTTCGCTTGGAAGCTTTGCAGGGAAAATCAAACACGTTTTTGATCCTAGCTGCGATATGTTTACAGTAGCCCCAAAATTAAGAGGAGATTCAGTAAAATAAATTAAACGTTTTTATAGGACATTGAATCGAAAATTTATAAAATTTAACCTGTATAAGGGCCAAAATAGAGGAATTATTGCCACTGTTTTTCTAAGAAATAACGGATCAAAAAGATCAAAAACACAGTGAATAAAAGTACACTACAGGGACAAATAATTTCAAAAATTTGAAATAAATTGACTTGGTTTTTCCTTCGTGCACCTGTGAATGAGATCTTTACGTCAAGTCTACTTACTGGCATTTAAGGGTCATGAAACGAAAAATATCACTTTACATAACCTATAGAAATTTGCAACAACTGCACAATCGCCCTTAAACACAATGAAAGACATTTCACAAACTTCCACAAATCATATTATTTACACAATCAATTGGAAGTCTTTAAAAAACCACAAAATCGGAATAACTTCTCAAAATCAAATTCGGATTTTTTCCAAATATATAATAATGTATAACTTAATAGCATATAAACATAAAATGTACTTAAGATTCGAGAACTTGTATGAAAAAAGCAAAACTCAGCTAGAAGTACAGCCGCCATTACAAAAAGTGTGTTTGATATTAGCTGCTAAAGTTCAAGTAATTGGACTATCTGCCGCTACGAACGCTGCAAGCTGTAAGGACAGGGGTAGAGACGTTTGAGAAAATAGACAGTACTATTATGTATTTAACTGTAGTTGACCACTCTGCCGCAAGATGCAACCAGCAGCAAACGCTTACATATCTCTCATAAGGGTCATCATTGTAGTACGTTTATATTGAATTACTGTACTGAGTAATGCCTCAGATAAGCATTATTTTTATATGTTTATTATCTTGGTTCTGCGACAAATTGTTACTGTAGCTCTACTAGTGTTTCACGCCCCATATGCCAAACAAGCCGTTGTTTAATATGCACAAACTGTGGCGGATTTAGAATCCTTTCTGGACAGTAGCACCGTCTACTTTCTACCAAATGGTACAAAATCAATATTCTTTTAATTAAAAAGGATTTATTGGCCCTGAAATGTCCTGAAATATAACACCGTCAAGTCCAGTTTCCATTTAATCGGTCAATGAAGGTTCTTTAAACTTCAGCTTCGAGAAAAACAGATGAATTTTTTATATGGATACCTGAAAACGGATATAAACATTTTAAAATCGAACTACGCAGCTGTATCGCTAACACGATATTTCTAAAATTCTTCTTCCTTATTTTTCCTTTTTTTAAATTCCGACTCCACTATCAAATTAATCAACATTATAATCGGCATTAATCAGCATCGTATTCAGCATCAAAATCGGTATTAATCAGCATTATAATCAGAATCAAAATTGGCATTAATCATCATAATAATCAGCGTTAGAATTGGCATTAATCAGCATTAAAATTGTCATTAATCAGCATCAGAATTAGCGTCATAATCAACATTAATCAGCATCACAATCAGCATTAATTAACGCATATAAGTATTAGAATTAGCATCAATCAGGTCAAATTCAACATTAATCAGCATCATAGTCAGCACCATAATCAGTGTCATAATCAACGTCATAACCAACATCATAATCAGCATAAAAACCAGAACTAATCAGCATCAAAACGTTCATTATTCAACATCAAAATCAGCATTAGCTAGAATCATAATTAGTAATAATCAGCATCATAATAAGAATCAAGCTGCATCATAAAGCATTAATGAGCATCAAAATCAGAATTAATCAGCATCAAAATCTACATTAATTAGCTTTATAATCAGCATTAACAGTATAATTACCAGCGTCATAATCAGCCTTAATCAGCATCAATATTGGCATTAACATCATTATCATTGTTATAATCAGCGTCATAATCAGCATTAATCAGCGTCATAATCAGCATTGATCAGCATTAATCAGCACCATAAATATTACTAATCACTATTTAATCAGAATTAATCCGCATCACAATCAGTACTAATCAGCTTCATAATCAGCACTAATCACCATGAAATCAGCATTGTAATCAGCATTAATAAGTTCTACAATCACCATAATCAGCGCTAATCAGCATCATAATCACCATTAAGTAGTTTTTAACGGTGCTTACGATGGTTAAATGCAATTAAAAAAAAAGAATTTAAAAAATATTATGGAATTTCAGAATTTGAAATGGCAGCCTTTTTCAAACTGTTGAATGAATTTTTATGGTTAACGAACTTGCTAAATATATCGTCAAAATCCGTTTTTTTTTTTGCCAAGTTTGAATAAATAAACTAAAATTGCGAACGTGATACCGACCCCTAATTCTAAAATTCGTGATACCCTAAAATTCTAAAACACCGACCCCTCAAAAAGTGATCTGAAGGTGTTGTGACCCCTCAAAAAAATGATCTGCGCTCATTTCAAGATGCCGGGTTCGGTTTGGTCATGAAGGCGCTCTATTTGCTAAAAACCGATGTTCCCACAATCGCAACAGGTAGGCCCTGCAGGATATGCATATATCCTCCGGAAAAGCGCCTGGCAATAATTTCTACAAAACTTTGAAACTTAATACCAACAGGCCTGCGTGTATTGCACTTGTGTACAGCTGACTCAATGTGCAATTTGTTATTTTCATTGGCCACCGACCCGAGGCTGTAGTTGGAAGCTGTTATTTCTGACAGAGAACGGATGAAATTTGATTCTTTGACCTCGTCTGTTGTGAAGGGCGTTTTTAATTATAAATTCATTATTTATGTTCTGCCGTCAATATAATATAAATACCTACAGATTCTATGTTTTCACTGCAGTGCGTTGGTACAATTATGAAACAACCACGGCACGCAGCTGTCTCGCTGACGTGATAAAAGCAAATTTCCAAGTGTATTTAACAATACTTGATTATTTTTTGACAATCTGATTCCACCATTATAATTATCATTAAAATCCGTACATACCTAGCACATTAAACTTTATATTGAAATTGACACTGACCGCAGTCAAGATTTTCTTAATTTAAACAGATTTTGAAAATCCAAATGCTAGTTCGTGTAGTTTTTAACGCTGAATATTACGATGAAATAATATTTTCAAAAAAAAATATGGCATAAGAGTTATTGAAATTGCCGCCATTTTGAAACTGTTGAGCGAATTTTTTCTGGTTAACGAACCTTTTTAAGCTATTATAATCGACTGTAAAATCGATTTTTGTGCCAAGTTTGTATGAAATCGGACCAAAATTGCGAAAGTTAACGAGTTAAGAACACACACGCCCGCGCGCGCGCGCACACACACACACACACACACACACACACACGATGTTACTATTTATCAACCTAATTTAATTTTCCTTTCTTAAAATTAAAATTGTATTTTAAACCGATACATTTTAATAGGTTTATATTCAACATTCAACAAAAATGTCACTTTTCAAAAATTCTGGACTGATTGTTTAAGCGCTATAGGAGTATTAAAATCGGCGTAAGCCCTTTGAAACATAATGTAAAGAAACATTTTACAAGTAATCTACAAACGTACAAATCTATTTTGTGTTATTTTTCTAAATGTTAAGGCTCGATTGAAGCCAAACGTAACAAATCTATTGTATAGTCACCGGAAATATGTTGTTCAGCCCACGGGCTCCAGACACGTGGTTTCAGTGCCAATTAGAAGTGAAAAAAGAAAAATTATCTAACTGAAAAACCGTTAAAATTCTTACCTAAATGTGCACTATGAAGTGTTAACAATCCAACAAATAAACACTTTTTAACTTGAGATAAAAATACACGGACTAATGATTTTGGCATATCTCTTGCTAACAATATATACCAACAACACGCGTGTTCAGACACGCGTGCGGATCGAAATAACGCGCGCTTGCGCATTCCGAACGCGTTATCAACCTCATTCTGCGTTACTGGTCATTCGCTCAGGCCGCCAACACGTCCAGTAGCATAACAAGAGTTACTGGTGCGTCAATCATGGTAAGACCCAGTCCCGGGACCTTAAAATGAGGGCTGATCGTTTTAAGGGGTCGTTAAAATATATACATCCATTTTAGCTTGGACAATTTCTTTAACCAGCAAATTTCATTCTAAAGTTTCAAAATGGCGGCCATTACAATTATTCAAAAATTCATAGCTTTTTTGTCTTAATAGAACCCTACTAAAGATGTTGGTGAAATTTTCGAAACACGCTTTTGAGAGGTCAAAAATGTAACATTGAAAAATCCAAAATCCGTTTTTTGTTTTGATATAATTTTTTTCACTTTCAGCTACACATAGTTGGCAAACAAATTAATTAGTCTAATATTAAAAAGTAAAATAGTTGGAAAATATTTCACACTTAAAAACAGCGTTTTTAAAAAAAATTAAGTGACAAAAATTGAATGTTTAAAGAAAAGCTTCAGTAAAAATCAAAAGAAAAGATTTAGAGAAAGAAGATACAGAAAAAAATAGAATGAGGAATAAGAAGAAGAAAGAAAAAGAATCATCACAGTTATTGAAAACCTTCTTTAAAAGAAATTAAAAGTAACAAAAATTGAACGTTTAAAGAAAAGCTACGGGAAAAATCAAGAAAAAGGATTCAGAGAAGAAGAAAAAGAAAAAAGAGGAATAAGAATAAAAAAGGAAAAGAAACATAGTTATTTATAACCTTCTTTAAGAGAATTTAAAAGTAACAAAAATTGAATGTTTAAAGAAAAGCTACGAAAAAATTCAAGAAAACGGTTCAGAGAAAGGAAATAAAGAAAAAATTGAAGAAGAAATAGGAATAAGAAAAGAAAAGAATCATCACAGTTATTGAAAATCTTCTTTAAAAGAAATTAAAAGTAACAAAAATTGAACGTTTAAAGAAAAGCTACGGGAAAAATCAAGAAAAAGGATTCAGAGAAGAAAAAGAAAAAAAGAGGATTAAGAATAAAAAAAGAAAAGAAACATCATAGTTATTTATAACCTTCTTTAAGAGAATTTAAAAGTAAAAAATTGAATGTTTAAAGAAAAGCTGCGGAAAAAATAAATAAAACGGTTCAGAGAAAGAAAATAAAGAAAAAAATTGAATAAGAAATAAGAATAAGAAAGGAAAATAATCATCACAGTTACTGAAAACCTTCTTTAAAAGAATTAAAAGTGTCAAAATTGAATGTTTAAAGAAAAGGTAGGAGGAAAATCAAGTAAAACGATTCAGAGGATTTTTTTTTTTTTGTGTTTAACGTCCGACTATTGTGCACACTTGGGCTAATGCAGATGAAACGATTCAGAGGAAGAAGGTAAAGAAAAAAGAGGAATAAGAATAAGAAAGGACAATGAAATATCATAGTTATTGAAAACCTTCTATAAAAGAAATTAATGTGTCAAAAATTGAAAGCTTAAAGAAAATATGCGGAAAAATCAAGAAAAAGAATTCAAAAAAGATAAAGAAAAAAAGGAATAAGAATAAAAAAGGAAAAGAAACATTATAGTTATTTATAAACTTCTTTAAAAGAAATTAAAAGTGACGAAAATTGAATGTTGAAAGATATGCTACGGGAAAATCAAGTTAAACGTTTCAGAGAAAGAAGATAGAAAAAAAATAGATGTAATAAAAAAAGATGGGAAAAGAAATATCATACTGTAGTTATTACTTCAAGCTACTAAGCTATTGCACAAAACTACTGACTTGTGCACGTATGTATTCAGTGAATGAGAATGTTATTTGTTTTTTTACTGGCAGCTGACACGGTTGGCACGACTGAAACTGCGCCGTAGAGGGATGAAATTTTAACTCGACCTGATCTGTAATAAATCAAGGCTACAATTAATTAAAAACCTTGTCACGTGTTGGTGTGTTGCTTTGTGTCAAGAAAATCTGTTTCGGAAGCTACTGATTGAAAAATCAAAATATTTTATCTAATTTCTGAAAATTGGTTACAGAAAATTGGTACTCGAGTCCTTACAATTTAAAATAAACAATCTTACTGTTCAATCGTAAACCTGTGAAAAATAAGCAGTTCCAAGGGGCGGTTACTTTGAAACGACTAACGAAACGTTAATTTATTACATTTTAAATTGAGTACATTAACTTAAGTTATAAAACTTCAAAATGTACAAAATCTATAAAAAATCCGATTAACCGATTTTCATAAATAGGCTGATTTTGTATCGACAGCTCGAAACCAATTCTTTTGGGAGACAGCGGCTCATGCGTGTTATTTGAGCACTTGTGTAAAATTGAATCAAAATCTTTATAGCTCATTTTGAGAAAATATATTTTCTCAAATGTGTTTACAAAAATATTCGCATATTATATAAGCAAGCCGATGTTTTTTTTCACTGTCACTGAAAAATAATATCAATAACAAGGAATAAAAGATTACAATGCATGATGGGAAATATGAGAATAATATTATGTCGTTTTTTTTGTAAGCCTGGCTTGTACTACTAATCAATGATAATTTTATAAATCAGTAATATCAGCAACAATGATTACAATAAAATTTAATAACAAGTATTTCATAATATCATACTGTTGGTAGACCTGGCTGGTATTACCTATCAACGATAATTTTACAAATCCATCATTAATAACAATAACAAAAAATTTAGTGATTACAATGAATAATAGAAAGTATAGCATAAGGTTGTTTTGTTGGTAGGCCTGGCTGGTATTATTGATAAACGATAAAATTTGTAAGATACGTCAATATTATGAGTAGTTTATCGTAATTCATATAATAATTCAAAGTATGACATCAGGCCAGGCCTAAAGTTGTTTTGTTGGTACAACTGGCCAGTGTCCATCAGATATTGGCAAAGGCGGGCCGGCATTGGCAATGAGTTAAGGAATGTATTTCTAATTTTAGATCCAGCCCGGGGTTTCTAATGTTCGGCCGGAAAACATTGCAGTCTGTGACCCTTCGATAATTAACAAATAACGGTTCATCTCGTATGAATTGCTCTGCCAAATTTAAAAAAATCTATAGCAAAATTTAATGAATCCATCTTCAGTAAAATGATTTGCTCGATTGTCAACCTTTTACTTTTTCAGCGTGTCGGGTGTAGTTTGTTTACATTTCAAAATCACAAATAAAACATGTATGTGAAGTGTATACTAAATACATTGTTTGATTTTTGCAAAATGTAAGCTATTGTAGTAAATAGTTCAGTTAAAGCAAAAGATATAACTCTACGCCTTCTTCAACATATGTTAACTTTCAAGCTCTTATATGTTCAAGGGCGTAGCTAAAACATTTTCAGCTCTAGTCCCGTTGATAGTTTTAAGCAAATACTTTCAAATTCCAAAAAAAAAAAATTTTCTTTTATAACTTTTTGGAAGTAATGCTAACCACTTCAATTAAGTGATCATCGGAAAGACGCAGTTCAGTTGAGAAAAATTCCGTAAAAATATTGATCCTTTTGCGAAATAATCATAACTTTAAAAGACTTACAATATATATTTTAAAAGTGCAGAAAAGAATCATTTTGTAACAATAAAATCCATGTTGATTTTTATCGATATTGTGGGGAAATAAGTGACGCTTTTATTCTTGTATGGACAAATTTAATGGTTAAACAATATTGGGATATAGACATTTAAAGTTTGCATTGAAATAGCCTGCATTAAATATATATATTTTTTATATTTTAAAATTAGGAAAAGCTCATTTATAACAAACCATAAATCGAAATACAATGCAGTAATATACAATGAGCACAGATTCTGATGATTATAACGTAATTTAAGCCGCCTCAGTGGCCTAGTTGAGAGCGTACTGGGCTTTCACCCCGAATACCCGGGTTCGATTCCCGGCCAGGGCTTGGCATTTAAATCATCCCACCGACTGCATTAGCCCGTGTGCACAATAGTCGGACGTTAAACACACACAAAAAAAACGTTATTTATATCTAGCTACAATAATAGCTACTTATAAAATTTATTTATAACGAAATGTATGGTCTAGTCCTTAGGTTATATTCACTGTAGTCATATTTACGTTAATATATTAGTGTTTAGGTCGCAATCGGACTGCAATCGGATTGTGTCTACTGTATTTCGCAAAACGCTGGGAAAGTCTGTCGATTTCAGTAGATTTATTGTGTATTTATTTCTTCTTAATTTTGAATGTTTATTAATGTGGTCAGGCACATTATAAAAAATACCCGGGGCAATACACAAAGAATTTGTTTAGCTATTTAGGTTCCTACGAGGCTACGAGAAATTCCTTTTTTTATCAATGTATTGTAATTATAAATGTCTATTTTTGCTGAGAACAAAGCCATCTGCAAAAAACTTATAAGGTTATCTAGCGAATAAAAAGATGGAAAAGTTAGTATCATATTGTTTTTAAAAAAATTTTTGTAAGAACAAGTATGTTTTGACACGTACTTGATTTTCGATACTATAGCTGAGCGGTTACGTAAAATGTTGAGGTTAGGTGGAACGATTTTTTTTTTTTTTTTTTACGGCAAAAAGTACATTGAGGCTATTATCGCCTCCCTAAATGTAAGTGTGAGTGTAAAGTGTTAAAGTCGTGCGTGTAGTGTTGTAAGTGTAAGTGTGTGTTAGACTCTCAATAAGTGCAGCTAGTCTGCATCTCCCTGCGGGGAGGTTGAACGAAAGAAAGGACCTATTTGTGCGTCTCAAATAAAGACAACCAATCAGTAAATCCATTTTGAAACGAGCCGTCCAACTATTGCGGTTACGTTAAATGTTGAGGTTAGATGGAACGAAAGACAGAGCGTAATTGTGCTAAATTCGCCTCAAATAAAGACAACCAATCAGTAAATCCATTGTGAAACGAGTCGTCCAACTATTGCGGTTACGTTAAATGTTGAGGTTAGATGGAACGAAAGACAGGGCGTAATTGTGCTAAATTCGCCTCAAATAAAGACAACCAATCAGTAAATCCATTGTGAAACGAGTCGTCCAACTATTGCGGTTACGTTAAATGTTGAGGTTAGATGGAACGAAAGACAGGGCGTAATTGTGCTAAATTCGCCTCAAATAAAGACAACCAATCAGTAAATCCATTGTGAAACGAGTCGTCCAAGAATTGCGGTTACGTTAAATGTTGAGGTTAGATGGAACGAAAGACAGGGCGTAATTGTGCTAAATTCGCCTCAAATAAAGACAACCAATCAGTAAATCCGTTGTGAAACGAGCCGTCCAACTATTGCGGTTATGTTAAATGTTGAGGTTAGATGGAACGAAAGACAGGGCGTAATTGTGCTAAATTCGCCTCAAATAAAGACAACCAATCAGTAAATCCATTTTGAAACGAGACGTCCAACTATTGCGGTTACGTTAAATGTTGAGGTTAGATGGAACGAAAGACAGGGCGTAATTGTGCTAAATTCGCCTCAAATAAAGACAACCAATCAGTAAATCCATTGTGAAACGAGTCGTCCAACTATTGCGGTTACGTTAAATGTTGAGGTTAGATGGAACGAAAGACAGGGCGTAATTGTGCTAAATTCGCCTCAAATAAAGACAACCAATCAGTAAATCCATTGTGAAACGAGTCGTCCAACTATTGCGGTTACGTTAAATGTTGAGGTTAGATGGAACGAAAGACAGGGCGTAATTGTGCTAAATTCGCCTCAAATAAAGACAACCAATCAGTAAATCAATTGTGAAACGAGTCGTCCAACTATTGCGGTTACGTTAAATGTTGAGGTTAGATGGAACGAAGGACAGGGCGTAATTGTGCTAAATTCGCCTCAAATAAAGACAACCAATCAGTAAATCAATTGTGAAACGAGTCGTCCAACTATTGCGGTTACGTTAAATGTTGAGGTTAGATGGAACGAAAGACAGGGCGTAATTGTGCTAAATTCGCCTCAAATAAAGACAATCAGTTAGTCAATCCGTTTTTAAACAAGCCGTCCAATTGTTACTTATAAAATTGTATTATCAGTGATGTTTCTCACTGTTCTGTCCTTGTGTTTAAGCTATGGCTAAACGGAAGCCGTTCGATGCACGGTGTGACGATGCTTCCACTACTCGTCATTAAAATACCAGTTAAGTGTAAACCACAGAGGTTTTTACGTGCGTGAGCAGTAGATTTGTTGAAGAGATCCTGTGGTTTCTACTTCGAGAAAAAGAAGAAAGAAACAACAGAGGAAAATGTGGAGTACGTTAATATTTAGAAACACTTAGAAATGGTATTTAGATTACAGGCCGAGTTTGAATGACAGATGCTAATACCAAAGTTTTATTTTTCTTTTCTTTAAATTTAAAATTCAGATCAATACCAGAGATGTAATTAATATTTTTAACGGGCAAAATTAAATGTGGTGTGGTGTGTGTTGGCAGAAAACGCCCTAAAGATGCTGACAACACACCGACCTGCCAAAACCATGCGGATGCTCTTTTTCCTGGGGATAATTTCTGATTGTGTTATGAGAGGATCGAATACGTGCGCTCGCTTCAATTTAAAACATTGTATAGCATCGCATTCATTTCGCCGAAGCGGAGTTATTAGTGTAGACCTAACGTTACGTGTTAGGTCCACACAACACATTTACAATCTTCCAACTAATACTTAGGCGGTTAGTTTCACAACGAATTGACTGATTGATTGTCATTATTTGAGGCGAATTTAGGAAATTAGGCCCTGTCTTTCGTTCCATCTAACTTCAACATTTTACGTAACCGTAATAGTTGGACGGCTCGTTTCACAACGAACTGACTGATTGATTGTCTTTATTTGAGGCGACTTTAGCACGATTAGGCCCTTTATTTCGTTCCACCTAACCTCAACATTTTACGTAACCATTGATCTATAGTATTGAACGTTAACTACGTATCAAAACATACTTGTTCCTACAGAGAAATACTAACTTTTCCATCATTTTATTTGCTAGATAACCTAATTAGTTTTTGCAGATAGCTTTGTTCCTCAGCAAAAATAAGCATCCATAATTGTAATACATTTTGGATTAGGAAAGGTTGTCACGCTGTTTTCTGATGATGCGTTTACACTCTGAACAACCTTCGTCCAGACATTTGGATGAAACATTGTTCTGCGATATAGCGAGGCATTTCGTATAGTTTCTAACAGTTCGAGACACTGTTTCTTGTTACGAATGCAAGATAAAACAAACGCATACTCAGTAGACTGGAATTCGGATAACGACAAATATTTTGCTGACAAATCCTAAATCCAAAACCTGACATGGAAAATATTGACTGTTACGGTGTCACAAATTATGAATTTTAAGAAATAAAGAGATAATTCAGTTATATCCAAACATTAAAAATTATACTTTATAATTTTTTGTAAAATATCGTAGTGAAATACTAAGCAATTTTTAAAAGTTTTATGTATGTAAATTTAAAGAAGGTTAGCATTTTGCAATATTATTTTAAGCATTTCAGATTATTTTTAAAACATATTAAAAAAGAACGAAAAATTAAAGACCAAAATAAGCATTTTACATATTACTAAATAATTGTTTACAACTGTATGAATATTTATAGAACATATAATGGAACTGTTTAGAATATTTTTTACTGTGTGGCAGTTATTTACGAAATAATTGTTAACAATTGTTTAACTCTGTATGGAATATTGCCAGAACTGTTTGGAACAAAATATGCATCTGTTTTGTTATGTAGCAATTTGTACGAATGCAACTGTTTAAATCTGTATGGAATCTTGATTGGAACTGTTTACAACAGAATATTAATCTGTTTTGTTGTGTGGCAGTAGGGCCTATGTAAGAAATAATTGTTAACAACTTGCCTATTTAAATCTATATGAGACATTGCCTAGAACTGTTTGCAATAAAATGTCCATCTGTTTTGTTCTGTGACAGTTTGTACGAATACAACTGTTTAAATCTGCATGGAACATTGCCTGGAACAGTTTGCAACAAAATATCCATATGTTTTGTGTGTATCAATTTGTACGAGTACAATTGTTTAAGTCTGTATGGAACATTGCCTAGAACAAAATATCCATCCGTTTTCTTGTGTAGCAATTTGTACGAATACAATTGTTTAAATCTGTATGGATCATTGCCTGGAACTGTTTGGAACAAAATATGCATCAGTTCTGTTGTGTAGCAATTTGTACGAATACAGTTGTTTAAATCTGTGTTGATCATTGCCTGGAACTGTTTGGAACAAAATATGCATCAGTTCTGTTGTGTAGCAATTTGTACGAATACAATTGTTTAAATCTGTATGGATCATTGCCTGGAACTGTTTGGAACAAAATATGCATCAGTTCTGTTGTGTAGCAATTTGTACGAATACAGTTGTTTAAATCTGTGTTGATCATTGCCTGGAACTGTTTGGAACAAAATATGCATCAGTTCTGTTGTGTAGCAATTTGTACGAATACAATTGTTTAAATCTGTGTTGATCATTGCCTGGAACTGTTTGGAACAAAATATGCATCTGTTCTGTTGTGTTGCAATTTGTACGAATACAATTGTTTCAATCTGTATATGGAACATTGCCTACAATTGTTTGGAACAAAATATGCATCAGTTCTGTTGTGTAGCAATTTGTACGAATACAGTTGTTTAAATCTGTGTTGATCATTGCCTGGAACTGTTTGGAACAAAATATGCATCAGTTCTGTTGTGTAGCAATTTGTACGAATACAATTGTTTAAATCTGTATGGATCATTGCCTGGAACTGTTTGGAACAAAATATGCATCAGTTCTGTTGTGTAGCAATTTGTACGAATACAGTTGTTTAAATCTGTGTTGATCATTGCCTGGAACTGTTTGGAACAAAATATGCATCAGTTCTGTTGTGTAGCAATTTGTACGAATACAATTGTTTAAATCTGTGTTGATCATTGCCTGGAACTGTTTGGAACAAAATATGCATCTGTTCTGTTGTGTTGCAATTTGTACGAATACAATTGTTTCAATCTGTATATGGAACATTGCCTACAATTGTTTGGAACAAAATATGCATCTGTTCTGTTGTGTTGCAATTTGTACGAATACAATTGTTTCAATCTGTATGGAACATTGTCTGGAACGTATGGAACAGAATATAAATCTGTTTTGTTGTGTAGCACTTTGTACGAAATAATTACTTACAACAGTATGAAACACTGTCTTGGACTGTTTGTAATAAAGCATGAACCTGTTTTATTGCGTGACAGGGTGTACAAAATTTTTACAGTTGACAATTGTTTGAAGCTGTATGGGAGACTATACAAAACATTATTACTGCCGTAAATTATTTCAGACAATTAATGTGCCAAGTGTGGCCGCACAACGTAGATTGATTTACTGGCCTAGGCACAATTAATACTTATTTCAACTCTTATTTGACATGTTTGTGTAGTAAATTTTTAAAAATACTTTAATTATGTTCAATATTTTATTTCTATACATATAAAAAGCAATGTCCAGACTCACTGATCAACGCGCAGCAGAAACTATAATAACTAGAGTTACAGAGTACCTTAGTACCACCATGTAAGTAGCAATAAGAAACGATTTTCCCATATTTAACTCCTTAAGTGATACAAATGGAGAACAACATATTTTATTGGAAACTTATGTTTTGGGTCAGATCTTTGAAACTTAACATAATTACTTTAAAACAAAAGTAATGTAATATATTTTTTTACTATTTTCCAAAATGTATAACCTAAAGAAAGGAATAAAATTTTGCACTAGAAAAATATTGTTTGTATCGTATATTCTAGATAGTCACACTCTTAACACAAATAATGAAACACGTAATTCAGCATTTTTCCGAATTCGTACCTTAAAAGAATACAAATTTTAAAAAGTGGTATGAAAAAAAATTACATTGGAAAAAATATTTTTGTATTGGATTTTCTTAAAAGTTTACAAAAAATATTCTGAAACACAAATTACGGAACACTTTTTTCAGCATTTTCTGTAATTCATCCCCAAAAAAGGATAAAAAAGGAGTATCACAAAGTGTATTTTCAGCATTTTTCCGAATTCACCCTCTAAAGTGGTAAAAAGGAGGTATAAAAGTTGCAACGGAAAAAATAATTATATTTTTTATGAGCTACTCGTATCATATATTATGGATTGTTGGATATTTGAATTCGAATGCAACATGTTAACAGTCAATAAAACATATCGTAAGTAAGATATGATATTGTATTCATAGTCACTGTAAAATAATCACGAGTTAGATCACATGATCATGCAACACATGATCAATATGTTGCATTCGATATGTCAAAATTATAAACATGGACCAATGTGGGTCGCTGGCTACTTTAAATACAATTTATAAAGTATTGTGTTGGTTTTATTTATATATTTTTTGTTTATAAATTATTACGTTACTGAAACAGTTTACGTTTCGTGGGTAAAGGTACGACGGGTAATGCTAGTTCATTTATAGGCGTGGCGCGTATGTCATTGTAACTTGAAAATTATCAGCATTGGTTAAATAACAATAGTTTTTTTAGAAGTTCACAAAATTTACACGTAATATAAATTCCGTATTTATATTTATCAAGGTTGTTATATTTTGGCGCATACTTATACATTGTATACGCGTTTTAAAAAAGTTTAGTATCACTTTAGGTATTAGAATTTAATGATAATTATAATGGCGAAACCAAATGTTCCATATTGCAATATTTAAAAATAAAGTTATAAATTCGCTTCCATTGTATTAAAAAGACCTCTGCGTGCGGCGATTATTTATTTTTTAAGGAAGCAAAATACATTTCTTTTGATAAATTTAGAAATATTTTCTTAATTACTTTTTAATCCAGTGAACGTGATCGTGGAGGGAGAAATCCGTTTTGATATTTTTATGGATATTTGTTTTCAGATTTTAAAATGGTTTGTGAATCGGTTTTAGTTGGATATCAAGCTCTACCGATTTTGATCAAATTTAATTGAAATGTAGTTCTTGAGTACCAAAACAAAAACCTAGTAAGAAACTATCAATCCCCCTCCCTAAAAAACCGGTTGAGTAGCTATTGTCGAAAAACCGAAACATAAGTTTAATTTATTAGAATTTTTTAAATTTTGATGTTATATAAAGGTTCAAACTCAAGTCAGTGTAGGCCTACCCAATTTTTGAAATAAAAACAATTCAATTTCGAACGAAGAATATTTTATTTCAAATTTGGTAAACTAAGAATCTGTATAGGCCTATCTATACGAACAAAATCTGGTGAAATAATTTATTGTCGACAACTGCCGAACCGATCTCATGTGAGAAAGTTTGTAACCAACGCCTGTAAGGTGTGACAGAACACTAAATCAAGTTAAATACCCGACACAACACGAGTAGCTGTAGCCTACATAGACTTACTTGTGCGTGATCTACTTGATAACGGTGCAAATCTATTGGCACTCTCCAGAAAGCAGGACGCTCCATGGTATCGCTATGGCTATAACACTGTGTTTCAGACAATAAATTGGCAGTATTATTTTGAAGGCGGTGGTTGCCAAACTGAGAGCAAAGTTTTTGTTTTATTGTCGGCACTAAGTATAGAATGTATGCAGCCTGGGATCTTCCAGACTCCGCCCGAACTCGAAGCCCTTCTGCCGAAGTTTGCTTCTTATGATAACACATCCCTCGGGCCAAAAATAATACAGTATCGTTTCAATTAGTAACAGTTTGGGCCAGCAGTATTAAGTAAATATTATAAACTCGTGTACGGCGCCGTTAGCATCGAAAATAGACACGACCGAACAATAGACTATCGGAATTAAATGTAGGCTTCCCGTGCGGGTCATAGAAAGTAAGGTGATGGATATACAGGTTATCGGGTCCCACTAATGGCATACCAAATAACATATTTTACTCGGATGATATGGCGGTCGTCCCTGAGTAAAATCGCTGGTGTTTAGGCTAAACGAATTACAAACTTCGAAAAGTTTTCTAAACAAAATTGTAACTTACGTGATCGGTTTTTAATTTTAAACAAATTGTAGTAAAAAAGCTAGTTTTCATCAAAAAGACTTTAAAAAAACAAAACAAAAAATAAATAAATATGATTTTAAAAAAATAACAATTTTGATGAAACGTTTGTTCGTTTAGGCCCACATGTAGACTCAAGTCAATATAGCGAATTTGAAATAATAGAAATTTACGATTCAGGAATAAAAATAAAATGTAATGAAAATAAACATTGACTGCCATAGTATTATACACCAAGAGAAATTAATAATATTATAGGCCTTCTAAATTCTTGTAACCTATGCATTTATAAATAGTTTTGGCATCATGAACCCTGAAAGAAGATAGTATCTCTCATAGTTAAACAGATCTTCAATATATTAAAAATTGCAAACAGCTGTCCATTAACCCTGAGAGAAAATAATATATGTGTGTATATTATTTTATAATATATGTGTGTATATATTTTTTTTTTTTTTTTTTTTTGTGTTTAACGTCCGACTATTGTGCACACTTGGGCTAATGTGAGTAATGCTAATGTGTATATATATATATATATATATATATATATATATATATATATATATATATCATAGCATTAAGAGATATGCAGTGTATTAAAAAAAATTCCGAAACAGCTGCTTGTGAACACTGATATGCTAAGTAGATCATTTTTCATGCTCTAAAAAGTTTACATCAACATACGAGAGCTACTATCAAAAAAGGATTTTACCCTGAAATCTACCAGTAGGCATAATAACTGATGCATACTGTAATACATGAGTATTACAGCGATAATACAGCGATAACAACGCAACCAAAAACTGATTTCTGAGTACAATCATAATCATGAGACAATCACTTAAGAACTATCAACATTACCTACTTTCGTAGATCGAAAACGAACGTTTAAGTAACCATAAAACTGCTTTATAAACTACTGTATCTCTTTATTTTGATGTGCACTTTTTTGTACCAATCTCAGTCACTATTATTTTACTTAAACTTATTTTGATGTTACTGGTCCGTCACGAGACGTTTTACTCGAAATTCGACATATTTCGGAGCCTTAACTCCATTGTTAATAATTCCGAAGAAACCGTATACATTACACTATATAGATTTTTTTCACATATTACACTGACTAAAACATTGGTATAGGTTTGCACTTTGGCATGGATGATCAACAAAGTGTCAACAACAGTAAGTGGATCCGCTATTCCGGTTGTAATGAAATTTTGAGCCAACCACTCAATATCGATTTGGATGAAATTGTAGATTTAGAATTTGAAAAAATTTTTCTCCGCGACCATAGATAAACTAGGCCTACTATTTACCTTATGTGCGTTCTATGTAGAGTCTGTACATTGGTCTTGTATGCTGTACATCATTTTAAAGTATGTTTAGGATGGGAGACGTGTACAGATTCAAAGGAAGACAAATATTCTTCCACGCGATGCATGGTGGATATGGTTTGATGCAGGTCTCTACAGGAAACTGTATTGCTACCGTTGAAGCGTTTGTCGCACATTCATCCCAAGCCAATGTGGAACAGCATACACCGACGGCTGCATGGCTAAGGGGAAGCTTAGTCTTAGTATGCAAGTAGACTCTTGATACCGAATGCTCTCTAGTTCTATTTAGCCTTACATATCACGCTAGGCTCTGTATAAGTGGACATCATACTTCCCTAGTTATTTATGGGATCTGTTTGTACGAACCACTAAAATCCAAACACCATAGAGGATATGTGAAATTAATCTGTGGTAGAGAACTTGGAAAAGGTGGAAACTGAGGTTGCACTTAATCCTAGAGAATCCCTCTGTGAAGCTTGAAACCTATCAGGAAACCTATCCACTGGTTGATCCTTTTCTAAAACCAAATAGATGGAGATCTGATGGGGATTGATACAGGAGAAGACTAGGATTGTACCGTTAAACACAACCGCTGTGAATCGTAGTAGATTATAGGGATGCAGGATAAACTCACACAACCTGCGATAGGAGTGACAAAAGAGATCAAACATTTCAAAATCAGTAAAACCGCATTGAAAATGGACATCGGGGGGGGGGGTTTCCAATGAATCCTAGAAGTAGAAAACCTATCAGAAATCAATTAACAGGTTGACTTTTTCTCAAATCAAAAAGATTGAGATCTGATGGGCGTATCCCAGAGCTGAAGGAGCCGATGGGGTACTGTACTCCATGATTGGGTGTTTATCAGCCAGGAGGAAGGCATAGAATTTCAGGTGATGTTTACTAGGACTGTGTTCCAGATGTCGAAGTTGATAGTCTGGGCCTTGAAACTCATGGGCAAAGGTCCACCAGATGAATATCCTGGGCTAAGGAAAACTCAGGATATTATGGGATTCACTATAGAACACTGTCGTCTTGTATGAACAGGATAGGAATATACCATGGAAAAACAAAGTGTAGGTTATGCAGGAAGTAAGAAAAACTTCAGACCACATAATATATAATCCACCCACTTAGTAAACAGCCTGCGCGAGAATTCTTCATCCAAGTAGGATAATGTCCCTCCAACAATCCAGTAACAAAGACGTCTACCAGCTTAAGATGAGATTGTTACAAATCTCGCCTGAGTGTCGCTTGTGCGGGCGGGGTGTTGAAACAGCAGCACACATATTCCTTAATTGCTAGGTCCTGGAAACCAAAAGAAGGAGACTCTTTGGACCTCACCAACCAGATCAGGCGTTCAACCAGGAAACCTTATACAAGATGCTGGAGTTCGTTAAGGGCACTGGAATCGGTTTAAGGTGAAGTGACATGGGTACATAAAAAGCCCTTAAAGTCGGGGGCCACAGATCCTCTGGTAATTCCCATAAAGGAAAAAACAGGTCATTTTCTAAGCGGCTGACCTATATGCGTGTGAGGTTTTTGCCAGCAGGAGGCAAAGGTTGTTTGGCTTCTAGGACTTTGATAACCTCTAGCAGAATAAGTTAGTTGGTGGATTTCTTGAACTTACTGAGGGCACCAGTCTGCTGAACTAGTAACCAAGATGCTTAGTTCCTGTCACCTATATTTAATATAAACAAATAAAACAAATAAAACAGCCACTGTATCTCCATTAAATGTCACTGTAACTTTTAAAGTTGTAATAAAACAAAAGAACAGTAGCCTATACACTATGTAATAAAAGTGATAATTTGTAGTTATAGTATACTGTTTATGTATCCTTTTATAATTTACACAAAGTAGTATATTACAATTTGTTAGAGTTATGTAAGAGAACAAGATCTATTTATTTTGAAATTCGAGGCTCTATGTGATGTCAAACTGAATAGGGTTTTATAAAACACATCTTTAATCCACTGTAGAGCTTTAGTATTCATGAACAGTTTTGATATTTACAGGTCTTTTACAGATAATTAAGTTGTATCTGTAAGTGGTAACTAGTGAATAATAAAGTTTTCTTTCAAATGGAATGACACCAGATTTATATTTTATAAAACTCAACAAGATTTAGTTTTAACAAAGACAATATTAACTATTTTGCTGTTTATGTACTTTCAAGTGATTTACTACAGTAATAATTTTTGATTTTTAAAAATTATCTATTGTATTATTGAATTGCTAGATATTCACCCGCGAAGATTAAATTTCCTATGATAAAAACTTTTACGGAATACTGGTTTTATACCTAAAAACTGAGTTAAGTTAGCTTAAGTTTTTTTAAAAAATTGACAACACACCCGAAAGTACATTGCTATCGCTAATACTTTTTCAAAATTAGAATTACAGTGCAACTTATTTGTATTTTTTATTTTATCTATGTACAGAATTAAAAAATTGTAAATAAGAAAACAATACGCTTATAATTGAAATCCAAAAGCCACTTGTAGAGATGTAGAGAGTACTATATATATATATATATATATATATATATATATATATATATATATATATATATATATATATATATAAAAATATCAGCTGACTGAAAACAGATGATTGAGATGATGTGAAATGAAGTTCGAAAACAGAGTATTTCAGTATGTTACAGTACACAGCATGAATTTCGTAATGTATTAATTACTATTTGGAATGTACTGTTAACTTAATAGTTAACCTTCTGTTGGGGACGAAACTAAATCTGTTTTTAATTAAACAAGTGTTATAGTGGTTAAAGTGTACGATAAGACAGTGAAGGTAAACATTATGTTATAAAAATGACTACTATGATTATAAATTCTATTTAATGTTTTATATTTTTAATGGAGCAAATCAGTTTCTCTATTTATAGGTTATGGTATATATCATGGGTTATGGTTTTTTATCAAGATGATGGCATCTTTCACTAGCCTATTATATGTTTTTCTGTTAAGTGTCTAGGTTAGAATGGTATTTATTTAGTCTGTTTTGGATGAGGGTTGTGCTATTTGTCGACTTTTTAAAACTTGTAGAGGCAGTCCTAATCAAGTATATAATTTTTTTATAAGTGTGTTTAAATTACCATTACACCAGTTTTGTCAATTTTCGAAAATTTTGTACCAAAACACTTTATTACCATGCCCAGTAGTAATAATAAAAAATATAAAAGGGCGGAAACTCCAAAAAGGTAGGAAAAAATCAAACATAAAAGTGATATGTGTAAACATTGTTACTGCGTAAGCCTAAACATTGTTACTGCGCAAAAATAGCTAATATGTTTTTCATCGCAAAAACAATTAAATATGTTTAATTAATAATAATAACAATAGAAACTTTTTTTAAATTAACTTATGAACCTAACTAACATGGTTTTGTGTGGTATTACTATTGTGTAAATAACAACACAGTTTTAATAAAAGTATTTATGTAATGAATATTATGGTGGATATAAAATAAGATTGTGATAACATATATAAACATAAGATTTATAACAAGTATCTTGGAGAGTGACCTTGGTATAAATCTAACACACTCCTTGCTATGTAAACAGCTATGATGTCACAGTATAGTTCCGTAAAAAAAACAAAATTGTAAGTTACCATAAGAATCTTCCGCAGATTAATATTTCTTAATTTAATAATAAAGTATATAATAAAAGAAAAAATTCATTTTGAGATTAAAACAGGAGTCCGACAAGGAGATGGACTCTCTCCATTGCTATTTAATTGTGCTCTAGAAAAAGTAGTTAGAGAGTGGAACGTGAATACGCATAGTGGAATCAGACTAGGAACTAAGAACAAAGGAATTAAGTAAGTAAATTGTTTGGCTTTTGCGGATGACATGGCCTTACTAGCTGAGACATTGGAAGAAGCTAAGGAACAGACTCTTGAACTCCAGAAGCAAGCGTTAAAAATGGGACTTAAAGTTTCATTTGAAAAGACTAAAATATTGACAAACATACAAAAACCACCGAAAAAGCTTCAAGTGGGAGAACAATACATTGAGATAGTGAAAGAATTCAAATATCTTGGGGAATGGATCAGCTGGAATGCTCTAGAGAAAAAAGCTATGGAATCTAGGAGAAATAAAAGTTGAATTAGCCTTCCAACTTACCAAGGACACATACAACAAGAAGTCCCTCTCCTGGAATACAGAGATAAGGCATTATCATACTGTAATTAAACCAGAAGCTTTATATGCAGCTGAAACATTATCTCTCACAACCCAGGGCCCACTTGAAAGGCTGGAGATCAAAGAAAGAAAGATATTACGAAAAATCTTAGGCCCCAAATTCCGTAACAACCAATTACTCCACATCAGTAATGAAACTCTTTACCAAAAAACTGAAACACTATCAGACACAATAAGAAAAAAGAGAATTGATTTTTATGGACACATCCTCCGAATGGACAAAAATATACTAACCAAAAAAATATTTGACTACTTTCGCAGTAGAAGAGCCAAACCACTTTGGTTTAGAGAAACGGAGAAAGACATAACAGAACTGCAGATCACTGACACTATGCTCATGGACAGAACAGCCAAAACAATAACCAAGGACAAGAAGCAACGGTTCCAAGGCAAAGTAAAATCCAAGCGAACGATCCAAATCTCTGACGAAGAAAGAAAAGCAAGATCACAACATATGAAGCAATACTGGGCTACGAGGAAGGCACAGAACATTAAGAAGTGATTGATTTGATGTACCCCAAAGTTGGGTGAAACAAATAAAGAGAGAAAAGAAAAAATGGTATTTATGCAGTATAGGTTTTTTTTCAAACAGTGATTTTTTTAATATTTGTTGGTCTTATTTTATTATCTAATTAACATGTATTCATCCACAGGAATTTTTTTTTAAGATTAGTTATGAATTTAGGCTGTTTTTTTTACAGAACTATATTTTGGTGTCATTGTTGCCCACATTGTATTATTCATACACGGATTTACCGGCCATGTGCATTATTATTAACTACATGTACTTAATGCTCATGCGCATTACACATTCTGACAGCCATTATTAAATATTAAGGTGTTTTTTTTTTTTTTTTTTTTTTCATTCTCGCAATGAAAATATTGTTAAAATGGCATCCATTATTTGTGAACTTCGCAATTTGTCTCTTTTTGTTGGGTTCACCACCTAAAAACCGTATAAGTTTTGCTATTAAAAATATGTTGCCTACAGGATAACTAGTTTAATTAAATAGCTTTCTCACCCAAAGCCGTGTCAGTTAGGTTACCAAGTTTGTTTTTTTTTTAATATAAGTGTTTTTATCATGTAGCAACTGTATTAGTTAGGTTCACCACCCAACAACCATGTCAGCTAGGTTGAGTATTCTTTTGTAAAAAAATACAAGTGTTTTTATCACCATCAATCATGTTGGGTTCACCACACAACAACTGTGTCATTTAGGTTATTGGTTTTTTTTTAATGTGTTTTTACCATTTAATTACTGGAAAATCTAAAAAAACCTACACTGCATATTTACTGAAAAAATATCCAAAAATCATTGTTATTAAAATTGATTTAATGTCACAAATAGGCTACTCATTTTTGTAGTGCATGTAAGTACTACACATTTAAATTAACAATAATTGTTCATTATTAAAGAGAACATTATTTTTTAACCTAAATCATTAATAAATCATGTACTTATCCTACATTATCCGTCTTCTTTCACAGTATGTAGGCTAATTAACTAATTTTGTATAATTTCCTTGGCAAAATTGCACTTACAGGCCTTATAAAATTTTCAGTCAATTTTGCACTAAAATGTTTATTATATCTCCAAAAGTAAATATTCCAAAAATATAAAAGTGTGGAAATAACAAAGTCAAAAAATTAAAATAAAAGTGATAAATATAACTTCCAAATGATTAGTATGTGAAAGTAGATATCATGCTGTTAATTCTGAAAACAACTGATGAAATTAGTATGTTACTAATAATGAAAATAATATAATTTTGTTTAAAAAAAACATAATTTAAGAACTAACTCGACTTGGTTGTTTGGTGTAATATAAACTTTTTTTTTAAAGAAACTTAAAACCTAACTCAATACAGATGCTAGTCTAATATAAACTTTTTTTAAAAAGACCTTAAAAACTTGACTCGTTTGATGGGCATAATATAAACAGTTTTTTTTTAAATCTTAAAACTAACTAATCTTGGTTGTTGAGTGAAAACACAGTGGTTGGGTAAAATAAAGGCTGTCATGTACCACTACAAGAACTGTCAAGACAATAAATGATGAATTATACTATGAAAATGCACATGAGCAGTACCTCGCTAGGTGACATAAGCATAGTAATCTTGCATGTGAAATTAGTAATTCGAAATCTAAGCAATGTAAACAGTGGTCACTTCATAATATAATTCTTTTTAAAAGGGTATAAAATCATAGTTATCGTAATAAATTGGATTTTCCGCAGGTGAATATTGGTATTATAACAATAAATTTTATTTGAAAAATTAAAATCATTAGTATGATGCCTGAAAGTGCCGAAGTACCATTTCATTGTTCTCCAAGTAACATATTTGTTATCTGATTCTATTAATAATGCCTACAATATGTACCTTCTATGTTCATGATTTCTAAAAATACTGTGTTAGGTTAGATTAGAAAGTGGGATTTTTTCTGCAAAAAAATATGTAATTTTTTATATTTATAAGAAATAGGCCTATTTACAAACCTGATCAAAAATCAGTTACGTTGGAATATTAGTTCTCTGTAATAGATACACTATTCTAAAACATTAATGTTAATTATTTCTTATTTCAGTTACCATAAATATAGATTCAGATTATCACGGTTTACTAAATTATTTAATTCATTTGAGGAAATTACATAAGCCTGATTTCCACCCATAGCTTACTATGTAAAATTAGTAGCTATTTCGTAAAAAAAACGTTTTATGATTTTTATTTTAGAATAAAATTTAAAAATTCAACAAAAGATTTTGCATATCTTCCTGCATATTTTCATATCTTAAGACAGTGTATCAGAAATTCATGATTCGAAACCAGCTTGAATAAAAGGAAAACAAAGTTGATATTTTTTTTCTTAATTCCTAAACTGTAAATTATTTTATTTGAAATTTGTCAGATTATGTTGAGTTATAAATTTTAATATATAACCGAAATTATTTGATATAATAGTTCAACAAACTATTTGATATAATCGTTTCAAGAATTTAGGCTTTTAAATTTTCCTGTTATAAATTTTCTAAATTTAAATCAATAGCTTAGCTCTTTACACATTTTTTTGGTAGATAGCAACATACATGTTTGTTTTTGTACTTGAGAGCTAAGTCTAGACAAATTTAACAAAATTTGTTGAAACTAACTGAGAAACATTATTTTTTTGTTATTTTTAGCAAAAATCTCAAGAAGAGCAAGAAGCTGAAATATATATTTTGTAGAATAATATATTATCTTCCTTTGTGGACAGAATACTTTAGTAAGACTTTAGGCCTTCAATTATTAACCTATTCAGTATGGTGTTTTAGGCTTAATACTTCAAAAAAAAGTATTTAAAAAAATTCAGCCTTTATAATTTTTTGAGTTTAAGAGTTGAAGCTTAAGAGTTTTATATATGTGCTCACTCTAAATACCCTAGGTTTGTTTTAAATGTAAATTGTACGTTTTTTACACTAGCCTATTTATTTGATAAGTGGTAAATTTTTATTCTTTTTCAGAATGCCAATAGGAATGAGTAAACAGGTACTAGTAATATTGGGACGTCCAGTGGTAAATACATTTCTGAAACAACCACATCGAACAAACTTTAACAGAATATTAGGTAGTCAAAAATGGAACCAAACTCAAGTAAGTTAATACTTTACTCCTACTATTAAACTTAAGATACTCACGAACATAGAGTTTAAAACTTTTAATAACCAGATCCTTATTTAGGTATTGTGCGCTCCTCAGTTCTAAATAATTGGCCACCCTCACTCCCTGTACAAACTTACATCTCAAACAACAAAGAAATAAGCAGTAATTTTACAAACAAACCAGCTCAAGTTGAGTAAATTGTAACAAATAATCACAAACATATAAGGGCATTATGTTTTAGCGTTTAAGCTATTAAAAGTTACAAGGTAATTTTAAATGGAGCATTTCTCTCAATATTGACATATATAGTAATGTATTCATGTTGGGTATAGTTCCCTGCTTACCAAAAACACATTTTGTAAAATTCCTAATCAACCACTTGTGTGCCATGTAACTTTCTTTATATTTGATAATTTCATGTGAATTATAATTGAATTTCTTCAACATTTACAGTCACATTATGTGATTACCTTTAGATGCGGTTAGGGAAGGAGAGAAGACGGATAAGAACTAGGTGTATATATTTTGAGGTATGGGTTAAGTAGCTAAATGCATTTAATGCAGAGCAAATATTCCTAGGAATATTATTTCTTTTAAAATATAAATATAATGATATAATGTTTTATGAAACCATTTGTTTCATATATTTTACCTCACTTTGCTTCAGCTGTAAAATGTTTTTTGTTTACAAATTATGTTAAACTTAGGAAGTTCAGCAACTTTAAATGCATGTGTTCTAAGACTGTCAACACAGCTATTAACTTTACTTTTATTTTTAATAGACAGGGTGTCTAGTGGTTCTTAAATTTTAAAAGTGTACTGAAAAACCTGAAAAAGTAACCCTTTCTGCAAGATTTTCCTTAAATTTTAGGCACGGCCTTAAAAAACACTTCCATCTACACTGATTATGTTATTTTGTATTACTATTGAGTTAAACTTAAGCAATTAAACATCACTACACAGAAAAAAGAAACAGATTTGTTTATTGAAAAATATAATATATTTGGTTATTCTTCTTAGAAATGTGTTTTATTGATATCAGCATGATCTTAACGATGCCTACGATGTGAAGTATAGTATAGTAACAGTATATTTTAACATAGTTTACTCTATGTGGAAGCCATTGAACTCTTAATATATATTTTTTTTTAATTTACAAAACATACAACTATGAAGTATAAGTAGGTAATGTTTTACCCTACTAGATCTAATTATACGTGGATCTGATGATGGGTGAAAGAAACCCAAAACTGCAGTACTTAACTAATACTGTAAACATTGGATTGGAAGGTGTGCCAAAAAAAGTAATAGAAGTTATAAATTTCATTAATTCTTAGGCTACAATGTCAGAATTTAAAAAATTTCTTTTAAAAAATGTAGGCAGCTCAGAGTAAAATTTAATTTTGGAAGTAGGTAGTAAACAGTCCGTATACCTAAAGATATTTTTATTGAGGGGAATCATATAAAACATACTTTTTTTTCAAAACTAGATTTTTTACTTTTTTGAAAATTTTGTATGCCATACCCATATAATTTACGTAGATTTTGCGCATTATGGTAGGATTTTATGACAATAATGAAAATTCATAGTCTGGTTCCTCCTGAATAGTGGTAAATAAAATAGCCTGCTTAAGTCCTTATTTTGCTGCCTATACGTGTTGGGCCAACATGTACATACATTTGGATGGATACCTAATTGGCCAGCATCAACCTTACTATCTGTAGAAGTAACAATATAGTTGCACTGTATACTAATTCAGTGCACTGATACTAATCAGTACATTATATAGAAAGTAAATTCGATTTTAGGACAATAAACAAATAATATTGTAGTAATTTTTTACTGAATACCATAATAAAATTTTAAGGAAAATATATTGAACTTATTACATGTAGCTGTTTCATTTGACAGGAGTACATAAATTTGTAAATAATTTGGTACTAACAGTAGTATTTATGAGCAATTACAATTTAATACATACCATATAATTGGAGTTGATCCATAATTGAAAATTTAATAATGTGTTTAGGCATAATAATTTGATGTCTTTAGGTGTGGCTACATATCCAATTTAAAAAACTGTTGCCTAACTTAACATATGATAAGAAAAATGTAGTGCATTAAAACTATTAAGAGTCAATTAAACTATTAAATTAGGGCATATATATAAAACCAAATATGGTTGGTTATGCTATTACCATGTAAATCTTATTTTTAAGAAATCATTTCACAAACAATTTTTGAAAGCACATGAATTTTTTTATTATTATACAAAACAAAACAAGTACTTTCAGGGAAAGGTTAAAAGTTTGCAATCACTTTCTACTTTTATGGAAAAAATGTATTGAAACCAATCAAACAGTAAATCATATAACTGTCATTAAATTTAATTCTCTAATGCTACCCATATTTGTTGGCCCAACTAACTAGTGCCATCTCCCAAAATAAATGAATTTACTGTTTGGCTCAATATTTTAAATAGAAATAGGTTAGGTCCAGTTAAACTGAAATATTTGAAATTTATAAAACTTAAAGTATATTAAAAATTATACTTCCACCACTATGTGAATTTATTGAACTAGATATTCATTTATTTAATAGTGAAAAAATTACACAACAATAAATTAATTTAACATTTTAATAAAACAGAACTAATAATATTACAAAATATCAATTATATTTCCAATTAAGCCAACTCTTTTATAGTCCATTTTCTTGTCTTTTAAAAGTAGACCAATTAACATATTTATGTAACACAAATAATTTTTTTGTATACTATAGGTCTATAACATTTTTATTTATTTTCTTTTAAATTGTAACAAATAATATAGCCAATACAGTAAGCCTATGCACAAAATTTATCAAAATATTTAATTAACAAAAATTAAACACATACACTTGTATAACATTTAGTAGGCCTACTTTTAAATTTTATGTTTGACTATTAATTTTCATATAACTTTTGCAACACAATTTGCAGGATTGGAATAGCAACACTTATTAAAGACATTTTGCATGCAGTTGCATAGCTTTCCGTTGTAACTTCCACTGGCTTAGCAGTTGTAGCTTCAGTTACATCAGGAGCTTCAGTAGGTTCATCTTGGGCTTTTGTTCCATATACCATTATTAATATTAACAAGAAAAATAAACAAAATTTGATCCTCATTTCGATAATGAAGGATTTGAAACTGTTTTTAATTATATGTTGTTAGCGTATGGGAAACAAAAAATCCAATCTGAATAATCACCCTTGCTTCTACAAACACAAACGTGTACTGATTAAACAATGTGAAAACTTCAATTGTTGAACACTGATACAGAGATCAAGTTTGTCACTAAGGCAAAACTTTCTTCTTTTTTATTTCATCTCCATGAAAAAATACATATAAAAGTTGGCTAATAGTTAATTTAAGCTTATTGATTAAATTAACAATTAATTAAACAAATAAGGTAAAAGAAACATGATACAAGTTCATGTTTTTGACATTCGTAGGCATAATAATTAGTCTTTTAAAAATAAATGATGAAATTGTCCAAGTTCAAGTAAAAATTGTAAACATATTATGGAACATAAATGGGGATCAGTAGCAATTCTGTAAAAGTAAATTGCTTATATTGCTGATAATTTATAAAAATCGGCATTTATTTAACTACATAAAATCAATAGTAATATAAATCGTGTTTGAAGGCTATATATATATATATATATATATATATATATATATATATATATATATATATATATATATACATACATACGTACATATATAAACATGTTAAAATTATGTAGGCCCTAATTATAGTGAAATAACTGCTGTACACACACACACACACACACACATATATATATATATATATATAGTCATTAAAATTATGTAGGCCCTACTTATGGTGAAAATAATTGTATAATTTAATAGTTTATTATCTGTCCTAATATTATAAAGAGGAATGTTTAGAGACAATATCTGGCGTTCTATTTCAATAAGTTTCATGATTTTCGTATTGAATTCTTTTTGAGAAATTTGATATTTGAAATTTTGACATTGTATTCTTGTCGCCTTTCTTCAATACCGTAACACCGATGTTTTTGTAACCTTTCATGTAAGAGATTTTTAAGTAATTCATTTAGCAAATAATTAATTCATTTAATTTAAGTAATTCATTCAATAAATTTATTTCATTGAAACTATTTGATCGGTCGCGTGACTGAAAGCTATTTCTCAAGTATTTGCATTATATTTTCTTATTCACCATTATCGTTTTCGGACCTGAAGCAACTTTCTAAATTGAGCTGAGCGTTTGGGTTTGGTATTTAGACTGTTGTATCAACAAGCCCAGATTTATCAACATCTCCCGTCATTACTCTTCTCAGTCGTAGGCCTATTTAAAAACTGATAACTTTGTTGAAATTGTGATTTTAACCCACCTGTATTTATTTGTGGTTTTAAAGAAAGAAAGTATGTGTGGCAAAAACATCACAAACTTTTGACATAGGTTTTTTTACAATAATTTCTTTTAAGATACTACCGTTAAAAAAAAGAAATTCGATTTAATTTAACAAAATCTGTTGATCTGATTTTGCTCAAATTTTGATCATATATGAAGGATCATAATTAAAATTTATACCACTAGTATACCAGATTTAAAAGAACAAAATTAGATTTCGAGCATAATTTTAAAAAATCCAGCTCAGGTTTATTTTTTTCCCGTTATAGTCTACTTCCAAACATAAAATTTATTTTATTTTGCATTTCTTTTATTTCACGTACTTCAGTTTTGAATATTCATGTCTGACTAAAATTTGAGCGAAATCTGATGAACCAATTTTAGCCTACAAACCAATGAGTCTAGGCTGATTTTTTGCGATAGTTCACAAACTGGAAGTTTTGGAATTTAACAACCCATACACATTGTTTAGGAATTTGTGGAAATCGGTAGACTTGATGTTGAGAAAATCCAATTAACACTTTCCTCATTGAAAAAAGCTTCAATCCCTTTTTTTACAAAATAAATAAATTGCCTCATGGTATGTGCTATAAAGATTTACATACAAAAAAATACTGGACAATTAGTTTAAAACCAGATGAGATCAGGTTAGGTTTTTTTATTTACTCTGTATTCACATTTCTAGGGTCTGAAGGTATGTAAATCTGTCAGCCTATTTGTCAGTAGGTAATGCATCTCTGCTCGTTGCAAATGACTTGACTGGTCATTATAAAATTTATTGAAAATGGTCTTTGTAGCGGCTCATACGCAGGAAGAATTTACGGATTGGCAAAAAAGTGAATTTAAGAATAGTTAAGGGGTAAAATCTTAGGAGCACAAAATTTTAAAAATTTTATTTGTCTAGTTTGGCATATCATTTGTATCCAGATGTGATACTGATTCCAAGTCTTGTGCCTTGTAGTTTTTGCACATATCTTCAAACTAATTATATATTCAGCCAACATATCATTAACAAAAGTATCATTTCTGTCAGTAACTCCCTGAGTTCTACATATGTCTTTTTAAATTTCCAAGTTTGCTACAATGATTTGAATTAGTATGAAGCTCAAGATAGCCTGCAATTACAGTTTGATGAATTGATGTTGATACATTATGCCAGTTTTCATTTTTTTTTCAATAGTTTATGAATTAAGATTTTCTAGTCATAAATTCCTAGCTTGGGATCTAGACGTGATCTCTTTAAGCAAACTTTACCTTTTTAAATTCAAATTTTGGTTGATTTCTATATGAACATTGCCTTATTTTTACAATGGTTTAATTGATAAGGTTGTGTAGGCCTAAAGCTTCATTTATTGTTGGCTTATTTAAGTTATCCTTCCAGGTATTGCTTTCTAGTGCTTTCTTCTTCCTAATTTATAATTTTTCATATCCTCTGTGTGTGTGTGTGTGTGTGTGTGTGTGTGTGTGTGTGTGTGCGCACACGCCTGTGCATGCTCGTGTGTGCGTGTGTATGCTTGTTATATTTGGTTATTAATGATTTGTCGACCAGGTCTATTCCTTATGTTTAGAAGTATTGTGTATTGCATTCAAAAGGTTGCATTTTGACAAGATGTTGTCTTACAGTGTTGTTTTTTAAAAATTATTATTAAACGTGGTATGGATTTTATATATTTTTTAACAATACACCCCTTTTTTGATAACTCTGGCCATAAGGGATTGTCATAAACACTGAGGATTTTAAGCAGGTCGATTCCAATATGAATTACTTTCCGGTTTGGACTGCCTATATCAGAAAAAATATTGGCGATGATAACCACATCGGTTTTTCACCGGAAAAAAATCAGAAAAAATATGATTGGCTTTGTTGAATAAAGAATTTACTATGGGATGTGAATTAGAATGTAGGTTGATGTGGTTAAAAAATTGGTCAGTCTGCCGCATTAGTTTAGTGCAAACCTCAAGGTTGTGGGTTTGAGACTAGCAGCTCAATCCATTATTTCATCCTTATCCATTAATACTGATTCCTCATTTACGTTAGTCTTACTAGCATAAAGAATGGATGTTAAGAAAAAACAACAAAAATGAATGACCCATCAAAACATTTTTTAAAAGTCTTGATCAGTACTCATCACATGTTCTTTAATCAGGATTTTCACTTGTGATATGATGGCCACTTTAGTAGCTCATTTTCTGAAGGAAATTCACGAAAATATAAATGTTTTGTTCTGTTCCTCTGTGAATAAATTAATTAAAATTGATAAAAATGTAGCCAATATCTGTGAACAATATAAACTACAAGTATTGTAGTTTTTTGATTGTCTATTTTTTATTTTAAAAATAGATAGTTTGTTATCTATTGAAAACAACTTTCCAATAGATGTTTTGAAATAGAACATCGGTATTTTGTATTCTATATTGTGACATGATTAAAAAAATGGCACAATCAAGTAATATATAATAATACTTATTATTATATCATGTATATGTGATATAATTTATATTAGCAGATATAAAGCATATCTGCTTTATATGCCTTATTTAACACATGGTCATCAAAAAAGAATACCGAAATTACAAAAAAAATCAATGAAGCAAATCTTCTCATCCTACAGGAATAATTTCTTCACTGTTTTTTAACTGCATTGAAACAGTTTTGTTGGCATAGAGCAACTGGTGAGCTTGACATGCGCAGTGACGCACCATCTCTGCCAAGTCGGCCATTTGACCACGCAGCAGGAAGCACAGTGCATTATTTGGTTTGCTGAGTTAAAATGAATCGTGATTATTCAGCATTGTTTTCGGTGAACTTATGAAAACACTGGATGATAAAGTTATTCATCAGTGATTTTATCAGTTTTGATTAACAGGATGCATTGAGAAAAACACTCACCTGGCTGGCTGAGTGAAGAAAATGTCGAGCTCATCCGATAGTCTTGTGTTAGGCGTCCAAAAAATCAATAGCTCGATGAAGCCTTGATTACTCCAAATACCAAAAACAACAATTCAAAACGTATTGTACTAATGATTATGTCTCCATGCCTATAAAATTCAGCTCATAGACAAGATAAAAGTAACAGATAGACCTAAGCGAAAAGATTTTGCTTCTTTATGTTAAATGAAATTGATGACAGTCCGGCTTTTTTAAATCAGGTGGTGTTTACAAATGAAGCAACGTTTCACATTAATAGTTACGTTAATCGTCACAACTGTTGAATATAGGGATTACAACAACATAACAAAATTCATGAGTATGTACGAGACTCTGCAAAAATGAGTGTGTGCGGGTTATTTCATGACAGAGTTGTTGGACCGACAATGTCATCTAGCTGTATGCCCTCAACACCAAATTTACTAAAAGTTGGATTGGCAGAGATGCACCTATTCGTTGGCCTTCCTTGACTTTACCTCTCTACATTTCTTTTTCTGAAGGTACATTAAGAACATAGTTTATGTTGAGAAAATTTGTGATCTGGTAAATATGCAGGAGCGCATCTCTGCCACCATCATGACTGTAACCCCAGAAATGATTCAACTCACTTAGCATCAATCACTGTAGATTAGATGTCTGCAGAGCAACAAATGGATGTCGCATCAAAACTTCCTAAAGTATCAAAAGAACTTCTTTTTTTCCTGTACATTGTCAATATAAAATCATTAAATTATCTTTAGTACTTTTTGAGTTGCACTTAGTTGAAACCCAGCATTCTTTTTCAATAACCCTGTATTTACATGTTTGTTAAATTGTAGAATGTTTTGAAAATAACTTATTAATATTTAAAACAATAGTTTAACATTAAAACATTGGTTTTTTTTCGAACAGGAAGTTGATAATCGACACTACATAATACATCAGTGGCAAGTAGTACGTAGGTACAAAAAAATTAACCATGGAAAACCTCCTCCTGATAAGCTGTTCACCAAAATTTGGTATTCTTGTATTGTGCTCATGTTTTTGGGAATAAATTTAGACTGGAATGCGTGAGTATCTGTCATTTTTCCTGTAAAAATATAAAATTTCTATAAAGAATAGTCTGTAGTAACAAAATTTTGTCAAAATTATTTTCAGTAAGTCAATTATTTAAGAACTTAATACAAATACAGTTCAGTATTTTGCAAACTTGTTCAGCAAATGAAATGCTAATATAACACTGCATTTAACTAATTACTCAATAAATATTGGACATTGTTTAAAGTAAATTCTAAATGATATAAATAAATTTGTGAATTTTAATTTATTAAAAATAGTTGTATGTACATGTAAATTTATTCATTGTATTATTTACAGAAACATTCTATGCAGTTTTTATACATAATGATGCCAAAATAAGTAGCAACTATTAAATCTTAACTAAGAAATAAAATATTTGTCTAATCTGGTACCATAGTAGAAATTTAAACGTAATGATTACCAAAAGCATATGTAAGGGAAGAAACAGTAATATGGCATTAACCTAAAACAGTACGACACAACTACAGTTGAATATCCACTGACAATAATTGTTATTGTATACAAATAATCACAAATAATTGTGTTGTATACACAAACAACACCCTGAAAAAAAAATTAACTGCTAATTGTATTGGTCCACATAACTTTCTTCCTGCCCTGCCCTATATTGACACTTCATTCTTCCACCTTTCTCTTTTCTTTTAAAATTTCGTAAATCAAACTTTGTAAGTAGGAGATTTATATTGATTTTTTGTGAACATATTCTGTTTGTTAAGAAATGTTCTGAGAAGATACATTGCTCTGGTGTTTCATCGTAATCTTATTCGGTATTTTCATAGAATTGTTTGCTTCTTGGCTGGTGCTTTATTAAAGAAGTGTACCTTTTTGGTATCATTGTATCCTTTCTTCTTTACAAGTTGTCTCAAAATTAAACAAAGCCTCATGGTATATTATTTTATTCACTTTAGTAACTGTAACTATACAGGACAAAGTTTTTTGTTGAAGGCTTCTTCAAGGCCTTAGGTAAAAAAAGGGTTTCTTTAAACTCATTTATTTTTTTTTTCTTTAAAAATAAAAGAATAAACTCAAGGTTACTTTTATTAATTGTCTTCATAATCGAGGCGTGTCTGTGAAGTGTAATTCAATAACTGAAAATTGCTTTAAGGAATGTCTCTGAATATAAATACTAAGGCTAATATTTGTAAACGTTCCCTAAGGTGGGTTTATAAATTAGTGATGGAAAACTAACAAAAAAACCAACAAACTGAGCTGGTTCATTTGTTGAGCCAAGTTACCTACTGCTCTCATCATTCTTTGAGCTGCTAGAATCGAGACAGTACAGATAATTTTGATTTGTTATTAAATAAAGAAGGTATAGCTTCAATAAAGAGCAGACAGGCTGACTGATAATGTTTTTAATCAAAATCAAATTTTTTGTTAACATCAAATTATTAACACATAGTTCATTTACAGTATTTAGTTTAGCAGTTCATACTATTTTAACAGAAATAACTTATGATACAAATAGTAATTTAATTCAAAACAAGGGAACTCTGTGGTCGATGTGATTAAGCATCATTTAGTTTGCCCCGTCTCTGAGCTGCACACCTTAGGGTTTTTAGTTCTAGCCGCAGTTACTCCCATTGCTTTTCCCATACTATTAATGCTGATCCTTCGCCCTTACTAGTCTAACTGGCATTAAAAAAAAGTTATGTAGTTTACATAGTGATGTCAGTGAGCCCATGCATTTCAACAGTCTGTTCTAATTAAGCTTGGTTATTTAAAAGGTTCATCACTATTATTACAAATCAATGATTAAGGTGTGTCTCTGTGATGTGAATATATTCCATAAGGCTTCCTTATTTATGGCTTTACTTAAGTCTTCCTTTAGCAATGTTTATGAAGACCAGTCTGTTGTGCTAATTAATAATAATATACTCGAAGTTCCAGCTTATCCGAAATGAAATGTAAATTTAAATAAGAAAAAAGAAATTTATTATTTGGTCATTTCCTTGTTTATAAAAGTAGGCCTACTGAATGTAACTTATTGTGGTTATATTTAACAAAAAAATATTTCAAAATATTGTAGTAAAGGAATAATTTTTAACAAGCATTGCTGAATGATACCACTGTCATTATATTGTGTCAGCTGACCATGTTTGTATGACGAGCAAAACAGAACAGCAGCACAGTGACATCAAAATTGATGGCTTTTGTTAATGTCATCAGAGACTGTTATTAAAAACATTACATCGAAGCAGTATTGTTTTGCCTGTTATTTAAAATATGTTGTTTTTTTTAACTTTGAACAATACTTGTGTGTTATATGTTTGATTAAACAACCAAAACCATGCTACTGATATAGCCAACTATAACAAAACAACAGTTATAGGCAAGAAGAGTTTCTATGGCATTTCTGCCCATTTGTTTATTTGTGAAAAATTTGTTTATAATAAGTTTTATCTTGATTACAGTATTAGAGAATACGTATTTCCTCCAGTAGATGCCGCATCTCCAGTAAAAGAAGATAAAATTCATGATGGAGAGGTTCAAATAACTGATGATGATGAAGATGGATCCAAAAAGAAGAAACGTGTTAAAGAGAAAGTTGGCTTTCGTGATCGCAAAGTGAGTCATGTTTTACACAAACTTTGATTTTATATTTAAAAGTGTATTATGAAGCACCTTGTCCCCTGTGCACCTTACTTTTTTTTAACCATAGACCCATCATTAGGTGCCCAAAGTTGTTGGCTCATTCGAGGCAATAAAGAAATTAAAATTATAAATTCATGATATCACATGCTTACAATCCATGTGTATGTACACAATATTTTAAAACTTGGTGTATTTCATATGGCCCGTGTGGTACGGAGAGGCTAGTGTCAAGATTTTTAAGAAGTGGGGGGAACAATTTCTCATATCAGTTGTGCTATGATTTCTGTAATTATTATTTTCTTTCAAAAGCTGTCTCAAAGAATCCATTAGATTGGAACAATAACTGATTGTTAAGTTAATTTTATGTTCTTTCAACATATACATTCATATCTGTAAATATATGAAATCGGCTGGAAATTTTAATATTTACAGTTTTGAGACAACAAAAATTTTTTTTTAATGTACTTAGTGTTATTTTTTTAATAAAGATTGATTTATTATAACATTTATAATAAATTATAAGTATGGGTATATATGACATTTCAAGCCCTTATAAAATAAATGATTTTTAAATATCATGGAAAATTAGGAACACTAATTGAAGAGTTTTATAAAATTCTTTTATTTAGTAACATGCATTCTTTTAGTCTGACACTATAGACATAGACACTATATCTGAAGATGCCTTACGGTGAAACACATGTCACTAAATAAAAAAAAGAATTTTTTTTTTAAAACTATATTAGTGTTCTAATTTTCCTTGATATCATGTTGCTTGACCGTAGTCGGTAGACTGTGCCTCCAGTTAATGGTCTTAAAAAATATTTGTATAGATTATGTACTTTATTATTCAATTAAGTGACATTCACCCGTGGAAGATTAAATTTCTTATGACAAGTTATGACTTTATGCAACTTTAAATGGCACTGTATTGTGACGTGATTTCATAGAATTTACATTGCATGGAGCATATTCCATTTAGTAAGTTAAAAACACCATTTCATCCGGATGCTTTATATCTGCTGTAACAGTCATTACAAGGTTAGTAGTTTTCATACTATCATAGAAAACTGTGTTAGGTTTTCCATGCAATATTACTTTCATACCGTTCTTAAGATAATTTTTCTTAAAGTTTCTTTTGATTTTACATGAATTATGTATATTTAATTAATCATTTTCACAATGAAGAACACATTAGCTACTTTCATGCAGTACTAATTTTTAGGTTATGTGGATCAGTTATGTGAACTAGTTTCATACAAAACCTTATTAGTTAGGTTTCAGTTTAATTAATTATTTTCACAATGAAGCTACTTTTTATGCAGTAGTAATTTTTATATTATGTGAGTCACTTGGATTACTTTCATACAAAACTGTATTAGTTAGGTTTCAGTTTAATTAATTGTTTTCATGATAAAAAAACACATTAGCTACTTTCGTGCAGTAGTAATTTTTAGGTGTGTAAGTCACTTATACTACTTTTATACAAAACCGTATTAGTTACATTTCAGTTTAATTAATTGTTTTCATGGTGAAAAACACATTAGCTACTTTCGTGCAGTAGTAATTTTTAGGTTATGTGAGTCACTTATATTACTCTCATACAAAACCGTATTAGGTTTCAGTTTAATTAATCGTTTTCGTGATGAAAAACACATTAGCTACTTATGTGCAGTAGTAATTTTTAGGTTATGTAAGTGACTTATACTAATTTCATACAAAACCGTATTAGTTACGTTTCAGTTTACTTAATCTTTTTGTGATGAAAAACACATTAGCTACTTTCATGCAGTAGTAATTTTTAGGTTATGTGAGTAACTTACTGTCTTTCATACAAAACCGTATTAGTTAGGTTTCAGTTTAATTAATCGTTTTCGTGATGAAAAACACATTAGCTACTTTCGTGCAGTAGTAATTATGTGGTTATGTGGATCACCTTCATATAAAACCATGTTGGAATTTTAAGGTAATTTCTTTAAAAAATTTCTATTGTTATTATTAGTTACACACATTAATTATTTTCGTGGTGAAAAATACATTAGCTACAATAGATAATAGTAATTTTTAGATTATGCAGATCACTTTTATTTTTGTTTTTTTTTAATTTTTCGTACTTTTCACATGTTTATACTTTGTACTATTAGTATTGTGTATGTAAACAAAGCATTTTTACACAAAAATTCAAAAATAGCCAAGAGTATTGAAAAGTCATATTTATCTAAATTTATGTATTTGTCCTTTAATTTATTTATATAAAGTAAAAATATTGTAAAAATAACATCAGTGAATATTTAAACTAATTAAATTGGCAAGATTTTACTTGTTTGTTTTTTATCTTTTCTCCCCGCAGGGGTGGGTGCAGACTAGCTGCACCTATTGAGAGGATTTAGACGTCCCTCGCGGAACCAGAGTTTAACACACATTTATACTTACTACACTACACGACTTTAACACTTTACACTCACACTTACATTTAGGCCTCAATAATAGCCTCGATGTGTTTTTCGCCTTAAAAAAAAAATTCTAAACTAACCTTCAAGCTGTTGTAATTGTGTATTCATTCAGCTGTACAGTGATGGGATTCTATTGTCAAAATGATGAAATAATAAATGATTAAATGAAATAAGGTCCTTATAAGTTATTTTATAAGAAATATTGTCTATTGTTGTTTTTTATTTAGCTGAAAAATAAAAATATTTTTCACTTTATGGTTGTATTTTTTAAAATAATGTAATAGTAATATAACATTTTTAAAGCATTTGTGTGAGCATGGAAATTTAAGATAATTATTCACAATAATTGAACATCATTTATGTGATACTAATGTGTTATAAATATTGTTACCAGTAAAATTAGATTTTTAAATTTATTCGCTTTAAGATTTTTGAATATAATTCAAAAATTTATTAGATTACATTAAAATGAGTTATTTATTTAATTAGAATGGACAGAAATTAAAAAAGCTGCATTTAACATATTGCGATCTGTAAATAAAAGGAAAATTCTAATATAACTTGGGTAAGTTCCCGATTCTTTGAATTTTAATTTTAGATGATAATTTAAACAGTTGTATTTTTAAAAATGAAATAAATAAGAAGTGTAATGAATTTTTGTTTATACTAAATAATTTTGTTACTTACATAATACTGTACACCCATGGGAAATTCTATTTGTAACTAAAGAAAATAGCTGCATTTTTTAAAAGTTTTTTACTGACATGATGGAGAACAGGGAAGGTTTAGGTTAGTGCCTTCATTAGGAAGTTGTACAATTGTTTCACACCAGATATTTTTGTAATAATCTCACCTTTGGTATTTAAAATAGGCTTGAACAATATTCTACACAACGTTCAACAGTCTGAACTTGTTATGTTTTTGTTTTAATGTTTTGTTGTATGCAAGACTGGTTATGGTTGTTGTTGTTATGCGAGTGGTTGTACAGATTATTGAGTATGAGAACCGGATGCGAATGTATTCTACGCCTGATAAGATATTTCGCTACTTCGCTACAGTCAAAATAAGTACTTCCGAAGGAACAGAAATTTACATGACTCCAGCGGATATGCTACGCGCTATAACGCCGGATTCAAAACAGCCTGATGGTAAACATTGTTTTTTTTTTTTTTGAGGTGTGAGGTCATATTGGGAGCTTGTGTACAGTTGTAGCAAACATATTTTTGAATTTGAAAGTTTTCTAATTTATTGATTTTTGTAATATTGGACACATTTTTATAGTTTATTTTTTGAAGTTCAGTTTTTTGCGAATTTCAAGAAGAAACTTTTTTTAATTTTAACAAATTTGTATGTCATGACCAAAGTATCTTTCTTAATCTTTGCGATCTTGTCTTAAAAGGAACTATATGAGACTGCTCAATTTAAAATTGAAACATCGTCACTTTATAGCACAGAGTATCATTTTCAAATCAAATTAACCAGTTTTTTAAAATAAAGCACATTGGATCAACTGTACAGAACCTTGAAAAATTAACCATTTTTCACGAGTGTAACTGGAGTTTTTTCTGCATGTTCTTCTACTAACCAATGAATTGTGCATGATGGTTGCGGTGTAATAAAATATTTGGTCTAGACTTCTGGTGAACAACGGCTTAGATAAAACTAATTATGTTTCTTTAATATTATATTTTTGGTTAATTAATACAATATTAATGCCTTCAAATTGATTTTTAGACTATGAAGATTATAAAAAGTGTTACAATTTATGGTTAATGCAAAGCAGCTGGTATTTGGTCTGATGAATTTAAAATTTTTGTTTATAGTGTATAAAGTATATTCTCAAACAGCAATTTTTTGTGTAGTGGCAGGCGAAAAAAAAACAATAATAAATAAAATGTCCAGCTTTTAAAGAAAGAATAGTCTAATTTAAAACTATCTCTAGTTCTGTTCATAATTTGAAAAATGAAACAAGTTGATTCATCATAATAAGAGAAATTCATAATTTCTCCCCAGTAAATGTTTGTTTAAAATGCTCTTACTTGTAAGTCCATACACATTTTTGACAAGGACAAGGCTCAAAATGTTTTTGAGCAAGTTGTAATATTACTGTTCTGAATTTGTCTTCATTTTGTTTTTAAACAAACTCAAAGTTATAATTTTATTATAAAACATTGTTATCATGAGTATTGTTTCAGATTTTAAACAGGTCTACAGGAAGCAGGCCTTTATCACATTTTTAAACAATAAAATATGAAGGCTTTTTTCAACCTCTGAGCAGTAGGTAGCAGAGCTGCATTGTCATAAATTAAAACTATTCCAGAACACAGCAAACCTGAATAGCTATCCATACACATCTTTGTAGATTGTTGTCTCTCGTTCTATGGAAACCACCAGCTTTATGGTTCAATTAAAAAAAGGGCCATGACCTTTTTGTTATTGAACAAGTTTTTGAATTTTTCGGATTTTTAGAGAGTTAGTGTGCACTATTCTTGCACACCACTGTCGCCAGTGAAGATTTCACTGTACAACTTAGCTTATTTTGCGATAAATGTATGCTGTGTTATTCCCTTCTGCCTGAAGAAAACGATAAAAACTGTGCATTTCACATGTGGCTGGAGAATCAATAGACGTTGACATGTTTTATAAGTATTGCCCAGCTGAAAATGGCATTGTGAAGTTGGAAGTAATGGTGGAAGATATGTGCTATCCAGTGCTCAGCTCTGCCCTGTACTGTTCGACAGACCACTTCAGGGTAGATTTGAAAGTTGAAAAAAAAATTGCCCTCATGTTATGTACTAAAATCAAGCATTAAGGGAAATCTAAGAATTAATTCACAAAATTCAGCTTTACTGATTTTCTCATATTTCTGTTACTAGTCACTAATATAATGTAACTTTATAAATTTTATAGTTTGGTTAAGCAATGCACTGTAACATTCTCACAAATATATGTGTGTGTGTGTGTGTGTACACCAGTTTTTATCAGTATATCATAAAATTTGAACAACTGAAACGTTGTATTATATAATAGGTGACAGTTTTAGTTGTGTTGATAATTTAAAAAAACATTATTATTCTTGGTTATTCGTCCAAAATGGTGTGAACCAAAAGGAGCCATTGGAAGAAGAAGAAGTTCTTGGTTATTTAAATTTTTCTAGAATTGTATAAACGTTTCCGCTATAAAATGGTGGCTGGAAAAGCATGAGTTTAGCAAATGCATTTAAAAATATTGTGTTACAATAAAAGCAAAAGAAGTAAAATAAAGTTTGTATTTATGTAATTTACTGGATTTACTTCACAAATTTAAGCTGTGTGCAGATAATGGGAAGTCCATTGTATAGTCATTTTTTTAGTAATAATAAATTATAAACATCTAGCTAAAATATCTTTTATTAAATGAAGAGCTTAGTAAAATATTTAATTTACTGTTAATCATGATTAAATAATTAGAATATCATAGCTTTTAATGCCTTCCTCATATTAAATTTTATCATAAAAACGTTTTACCTTATTTTGACAATGCTAGATCATTGAATATGAAAATCGAATTCGTCACTTCTCAACTCCTGATAAAGTGTTCCGTTACTTCGCAACACTTCAAGTGACACACGTTCACACATCAGGAGCGGAAACCCATGAAGTTTTTATGACTCCTGATGATTTTCTCAGGTCATTGACCCCAGGAATAAAACAACCAGATGGTATTTTAATTTTATTATTATTACCTGCATATAGTATGTTGTGGGATATGCTATGTATGAATCTGTAGCTTTGTATAAATGTATATTTGTTTAAATTACTGCATTTTTTTAACTGTAGTTTTTCAAAGTTTTGAATTTCATTCATAAATTACTATCAAAGTACGTAATTGATAAATGACCAATAAACCAATTTTGTCTTCATGTGTAATCAGTTGCAAAATATTTTATATAATTTTGGTAATTTTTGAATAAACGAAATTTCTTAAATCACTAAACAATATTTTTCAGTTTGACTCTTACTAATAAAATTATAATATTCAGTAATAATAAAAAATGGTTTACTGTATATTAATGGTTTAAAATTTATTTCTTCAATGAGAAAATAAACTATAAAAAATCTGATCTATGGGTTTTTTAAAAAACTGCATTTTATGTTTAGTATGAAGTGTCTGACAGTGACATGTTATGAGGCATCGAGTATAACTTTCCCAACTGGCTCTATGATTTGGAAAGATCAACTCGTATATTACCCAAACATTTACAAATAACTTTTTAAAACTATTTTTAATATTTTTTAGTTGCAATTTTTATTTAGTGTCAAGTATTTGACATTTCAGTTTTGTATTATATGTGCACAGTTTGTTTTAAAAGTAGTTTTTCTAATAAATTAGTCAATATTATTTTAAGTATACATACACAAGGGTTATACTTTAAAGGGTTATTATACTTCATCTTTTTAAATTGAAATTTGATTAAAATAAATAAACTGCAAAAATAAATACTTCATATTATCTACAATATGAGTGATTTTTTCAGATTTTTAAAATGATAGATAATAAATATATTTAAATTTAAATTACTTCTCACTAAAATAGCCAAGCAGTTGTAGGTAGGGTGTGTTACTGGGCAGACCAGCAGCCAAAGTGTTATCAAAATATACTTGTTGTGATTATTTTAACTAAAAAAAATAATTATTATTAAAGGATTTGATTTAATCTGAATTTGTATATAACAACCTTTTTATATATTTTGTAAAATAATGTAGTTTAGTTGTCACGTAACAGTGATTGACCTTATTTAATTCTAAGGGAAACAGTTGTTTTAAAAGGGCAATAAGCAAAGTCATGGAATAAGAAAATAGTCATGGATCCCCTTCCTGTATATGTGTATTCTATTTAAATCAATACACTGTTTACTTGTAAAAGTATACATTTTCTGTGTCTGTTGCCTTGCCACTCAAAAGAAATTTGCACGATCTAAGGAGATAATCTTTTTTTTATTGCTTTCACTGTTTTACTTTTAAAAAATATCCATTCACCTTGATGTTTGTGTTGTTTTTTTTACTAGGAATTTATGTGTTATATAAATATATATATGCATCAAATGTTCGCACTTTTTTAAAATTTGTATTAGCTAGATATTTGATTTTAGTATATATTTTTTTCTTTTATATCCTGAAATTAAACATACATTTTTGACTACTGTGTTAATTATAAATATTGTGGATATATATTTAAATTTTTAAAAAACTGCATTTTATGTTTAGTATGAAGTGTCTGACAGTGACATGTTATGAGGCATCGAGTATAACTTTCCCAACTGGCTCTATGATTTGGAAAGATCAACTTGTATATTACCCAAACATCTACAAATAACTTTTTAAAACTATTTTTAATATTTTTTAGTTGCACTTTTTATTTATTGTCAAGTATTTAGTGTCAACAAGTTTTGTATTTTACGTGCACTGTTTGTTTTAAAAGTAGTTTTTCTTACAAATTAGTCAATATTATACATACACAAGGGTTATACGAAAAGTAAACTTCCTTTCGGTAATATTTTGTTGAGTAATGAAACAAAATTTGTTTTACACTTTCATGATATATAAATTATAGTCTCTATTCAAGTTCAAACAATCACCATAATGCCAGGTTATTGAACCAATCGGTAACAGATTTGTGAAGTGACTGCTATGCAGAAAGTCTTTTGACTCGGTGAATAGATCATTAATCACCTTTCGCTAAATCTGGCCAAATTTTCCGATCCCAAAAAACTGCAGCCATCACTGCAGTTAAATTTACCTAGAGTTTATATTTTTTTTTAGTTTAGTTAGGAAGTGGTATCGAAGCCATTCCTCCTATCAGCTATTTGTCTCTGATGTCCTTCAATATAACAAGCAAGAGACTTCACCACAGCTTCCATTTCTTTTTTCTTATAGTCGTACACACTTTTTTAGCCTTAGTCGTTACTAACACTTTCATGAAGTTGAAATCTTAAAGCTTATGGGATCTCTATGAACTAAAATATTCTGGATTGTTTCTTCAATTCCTTGTCTTCTGGTTTTTTGTATGCCATTTAACATAACGCACAAATTATGAACTGGAGCTTCGGTATAATATTACAGTGCACTTTATTAATCTGCCTTGGAAGTTCATTGAGAAAAACTTCTTCACATCCAAAAACCAAATCACTTTATAAATTTTGCATTTGATGTGATTCCCAATGTTTCGGCAGAGAAAGAAAGCTCCAGGACTGCACCAGTAGTACAGAGCTTGGTGGAAATGTTCTTTACTTTCTAGATGTCCCTCATATAAGAAGCATTTCTTCTTTTTCACTTACCTGCAAAATATATATAAAGTAAAAGTTACTTTGCTATAATTTAACTAATTAAGAGCTTTACTGCATTTTGTTAATAACTTTAGCTTTAGCTTACAAAACGTAGTTAAATTGATTGCTTTTGTGTTTTTTTTTTATCACATACAAACTCGCTTCGCTATAATTTAAGTAATTAAGAGCTTTACTGCATTTTGTTAATAACTTTAGCTTTAGCTTATAAAACTTAGTTAAATTGATTGCTTTTGTGTTTTTTTTTTATCACATACAAACTCGCTTCGCTATAATTGAACTATTTAATAACTTTGCTGCATTTTGTTAGTAATTTTAACTGTAGCTTACAAGACTTAATTAAATTGCTTTTGCTATAATTTAATCAGTTAAGAGCTTTGCTGCATTTTGTTAATAATTTTAACTTTAGCTTACAAAACGTAGTTATATTGATTGCTTTTGTTTTTAAATTGTTCGTTATATAAATAGTTTAAAAAAAACAAATGCAAAGTAAAACATATTTTTTTCTTTTTTAATCTAAGTTATAAAAAAACATAATTAGTCATAATTACTTATAGATAAAACACATTAATACAAAATTGCTTTGTACAAAAAATCTTTGAATACAAAATTACTTTTTATTTTTAAGGTAATACTTTTAAGATAAAAGTCTTACACATAATAATATTGAATTATAATAATTTTTAGTACATGAATTTTAAAAGTATATAATATTAACTCATCTTTTGCAAAATGCTCAAGACTTATAGATTTTGTTTATCAAATAACTTAATGTTTTAATTGTTTAATGATCAAACAACTTTTGAATAAATGTAAAAAAAAATTAATTGTTACAAACTAAAGAAAAGAATAGAATCTAAAGTACTAACTTTAATGAAACAATTGATGGTTTGAACTGAAGTTGTCTTTTTTTTAAAAAAAAAAGTAATGGTTATGTTTATTTGTTAAAAATAAGCAATTGAAAAAATTAAGGCTATTATCTTCAAATTATTAAAATGACAGTATAAATGTGCACAAATTGAATGAATAAGTTACTGGTTTCAGGATTAGTTACTTTGGCAAGTACAGTTTCATAAAAAGATTTTATTTGATCCAATATTCATTTGGAATATAGTAGATTGTATTCCAATTGTAGTGTGCCTTTAATTTTTCCAAAAATACTTCAGTAATTTTATGGAACATACAACCGATTCATAACTATAAAAGCAGCTTAAGGTGTAATCATTTTATTGTTTCCGTTAGAAGTTATTTTTGAATTTTCCATATAAAATAAATCATTATAGAAAAATAAAGTTTTGCACATTAAGTTTTTACTTTATGACTTTTGTTATGATTAAAATTCAAATATACATTTCTACATTTCAGGTCTCGGCTTGGATCAGTACAAGAGATACGACCCTAAGGTAAAATATATATCGATCACATTATTGCTTATGCTATCTTAAATGTTGGTTCATCTTTGTTTTGTATGTGTTCAATCTGATTATGGTAAAACAGAATGATAAATGTTCTTTAATAAATACAGGATCTTAAAATAAATTTTAAAAAATATTTTGTTCTACATTTAGGTGAGAAAATAAAAAGATATATTAACCATACACAAAGAGCACTTTTGTAGAATATTTTATTTAAATCACCGAGTTGGACATTTTTGTATGAAAGCTCACAATCTATACATACAAGATTTTTTTAATCCGTATTTTCTGTTTTAAGTCTTTTTTTTTTTATTAAATGCAGTATTTTTTCATTACCCATGGAAACAAATGCAAAATTTTTCTTTCTAATTATAAAAAATAACATACACTAATCGGTGAAAAACTAGTTATTTTACCTGCCTACCCCAGACGGGTGCTTGATAGGGGATGTTTTGAGATAGTTTATAACATTTTTAAAAACACGCCAGTGATGTTATCATTTTTAAGTAAAACAATATTTCATAGACTTTTAATGTATCTAAAATATCAGTAACCAAAACTGGTTTTCATGAAAGAGCAACAAAACTAAAATATTGCGTAAACTTTCTTGTGTTTGGTTAACAATTTTTTTAAATGGGTTTTGAAGTGATTTTAAAAATACCGTAAATGATAAATTTAAAATGATTAAAAATACAAATGAATCGACTTGTAGATACAATTTTAATCAGTCGATTAACAGATGATTCTTGATTAAAGTCATCTGTTATGATTCACATAAATAATGATATGTTCAGGATATAATATAATATTCTTTAGCAACAACACTAATCTTATCACTTTGTTATAATATTTATAAATTTTAAAGTATGAATGAAATTCAGATACAAATTTAAACAGGTTTTGTTTGTTTTCTATTTTTTTATCTTTTTCATTATTTATGCTATTATTTTTTACACTGTCATTATCTTATTATACTTTTAAACATATTGCAATTTATTGATATTAATAAATGTGAAAAAATATACCATGGATATTGCTTTAACTTTTAGTTTTATCGAAAGATAATCATTAGGTTGTTTAGAAAAATGAGAATTATTTTTATAATAAATGAATGGTTACGTAAGAACAGTTTTTATAAGAACTTTTATAGAATTTTTTCCTTTTTGGTTATAGTGTAAATTGAATTTGATTGAAAAGAATTTTATTTTGTTATCTAAGACAGTTTTTAGATGTAAAAAAACATTTTTTTTATGTTATTCACATATACGAATCACACTGGCAAACAGTCGTTAAATAAAGCTACTTGTGAAATAATTCAATTAATTGTTAGCCTAATTAATTCCAATTTTTACTATTTACTGTTTAATGAAGTATTTATACTGATTTGAACACAGCTAAACTAAATTAAAAATATGCCTTTGCAATTTACTCACAATTAGGTTTTACCTAAGATATTAATTGGCATTTAAAATGTCAACAATATCATGTTCTTTGAAGTTTTCACATTGGCTTTATGTAAACTTTGTCAATTGAATTTTCATGAATTTAATTATTGTTTAACCCAAAATTGTGCAATTTAAAAATGTTATATATTTAACGGTTGTAATTGACCCTATAGCCGGTTTGGGTGAGGACGTTGTTAATCAGTTCATTGGTTAATACCATAACTTTCTGAGCTCAGAGAGCCACTGCCACTATGTTTTTAAAGTTTAAACTTGAAAGTTATGAAATACACACTTCATTTACAACAGCATAAGTACTTGTGAAATAAGGCTGACATGAAAAAAATATGTTTAATTTTTATTATGTAGTATTTCTTTTAAAATTAACTATAAGTTGTTTTGTAATAAATTTTTATTACCTTTTCCAATATACTTGTCTGCGTTTTTAAAAATAAAATTATGATAAGATTCATATAAGTGAAAAAAAAATAGTAAGAGAAACATTAAAAAAACCTTTAACTTCCTTGTGTATAAACATTTATTAGTTGTACAAATTAAAGCGTATGGCGGAAATAGCCAAATGCATCCAATCCCGCATCTATTACTCTCTCAAGGACTGCTCCTTAGGCATGGTGTACACTACGGTGATGCAATATACGATACATTAAGCGATGTGATACAAAATTGAATTTAAAGCGGCAAAGTGAGACACGTTTGTTTAACAGAAACATTATAGCAACATTTGTGAGTCCAGTAATGATCGAGGGGACACTGGTGCTGATTTCTTTTGTAAGTGTTGCTTCATTAATATTTAGTGAAAACAGGGGGAATGCAACATTGATATCTTCGATTTATTCATTTATCTTTTTTATTCATACACATAAACTCTGTTAGTGAAATTTTACATTAAAAAATTACTGTAATGTGTGATGTAACTATTTTGGCATGGAAGAATGTAACAACTGAATGCCAGGACCCATTACCGTTCATGCTTAGGATTTTTTTTTGAAAATTTAAGCATATGCCAAGTTTTTTGCTAATGTTTCATTTTAAATTCTTTACCAATCCAAGCCCATTCAGAATTATTAATTACTTAATATTGTTGAACTTAGATAATTTGAACATCAAGGGACACTAGAAAAATTCAGATTATCCAAAAATTCAAATTACAAAAGTGCTTTAACAAGACTGAAAACACTAAACTCTTGAGTGAAAAAAACATATACTGTAACTAAAAAATCATTTGTGTGTGTGTGTGTGTGTGTGTGTGTGTGTGTGTGTGTGTGTGTGTGTGTGTGTGTGTAAATATATTTGTTCTAATATTGACATGAAACTGTTATAAATACTAATAAAAATTAAATTAAAAAACAAAATTCATTGCTAGAAAACTAAATTCAGATACAAGCCAAGGATCTTAAAAGGTTTCATTGATTTAAATTTTTCATTCATAAGTTCATGATGTGTTAAGAGAAGTTCTAAAGTCTCTAGCAATCTGTGATTTCTTTGTTAATTTCTTTTCCACTTCACAGCTGTCTTTTGGGATGAACTTAAAGATTTATAAGTCTGTGGTTTGGTAGATGACATTGTTACACAACGCACACACAAGAAGACATGTTAAAAGAGTTCTTATCGAGTGAAAAAAATATAATCAGTTCTTTATGTCATTTATCATGTAGTTTATTAAATCGCTCAAACTGGGATGGGACTTTTGCATGGATAAATATTTCGTATCTCGCCCGCAATCATCATTGTTTTGTATCGCATAATTAATTGTATATTGACTAGGCAGTGTGCACCATTCCTTTCGTTTACAGTAGCGAACAACTAGGCGCAACACTGTTACAAAGGTAATGAATGTTATTTTCATAACTGTAAGATAAAATTAATGTTTCTATGTCTTTGTATGACAAAAATGAACAAGTTCAGAAATTTATTTGTTAATGTAAAATTGATTTTGGCAAATTAAATTTTTTCCACGGGGTGTGTCTTGGCTATGTTACTACATTTACTGTTTGTTTTTATTATGCACTTCTTAAGTATAGCAAAAATTATAATAAAAAAGATATAGTGGTGAAACAGGACTGCTACATGCAGGAAAGTAATCCACTTTACAAGCTGGAGCGACTGCAGCATTGTACTTGGTGTGGCCTTCTGAGCTCTAGAATGTTCGGAAAGAAACAACTGAACGCTTAGGGTCTGTTTATCATGAATGGAAATTTTTAAGAATCATTTTATTTTCTTATTAGTTTTTGTCACTAATGCACTTTTAGCACCAAAACAGTGTCAGGTATTAAGCTTCACAGCTCCGTTAAGATACATTAATAACCGTATTATTTTAACAAATTTTGTTGTTTAAACTGAAAACTTCTCCAGTAAATATAATTAAATAAAACTTCAAACAGTAAATATTTCTTCATTCCCATAAGTCTCGGAGGCTAATTCATTTGATTAGAAACATTCAACAATATAACACTGGAGTACATTTATAAAGACAGTATAATGATCATTAAACAATATTAATAATATGCTACCTAAACAATATAATAAAAAATGAACAAATAAAACCTTGTTAAATGTTAGGTCTGGTGTTTGTTCTATATATATGCTGCTTGTGATTGTTCTGGTAAATTTTTCTTGTTCCAGAATCATGCAGAGGTACCTCTCTCTCTCTATCTCTCTCTCTCTCTCGCTCGCTGGTTACTCCTTCTTTATCATTATTCTTGCTTGTGCTTTTGCATGCGCTTTTTCTGCATTTTGAATTTTTTTCTAGATTTAAACCGGTTGCTTGGAGCCAAAAATTACCGTGTTCACTTCAAAAAAAAATCGAGTTAAAGTTGGATTTTATTACTTAAAGAGTTTTAACAAAACACTGACACATCATTTGCATAATTTCATTTTTATTTATATTTTCTAAAATTTACCATTTTATACTATTTCTGTGTATAAATAGTATAGTTTGTTTTGATAGTTTCTGTCCTTGATGTAACAAATATATAGTTTTATTTTTACATAAGCTGTACACTTTTTTGCATCATTTGAAATATGCTATCGGCATTTTTCATAAAGCCCAAAAAATGGTACACAACTTGGAAATATGTGTACAAAATGTTTCAGTGAAAGTGGACATGTCAGGTTGATTTAAAGCAACTCAGATCATAGCTTTAGCTATAAAAATACATTAACTATTCAATTGTATAATTAATTACTTAAAATTTAAGTATGTTTATCAAGCAATCAGCTGTTACTAAGCTTTACAGTTAATTTTTTTACGCAAGAATATGGCTCAGTTGGGCTGTGCGGCTGTACTCGCATTGTTAGAATAGAATATCCTTTATTGTTGTAGTATTATATGTGGTTTGTTACTCAGACTGTACAGTAAGTCCTTTGATTAAGAAAATTTCTCTTGTGAGCTTGAGAAACAGTTGCTAGGAAGTAGTTATAAAAACAATAACTGTTAATTTTTTGTTGTAAACAGTTATGTGTTGATGTAAAGAAATTTTTTAAAATTAAAAACACTCAAAGTTAACATTAAAAAAATACAAAAACGAACTTTTAATTGCCGTCTGAACTTTTTAGAAATTTGCTTTCTTCGTGTCAGCATATTTCTGCTTGCCGTGATTGTTTTATATTTAATACCATTTTCTTCTATAGTACTAACTCTTAAAATGTCTAAAATAGCTTTAACTGTTCTATAATGTTTTCATTTATAATTTTTTAACTCCATTTAAATTATATTAATCTTATTATACGATGGCAGTAACACAAGAAGGTGGAGTACATTTCCTTTCATTGCACAAAGACACTATTCTATGTTGTTGTTTTAAGGCCCAAAAATTCAATCATTGCCTACAAATATTTCAAGCCTTGGGAAAGTGGGGACAAACTGTCTTTGTTTTAGTCATTGTCGGCCCATGTTAATCACAGTATCAACTGGGACTTCAAAAAAGACATTTTATGTATGTCGAGGCTGTTTTCAGTTTTTATTGGATGATTGTAACCTATGCAATGCACAATCTCTGATAATTAAATTCAAAATCATTTTATAAAAATGTAACTACTTTAAAAAAAAAGTCAAATATGATTCTCTTTCTTTTTTTTCAAATTTTGTTTTTCTTCTTTCTTTTCTCTCTCTCTACTTGTGTTTTTGTGTTATGCATATTTCAGTGTTCTTCAAAGTTGGCTAGTATTTTTCTGAATATTTTTGTGTCTGTGTTAGATTTGCATGGTTTTAAAATAAACAGATGGTTTGGGTAAGTATAACTCAGTTGTTTACATAGTAAGCTTAGTGTTATTGTTGTAGGCTGTTTTATATTCTTATGTAAATATAAATATTTGAAGAAATAGCAATGATTTAATAATTACTTTTTAAATAAATTTATTTTGTTCACTTGTTATTTACTGTTATTATTCTTGACTATATTAAAACAAATTGCATATTGTTTAAGTGTCGACCATCAGTCTGGTTTCCTTTGTACTGAATCAATGAACAACGTTATTAGGAACTTCACTATTTGTACTTAGTGATATTTTGAATAAGCAAATTAACAGGGGGAAATATTTTTTTAGTCAGTGCCTGTATTAAACTCTGAAAGTTTGTTTAGTTCTCAAAGAGTGTTTTTAAAACACATATGCTGACATCTTGCGCTTCAATTAAAACACCATTTTTTAATGAAATATCATTTTAAACTAAATTTTATATGAATAAAATTTTTATAGTTATTTTAACTCTTTTAGGTAACATTCAATTTAACAGGTACCTATTTTATTTGAATCTAATCCCAGCGTTCTTTAGCTTTGACAGTTGTTTAGCAAAAATAAAATGTAAAACATATCAGCGGTTAACAATAAGTTGTTTAACATAACAAAACATAGGCAACAGATTAGGAGACCACCTAAAGTGTCACTATCAGGTTGGTAAGTCAAATGGTTTAAGGCGTTATAGTGTGTTAGATGTGGAGGGTTCGAATCTTGCATTGGGTGTTGATTTTTCTGTGCAACTTCACCTGTCTGTGGTAGAATCAAAGTCGAGCTCATTGTAATGGTTGACAGTTCAGTTAGAAGCTGACAGGGACAAGTTAATTTCTTTGTGTTGTACACACGACTAACAGTTTTACTAAACTAATATTTACTCCATCTGAAAATATTATGTTCATTAGGCTTAAAATCTTGTGATGCGAGGATTATGAAACGTATTGCAGAGCTTGAATTTGTTACTGAGAAAAACTGTTTCAAACGTACAACATGGCTCATGTATCTAAAGAAAATCAGTTGTGTGCAGTCGTTGTACACTGAGAACTATAAACCCCACAAGTGTGATAAAATGTCTGCTAAATACAGCTTCTAAAATTTTGAAACTGTTTATTCAAATCGTAAACTGTATTGCTTACTGGACACGATGCAACAAATTATGTAGGCCACTGGAAACTTTCCTTAATCGTATTTTCCATATTTCTACACATTGTTCTTACTAAAAAGTATACAGTTACAAATAATTTTTAATAAAGATTACATTAATTAGAGGAGGTTGCTGTTGTTTGTGCTTGAAAAGAAAACAACAGTTTTTCTTTTCCCTGCTTGGTTAAGTTATAACACTGATTTTAGGTAGGTGATACTCATTGACCTTTAATATTTTTACTAATTGTGGGTCATTGATTTCTATGGTTACACGGTTACACAAAATTTCAACTTTACAAACAAAACAAAAATTGTTTCAAATTCCAACACGTGTTTCGTTAATATAATATTTTTCTTCATATACTTCTTTATTCCAAACTTTACTATTGGAGATCTTGGTGTTCTTTCACTCCCTGTAACTTCATGTCCTCCACCTTTGCAGGTTCTGAGGCTCCGAATCCCTGTTGCATAAAGTTTAAACTGTTATTTTAACTCATTTTTTTGTGAATTGTCCTTTCTAAATGACCCCAAGAAGGTCATCTTTCCTTCAACATTTTTGCTGTACTGTAGAACTGCTACTCCACGGAAAAATGCTTTTCAGGTCTTCTCCACGGAACATTTGCTAAAAAAAGAAGTGGACAAAATACTAACCAATAATAGGATTAAAAAGAGAACCTTTTTAAACTGTACACAAATTCTTTATCATTGTTGCCCTTAGAATTACTACATTTGTATATTTTGTTGTTTCTAAAGACATGTAACTATAGCGCTGACTTTTCTACTTTTCCGCAGAATGTACACATGAAGCTGGAACTTGCATTGGACGAAGACAGCATCTTCTACAAGCTTGGTAGTTCTGGGCTAATCACATTCTCAGACTATATATTCCTTCTGACCGTGCTTTCTAGTAAGTAATGCTTGTTATAGTATCTGTCTTAATATCAGTAATGTATATCTTAACTCCGGGTGAGGCAGCAGCGATGAAAGAACAAGCCTCTGACTTGCAATGAAGAATGACAATGACATACTCTGATTTTGCAAAATTTAGCAGAATGACTACGCTAAACCATAGATCTTAAAGTCTTGCAGGTATTTAAAAATTATTACTAATATTTCCAAATTTGGAAGAAAATAATTACGGTCTGCAGCTGTCTCGCTGACATGATGGAAGCGAATTTTCAAAAGTATCTTAACCTGTTTTTAAAATTCTTATTTCACCATCATAATCAACATTAAAGTCCTCATATGTTAGCTTATTACATTTTTTTCAGTATTTTAAGGCGAAAAGCACATTGAGGCTATTATCGCAACCCTAAATGTAAGAGTGAGTGTAAAGGGTTAAAGTCGTAAGTATAGTGTTATAAGTGTAAGTGTGTGTTAGACTTGGGTACCACGAGGAACATCTAAATCCTCTCAATAGATGCAATTAGTCTGCATCCTCCTGCGGGGTAGCTAGCTTTTTAAAATTTCAAATTACACTGAAAATACGAAAATGAACCCTAACTGCCATCAAATTAAATTTCTTAATTTCAACAGATTAGAAAACTCAGAATGCTTATATGTGTATTTTCAACGCTGTTACAATGGTGAACGATGTTAAATGAATTTTTTTGTGAGAAGTTTGAATCAGATCAGACTAAAATTGTAAATAATATATATAGACAGAATCGGTGCTGTTATAGCTAATTTTCCACTGGAAAATGTAATAATATACTGTAATAGTAGAATGTATTTCTACTTTGGTGTTTATACTTAAAAAATCGTACAAATATAAGTAGTTGGTAATTTATTTTAATTCTTGTACACAATAACATTTTTGCTTTTGTATAAACATATAAAGAGCAAAATTATAACATTTTCATAATGAATATTAAAAAAATTAATAAACAATAATACAGATTGTGAATAACAATTTAAGTACCATTTTGAGATAATTTTATTTTTTAATTACTTCAGTTTTACAATAAAAAAACTACAACAATAACATCTTGAATTATTAAAAAATAATAATCTTAATAAATAGTGTTAACAACATCCATTATTCACAGATAAAATGTTGAGTGTCTTCAGATTTCTACTCATAGTGTAGCATTGCTAATTTCTGTTACAGTTTTACACTAATTGTAATGGTCAAATAAAATTAATTTTCAAAAAAAATTTTAACGGGCCTACAAAAAATAATTGTAGCAAGAATTTTGTATTAAAACAATTAGAGTAAAATTAATTATTCATAATTTGTAAATAGATATATTAATAATTTGTTATATAATGTGTAGATATAACAACTAAAATGTTATACCAATAGTTTACATTTCGTCAATTTTTGTTTTTTTGTTCAAGCGGTCTAGGAAATGTGTTCATAAAGGCCTGTTTCTTTTTGTTTTTGAAGAATACTAAACAAATCTTAGTACCCTACATCTACTTTAGGGTACCCTACATACCCTTCATTATGAAAAACATATATAGTCGACTACCTCGTGTTCAAACAACCATTTTCCTGGTGTTTATAATTTTTTAATAGAGACCAAGTATTTTATAAAAACTACTCGACAGTGAGGTAAATATATTAGCGATTATACAAAATGTCATGATCACGTAACACTTGTTTGCTTATATTTTAATCATTTCTAAACTCATTTGTGTTTCCAAACAAAGCACTGCTTGCACTACTATTCCTCCTCATTGTAATAATTCAGTAGACTTATATTATAAATCCATACTTGAGGGGATCAGACACTGTTCAGATCATAAAGTTGTTACTAATATAAGTTATTGCTATCAGTTATATTTATTAACTTACATTCTTGTAAAGTAAAAAATTACACATTCTTAAATACAATCTTATATGATTCCCTTGTTTATTGCTATTGTTTATTAAACCAAGTTCAGATAATTTTCACTGTTGTAAATTTAAGCAACTTATGTATGAGGCACATTAAAAATCTAATAAGGTACTTATTTACAATATAAATAGACACAATATAAAGTTTTAAGTATTTAAAATTAACGTTGCAAGGTGTATTCATGTCACACCAACGAGTTCTTATTTTGTTAGACATTGTCAAACACTTCATTTTTATCACTTATTCCATCTGATTTCTTGTGGGAATGAAAGAATATTCTGATAATCATTAATCATTTGTAAAACAAAAATCTTGAAATATGATAGTTTTGTACATAAAATACTAGAAATTTTGAAAATTTTTACTGATGACAAGATAGGTTGTAATCCTTTATGCAGTTTTATTTCAGTAAATTTCCTTTATGCAGTAAATTTCATTGGACAATATCTACCTTATTTTATCTGCCATTTTCTGTAAACCCGATATTTGTTTACATTTCATCATGTACTTTCTCTGAACCTGATATTTGCTTCTATTACCAACCTAAATAAATGTATTGCTCAAAGTGAAATGGAAACGGACCATTTAATTTCAAAAGTGCACAAAATTACATGCATAAGTTAATAAACATTGAAGTACATTAATGTTTACTTCTTGGGTAAAATTATTATCTGTGAAAATATAAAATGAGATCTAAAACTGTGGATAAACATTTTTTATTGGTTGGTGAAAAGCAACAAATAATTAAGGTTAAAATAGTCATTTAATATGAGCAGATTTTTAAAAAAAATTTATATTCTTAAAAGGTACTTTACAACTGTGAGGTAGATAAGTAAACTTATATGAAATCAGAAAATTTATTTTGACTGAAATCAAATATTAGCGAAAAACAGAAGACATAGAATGTCGAGTAAAGACAACAAAAGTCAAACAGTTACAGTACGCATGTTTAGAGGTTTGGGAGATAAAACTGTTGAAGAATATTATTGTTTTGAGTAAATAAAATGAAAAAAATATAAATACCTGAATTTTGTTGGTATTTTTATATCAAATAAAATTTCATATAATTTTGAATTAACTGTTTATAAGTACTACTTAACGATTTACAATTTTATTAAATTTATTTTATGTTTTCAGTCAAAAGAGTTTCAGTTAACTGAAACTAATGTAGTTTATATTCCAAGCAATTTATAGTTCTGTTAAAAAAAAAAATGTTACATAAAATATTTTTGGTCATTATCACCAATTGTGTTTGTAGAACAATACACAACGTTTTGAGTGTTTGGAACACTCGTTCTCAAGTGTCTAACTTGAAATATAAAAATATAATATGAGCATAAATGAGTGGAGGCCTATATTACAATATAAAAAGTAAAAAAAGGAATAATAGTACTTTGGCTTGTCAAAAAAACTAAAACAATATGTGATCAGTAGAACCACAAGTCACAAAGGAAATAGCTGATGAATAACGAATAAACAACTGATCAGAAGTAAACCACTTATTGACTGATCTCATGGTAAATTCAGGGTGGAGGGGACACCTAATTGGTTTGAGTAAGGACACGTGTTTCCTTTCTCTTAGATTTATAGTATGAGCTCTAGTAGTCACACTCACTTTTAAACCTAATCCTTTTTTAGTTGAAAATTGTTCATTTTCACTTTTAATTTTATTTTTTGTTAGGCTTTGTTTTACATGGTTTTGGCCATTAAGATTGTGGCCGTTTTAACTGTATGTACAAATCTTCAATTACTTTTTGTTTATACAAATTATTTAGTTTTTTTTGTAATTGTCTGCCTGAGTATTTGCCCTTGTATTTAGTATTTTAATATACTGTAGTGTAATGATATTTAAAAGTTAACCTATTAGAGAGATTGAGGTTAGGATTGTAAATCGTTATTCATCTATTTTGTTTAAAGTTATATAAAATAATGTATACATTCGAATAATAAGCCAGAATTTCTTTAAAAAAAAGGGCTTGAAGTATTTGAAAACACAAAGTAATCATGATAACGACAAAAATTGTTTAGTTAGTATAACTGAAATTATGACAATAACAGTTGACTAATTGCTAATTTATATAAAAAGGCAATAATACTTTGATAGGCCATAGATAGACCACTGAAAATGTGATTTGTAAATAGTGATGAAACAGAGAATGCTGATGATATTATCACAATTAAAAATCACTTTTGGAAGATTCCGTTTATTACAATTTTAAGCCCATTTTAACGAAACTATATTGTGATGTCACTGATGTTTACGTTGCATGAAACTTGCTACATTTCATCTGCAAGATTGCTATGTTTATGTCGCTCAGCGACATTATTACAGTAAAATAAATCATTTATTATCTTGATAGTTCAGAGCAGCCCGTTATTCTACCCAACAATTGCATTTTCACTTGATAACCAAGTCAAGTAGGTTTTTTAAGTTTTTTTAAAAAATGTTTATATTACACCCAACAGCTGAGTCAAATTACATTTCTTAAGTTCTTTTTTTTAAAGAAAAAGTTTATATTATTTTCAGTATTAATAATTTTAATCAGTCGTTTTTGCAATGAAAAACATGTTACCTACTTTCGCACATTAGTCATTTGGAGATTATGTTTGCTACTTTTACTTTCATTTTTTTCTAATTTCCTGTTGTTTCCGCACTTTTATATTTTGGATTGTTACTGTTGGGGTTATAATAGAGTGTTTTAGTGCAAAACTGTCCAAAAATACCAAGAGGCCTAAATTGCAGTTTTACTTAAATTTCAAATTAAATTTTAAAAAATTATAAATATTATTTTATTTATAATTATAGGCACCTAAGCTTATATTTCCAAGCTACACTCTGATCATTGTGTATTGCCCTACATATATAAAAATCTGAAAAAAAAAAATTCTAGTTGTTAATTATTTCATAATATTGTGATGAGTTATAACCAAACATTTCAAAATCCATTGCATATAACGATATAAGTTTATCAATCAGTGGCTTATTCAGTTTTGAATAGTAACGTTTGACAAGAGATTCCGTTTTCCCTCTGTCTTGAGCTTTATTTTGTGAATTAATTATTTCTGGTGTGAGTATGTCACCCAGATTGGCCTTGTGAATTATATAAGCTTGGTCTCGAGGCAGTGTTTCCAACTGAAACAAATCACATCTTAAATTATAATAACTTTTAATGTTTTTCTGTTTGATGTTAATGTTTTAATGTTGTATTACAAAGAAATAAGAATTGAGCCCTTAACCATCTGAAAAAACGTTTTTTGAGATATGGGCTCATAAATATAGGCCTAAATACAAAATTTTATTGAAACTAGTTCATTTGTTTTACTATCTATGCTCAGTGCACGTAACACACACACACACACACACACACACACTTTTTTAGACTTGGTAGACCTGAAAACAAATATTTCAATCATAACCTCAAAATCAAATTTTCCTACCATTTTTACATTTTTTCCATATAACCCTGGATAATCCAAAGCCAAATGGACTAGGCCTACTTAAAAAAAAATTATTTAGGAAATAATTTATATTAAATCAGTATAACTTTGTGCTGTACTTGAAAAGTACTTCATAATTTTTCATGCCTGATTCCTGTAGTAACCTTTTTCCTGCTTTTTTTAATACTGTAAATTGAAAAATTCTCAAGCATTAAACACCGAACATTGAAAACCCATGAAACCTGAATAAAAAGAATTATATACATTGCATTGAAACTTTTTCATAACCGGGAACACTTTTTTATTCCCTAACTGTAATTCTGAACTTGTATGAAAAAGTTCAAATCACATGTCATTGAATCCCTGATTTACAAAACGAATAGACAAAACACATTAAGGCATTAATGTCAGGTGACTGGGATTTCCACTTGCATTCCAGGAAATATATCTAATATAACAATTACCTTTAAAGAAAAAGCAGATGTTGCATGTTCTTTTATAGATCTGAATAGCTAGATTATTTTTAATTATAAAAAAAATTAATTATAATTACGAATAATTTTTTAAGTTTATTTTTTTAATTCATATGGTTGCTGAAAACAAACAGTATTTGGAACTTGAAATATTCAAGTAAATCAAAGTCGACTGCACTTACCTTAGCAATGACGGTAAAGTTAACCACACAAGGTGTACAAAATTTATAAATTGGTGCCCAGTGTTCATCAGCATGACTGTGTGTTTCTGCCACATATCTGGCGAATTCCTCAAAGGTAGGCCCTACCGAATGAGACGTTGATAAGCGGGTGCGATACCTTATGATGATAGTTTTTGCTAAACGTCGGTAGTACCGAGTTTGAAGTCGTTCTATTTTGTTGCGATATGCAGAGAGTAAACGATGAAACGGATCACGTGCAATGAGGAAAGAGAGAGATGATGGTAAGGAGGTAAGCAGTTGTCGAATCGTAGGACGAGGGAAATGTGATCGCATTAGTGTTATAGGATTTGTGTTGGATATCCGCAAGAAATTTTCCCCATATCCGCCTGAAAATATAGATTTCTTTAATAATGTTGTCAAATGTTAGTCTGTCAGTATCATTGTTTATCTATTGATTTACTTAAATGTTAAATTTCAAAATGAAAATATTGTGTGGTTCCAAATTCCACTTCAGACTATCTTTTTAACCTTTATTTTGTGCGTCAACTTTGTAAATATTTTTTATTTGTAATTTGTATACATTTTGAGTAAAATAAATTCTTCACTATCAAAGGTGTAAGAAATGACAAAAATTAATATGCTGTTTTTATTATTTTAATGAATGTAGAAAAGTTTCTGAATTTTAAACTGAAAACTTTTATGGTGCTATTGACAAAACATGGGTATAAACATTTGCTTTTGTGTCATGTTTCATTCCATAACGCATACCTCATAGCATATATAATATAAAGACATATGGTTTAAAATAGTGTAGGCATACTGCTGAGATAGAAACAGCTGATTTTGAACTTAAGCTGTTACTTCAATGCTATGTTAACTAAGGTTATGTTTATTCATGATTTACAAATAACATAACAATGATAATTATTATGTTATTCAACACAACCAATAACAATGAATTTTACTATTAATAATATAATTACTAACTATTATTTTAATTGTTGATAACTGAATATTTGTGTTGAACAGAAAAAATGTTGTATGTAGTACAATCAACGATTTGCAAACGGTCTTTAAAAATCCCTCGAGCCAGTGAATTAAAGACCTTTTGCAAGTTGCAGCTCGTAATACGTAAATAACTGAAACATTCGTAATTGATAATGTTCATTATTAATATTTAAGATCAGATATTAAATTTTTTAAATAATAATTTTTACTTGAATTTTGTAATTTGTAAATATTTTTCTCCGCCGAATAATTGTTTTTTTAAATGCGAGTAAAGTTTTCACTTCTGATGGCATTATCCCAAGTGCCACACACCATTTTTTTATTTTTTTTTTTTTTTTTTTTAATGGATGGTAGAAAGAAAATTGATCATTAAAATAATTTGGTTAGTCCGAATCAGTTACAGATTCATCCTACAATTTTTTTTAACGTACTAACATTTTTGTTATAATTTCATACATTCATAGTATTTGTTTCAAGTAAAATAATATTGCCACCATGGATAATCTTGTAGCAACTCCTTTGATATTAGTAAATAAAAAATGCCTTTTGAACTGACAGAAGAATTTTTAATTTAAAGATGAAATTCATAAATTTCACTTTAAATAATGCAAATTAAATTTACTTACTTGGTAACGTATGTATAATGTCTGATACCAGCTTATGTACATATAGTTTATTGAGACTAAAGCTTTTTTAGCTGAAATGCGTGCTGTTGTGTTTCAAAAACTTTTTTTTTTTTAATACGACTATCTCCAATCTGAAAGTTTTTGTTTTTGTCCTTTATTGATTTATGTTTGTTATTTTAACATTGACATTATTTATGAACAAATTGAGACTGAACTATTGTAATGTGGTACAATTAATTAATTACATACAGTTTAGTACCTATTGGTATTGAATTGTAGTTAGGTGATAATAAGGTCATTTGCAAATTTATTTACTTATTATATTACCTAAATGTCCTTTATATACAATAATAATTAATTACACATAAAAGATCTATAGGGGGCATAAATACCAATTCAAAATTGAATGTACCATTTTTTTTTTTTTTATATTGTAAAAGTCATACATTAATATATTTCTGGTTGTCTACTCAAGCATCATAGTATGACTAAAAGGTTTACATTCAGTTGTACGTAAATGCTGATTCCAATTCACATGGTAAATGTTTATAAGTTGTGTTAAGTTTGTTTAAAAAACTATTTTGTTATATACAGTAAAACTTGGGTTAACCAAACTCAAGTCAAAATATCCAGAATGTATCGAAAATTACAAGTTTCTTTAAAAAAATAATAAGGAATAAGTAAAATGTACAGGAATATAAGGCGAGATCATCTGAGCTAGCAAAGATGTTGACTAATGAGCTAGCTAGCCTGACTTTGACTTAAATCCCCTAGCTACTGACTTCCGAGTCTAAATATAGGTATACTGCCAACCCGCATCTCCACCCCACAACACTGACATCGTTATTAGTCACTATCTGTAATTACAGAAGTGCAGATCGTGCTTCATTTTATATTGCACTTTAAAAATTTGTTGAACAATGCAACGAATCAACCTTACTGGCTGACATCCTTTTAATGAAAAGATGACAGGTTGAAATTAATATTCAAATTAATTAAATTTAATTAAATTCATCATTTTAATGTATTTAAATTCGACAGGTTATAGCTGCTCGAAAACGTCTATAGAAACATAAGAAATAAATGCAAATTTTGAAATTTTTAAATGAATTGTTAATATGCTATAATTTGTATCAAATACAGTATACAACTTATTGATATAAGCCTAAAAATGTAATTTTTAACTTTAATGAAGAACACAAATCATGTATAGACTTAAAAAAAGGATGTTCGAATTATTTGACCTTCAAAATGTTCTAGAATTAATCGGGTACAAAAAAGTATCACATATGCATGGCTTAACCAAAAAAATCGTTATCCAAAACAGCTTCCCTCCTTTATTTTGGATAACCAGGTTTGTACTGTAGTTTGTATTTTTGCTAGTAGTTTACTCATGTGTAAATCTGGTATAACATTTTATAAAACACCCAAATATTTAATTTATTAACCATTTGTCCCTGGCGACATTTGCCGGTGAAACCGTGAAGAAGTTCAACAAAAATTAAATTAAGCATTGTAGATTTCCCCATTACTGTTTTCACACTTTTTGTTGTTGATATCCTCTTGAACAGTAATTTACAATCCATGTTTTCTATTTTGGTTCATATTGGATAAATTTAAGCATGTTTTTAAATAATTTCATAATGCAAGAAACTTTCTAAAATATTTATAGACTTATTTAATGCCATTTCTATACGCTAATGTATTACCCAACAAGTTAAAGTTGTGCATCCATGAGGAACTAGCAGATTTGAACACGTTACACCAGATCAAAGAGTGTTTAGCGTCTATAACAAACTCCCAAGCATTTGGTTTTTGTTTTGGCTTTGGTAAATTGTAACATGCTTCTTGTAATATCTCGTTTCTTTCGACTAGTTCTCGTTCCACTACTGTCCAGTTATATTCTGGTTCCTGTATTCGACGGACCTGTCAGAAACAATTGTTTGTATTGTAGTTTATTCAGTTTATGTAAATGGTGTTAGTTCGTTCCATAGGAACGAAATTGTTTGCAGTGACATAGTTTTAACCAGCTGCTGTATGACTAGTGGATAATTGGATACTTTAGTGGTATAATCCTATAATATTTTTTTTTATATTTTATATTTATTTAAATAAAAATGAATTTTACATTGTTTACAAATAATTATCTCTTTCTATGACAAATATGTTTACTTATGCATTGTAAAATCAGTTTGAAAAATGGATTTTTTATACAACGTCTGGACAGAATTTATTGAAACTTTTACAGTGTTAAGTTTGTCTGAAGTTAATCCTTTGCCATACATGGAGTGATTAAAGTGTTTCAGCAGAGTGAGACAAGGTGAAAATACTAAAAAATTGTTTTATACAATTCAAACCTATTCACTTTAATTTAATATCCCCCAAAATCATTAGTGTTTCTGTTTCATACAAATAAAAAAATAACTATTAAAACATATTGGTATTGCATTGTATTTGTGATAAGTAGGACTATCACTATGTAGGCTACGCAAATTGTAGTCTTGTTTTACTTACATTTTTGTTCCTTGAATAGTAAATTCCTCGGGAATTTGCAGTTGATCGTGTCGGTTTTGTGTTTGGAAGATTTTTGTAAGATACATAACAATAAGTTATTGTAAAAGTAAGAAACAACAGGAATTTTGCAATAGAACTTAAGTGCAGACAGCGACAAGTGAAACTTGGATGTGATGTCATGGTATTTGGCGCAAATCGAGTTTGTCATCTCCTAAAACTTGAATAATATGTATGTATGTAGTTCAGACTGTAATCATTGATAATAGGCAAAATGTTTATTAGTTTGTATGGCGGAAGTCGACATTATTATTTCAATGAATTGATTTTGTTTATTCCTTATATTTAATCTTAAAAAATCCCATTCGCAATGAATATTCAAGATTCAAATGAATTTTTGCAAGTCTTTATAGTTGTATAAAGTAATTGTATTTTCAGTAAATTTCTGTGGAAAAGTAAGCTATCGAAATGGCTGTGAAAATTACACCCATCCAGATCTGTAAAATACTGTAAAGATCTGTAAAATCCAAAGAGTGATTAAAAATTTACTGTATTTTGGTCTGATTTAATTCGAACTCTGTGAACAAAAACTGATTTTTGTTTTAGCTTTGACAAGTTTTTTATACAGTAAATTTCGTTTTACCATTTCAAAATGACAGTCATCCAAAATCTTCAAAAGTTAACATTTTAAGAAATGTTCACGCATTTCACATTTTAGAAAAATAGATTTCAGAATTTTGCATTCAAGTTGCACTGAAAATTTGTAGGACCTTTTTTTAGATTTTTAATAATAAAATAAGTTTTTCTACACTCGTCAAATAAAAAATTATGAATTTTATGGCAGTCATTTTCATACTTTTATTATATAATACTGATAGGTTCGTGTTTTGAATTATTAATTTAGGCCCTTGCGTTTATAGTTTTGGTGGATTTGATGGACACAGCTGCGTGCTTTTATTATTTTATTTTGAGTTTTGAATGTTTGTGATATGTTTTCAATAATAATTTAACAGTTGAAAAGCTTTGTTTTTTTAAATCCATTTGAACAACCACAAAATAAATTTGGATTTATAAAACACAATATCTATAATAAAAGCCTTTATTTGCCACATTTACATTAGTAAAGTATTCATATTTACAGTTAATGTTTTCTGAGTTTTGGAAATGATATTGTAATTATAAATTGTAAAAACCAGGGTTAAATGTATAACATATGAAATACCTTTCATACCGGGTAGATTTCAAATTGTAAACAAAAAGTAAAAGAAAGGTTATATAACCAACTGAAGTTTAGCCTACTTGTAGATTACTGGGTATGCTAAGGTTATGAAGTGGGATGTGAACTACACTACCACTACTGCATAACTGAAGCGAACAGCTGATGTTCAGGGGCTAGGGGGAGGGGAGGGGAGAGGTTTAATCAATACATTAGCTCTGTTCTACAGTTGCTGCTGTATAAGTTGGGGTTTCTTAACGATATCGTTAAAATGTACACTTCAAAATATAACAATAAAATTAAAGATTTTAAAGTTCCTATAAAAAAATGCTATTTTTTTTTAACAAAAATACTTTATTATTTATGGTTTTTGATTTTAGAAAATGGAGTTTATTTTCAATTACTCCAATCACTCAGAAAACTAAAACACAAACATTATGGCTAAATTGGTGTTGATTAGGTATCCTTTAAATATCCATAATTTGAATATTATGTTTAACCAATCGTTTTTACCGTTTTATTATTTCTTTGGTAGCTTAGGATCAATATTAAGAAGTGGAACCAAGTGGATCAATATTAAAAAACCACACGACTTTGTAATAAATAATCATTTTACTTTCTCAGTAAATAAAATATTGTGATCATAAAAGAAATTGATTTTAAGATTTTGATCGACCAACAGTTTGCTATGTCCAAAACTTAAATGATTCAATGAAATTCGGTATGCAGGTGTACTTTACATTTTGGAACCAAATAAGGGTTTTTAAGTAGTAACTACTTGCTTGGCAACTTAGAATCAGCTGAAACGTTATATCTTGCCGTATTTCCATTTGTGCGTCACAAGAATGAATACATAAAATTCATATATACCTGTTAACTGAAACAAATATTTTTCATTAAAGACTGCAGACAGTTCTCTTGTTTTTTTTTAACGAATTTCCATTGGAAAATAAATTATTATGGCTACCATGGTAAGAACCAGACCTGGGATCTTGAAATAAATCTCTAGATAACTTTTTGAGGGTTTTTTTAAAAAAGTATATAGGCTTTTAATTAATGTGTGTGTGTATATATATATATATATATATATATATATATATATATATATATATATATATATATATATATATATATATATATATGTGTGTGTGGTGTTGTTTTAGCATGCTTTTGTTTGCAATTTTAGTCTGATTGAATTCAAACTTGGTACAAAAATCGATTTTTGTAATAGCTTAGACAAGTTCATTAACAAACAAACAAAAATATTGAATAGTCTTAGAATGTTAACCATTTCAATTCTTTAAAAATTCTTAACTTTCTTAAAGTTGATTTTACCATCGTAATTGGTGTTAAAAACTGCATAAATTAGTATTTTGAATTTTCAAAATCGGTTGAAATTATTAAGAAATTTAATTTGATGTCAGTCAAGGTTTATTTTTGTTTTTTCAATGTAATTTAAAAGTTATAATGCAGATCTTAATGCTGATTAAGATAATAAAATCAGAATTTCAATTTTTTTTTAACGTCCGACTATTGTGTACACTTGGGCTAATGTAGATGATGGGATGATTTATAGCGTATGAAAATTCCAAGCACTAGCCGGGAATCGAACCCGGGTCCTCGGGGTAAAAGCTCAGTACGCTATCAACTAGGCCACCAAGGCGGCTAGAATTTCAAAAAAAAAATAAATAAAAATAAAAAAGAGGTAAGAATTTCATTCAAGAAAAGGTAACTTTTCCGTCATGTCAGTAAAACAGCTGTGTGCTGCAATCATTTCTGTTTAATTTTATCATGAAATTCTTTATTCACTAGTATTTTAAATTTCCAAATTCAGTTAAAAATTAACTATACTGATGTCAAAATCATTTTCAAATTTTTAGTGCAGGTCCCTTGGTAATTTGAAAATTTAAAATACCAATTTATGCTCATTGTAATAACATTAACTTTCACCACTTCAGCGTAACAGCTGCATGCCACAATTGTTCTGTTAATGTAAACCATATTTCCTGTAAAGGCTAATTTCTTGCCCCAGCTGTTAATATCCTCCCTGTTACATTCTACATGTAAAATAAAGTGATTATTTTTTCTGTTTTATTATTACGGTTAACTTTCATCTTCCAGCATCTCGGCGACATTTTGAGATTGCGTTCAGAATGTTTGATTTGAACGGAGATGGTGATGTTGATTTTGAAGAGTTTGAAAAGGTGGCCACACTGATTCGCCAACAAACAAGCATTGGCAGTCGCCATAGAGATCATGCAAACACTGGCAATACGTTTAAGGTAATTGACTTTACTTTTAATTCATTTATAAGATGATTTTCACTTGAGGTAAAGGATAATGATCTAAAAGCAGTATTTGTACAATCTAATTAGCTGCACCTGTTAAATTCATTTTTAAATTTTTAGTGAAACACACAGTGATACTGCAAACAAATGGGAATAAAAATCTATAGTTAGTGGCATAACTATTTAAATATGCACCCCCTGGATCTTTAACAATATGCTTCTGCAATATCCCTCCCCCATCCATAGCTTCAGGAACAAAGAACTAATGAGTCAGATGAATCACCAACTATGTTTGGAGTAATATTGAATAAAAACACACTGTCATTATTACCTGCCTATAAAACTGTTAACACAACCTATCACTGTCTAAATATTACTAGAAAATTAAAAAACTTTTTGATCTTACAAGCCATTCATTTCCTTCGTCATTGCTGCTATCATATCATTGACTTTCTCATTCCTTCACACCAGTCTGACACTAACACCATGCCTCTACAGTCGTTTACTTGAACGATTTTAAAATGTGTGACAAAATTAACAAACCCGCTATAAATGTGAGGTTCGCCAATGCTAGGCAATGAAATGTCATCATTCCTAAACCTCAGAAAAACCAAAAAAAAGCCAAACAATTTTAAGTATCAAAGAAAACTGTATGGCTAAGAATATTTTTCCCAAATTGAAGGATTTTTGGGCGGAAACTGCTATGGAAGTAAGAACGAAATGTAAGAGAGTGTTAGTGAATGGTTCAACAACTTGGCAGCAACTTAGTATGTAGAAGATATAGAGAAGCGTGTAAAAAAATAGCTAGGTGTAGGTAAAATAAACTTTGTGTCATTATCTTAATAAAAATCGACTAGAGAAAAAACTTTACTTTCCAGACAACCCGCATATTTTATTATCAGTCTCATGTACAACTGGTGGGCACATAATACTGGCCAGTTATCTAGATGGCTGAGAGCATATACCCACCCTGCTGCTGCCTGATGACATTAGCAAAAGCAAATTTCAGATTTGAAAGTTTCTGTCAAATTCTAACACGGCAGTTCTGAATGAATTCATATGCCAGCAAATGTCACTAAGCAGCAATAAGGTATCGTGTGTACCTCTCTGCCGCTGTACCATCTGGATAACCAGCCAACTTAACATTCATACATGTTTTTCGACTGAAGTTTTTTTTTGTGCTCACACACATTGCAGAGGTGCTATCTGTGCTGCTGCCTTTCCTTACATACGATGTGACACTGCGACTAACCTAACTAAAATTAAAAGACCAGATCAAGACGCATATGGTTTGATATGGTGGGGAAACTTCAAGTTCCCCCACAAACTCAGTAAACTGTTTCAGAAAAGATGCACGGCTAGTACCAGAAATAATAATTCATGTACAATCATTAAAAATTGGAAAATGTCAACATAACATAAAATATTTATTTTAATGTGAAAATAAGGGTAGAGGAAAAAAGAAAATAAATCACTTACTATGCGAAGTGATTCCTGAAGAGGGTCTTTTTGAGTTTTAGATGAAAATTGCTTATCTGATTTCTGATTGTAAACAGGCTAATAATTTTTATTCAGTTCAAGTATAGTAACTCAGTAGAGACGGTTCACTTTATACAATAAAACTTCCCAACAACAAACACTGCTAGGATTATATAAAATGTCCGTTGCTAAGAAGTGTTCGCTGTTTGGAGGAATACAGTTAGAGCCTATTTTTATAGGCTAACTGATTTCTATGGGAAACTGGTGAATGAATAATTTATGTTAATGTTGCAAATGTTTTTTTTAGACAATAAACCTACAAAAATGAAGTGGTTTATTTTTCATAATACTAATTATGAAAAGATAATATATCATAAAAAATATATACAATCCCTCATAACCAACCTTGGCATAATGGACCATGTGTTTGTCTGTTCAGCGCCATATGCCTGCTGATGACTACATGTTGACAGTTCCAGGAAAATGGGCAATTCCGTTTAGATTGTGAACAGTTTAAATGCAAAAACATCTAGATCATTCTTAGCATAAATAAATGTTAACAATCGGGGTTACACCATCAGCCCCTATCCATAGCAAGAGGTCTTGTCCGTCCATAGCGAGTCAGCAAAGCACATTTCTCTTTACTGGAGTCCTTAAGTGAATTATAATGAACGGAAAACAAGTTCATATAATCTTTGAAGCACTTAAGTCTGGGGTGAAGCAAGACAATTGTATTTTGTTCTTTTTTTGATACTGTCAAAAACAACAAAATTCAAACATCGTTTCCACACCACTTCCTTGTCACTCATATATGCAACATAACATAATTTTTTATCCCTTTCACTACTTGTGTTCTTTCCAAACTTTTGTTTCCAGGATAACCCTGAACAGTAAAGGTTGTTGGTTTCCATACATCAAGGATTTCTAAAAAAAAAAAAAAAACTGACCTATTATATTCCACTGTCCGGTATTAAGAAGTTCCAATGAGCCCGTAGACCATTGATTTAATGATTCTGTTTTTGAGAATATCCACTATTTAAGTTCATTTAAGTCTAAAATAGATTCATCTCAGTCAGGATATAAAAGTGCTTGTTATGAAAAAGAATCCACTATTTAGAAGTACTGTATCCTTTAAGGGAAGTTTCACTGTATATCAACAATAAAAGAAAGATGAACACAGAATCAATGTGTGTACATATTTAAACAACAAAATACAATATTTATTTGTTTTAATTTTTTTCTTTCCAAATCAGGGTGTCAACTCAGCTTTGACTACATACTTCTTTGGACCGAACATGAACCAAAAATTGACTATTGAGAAGTTCTTGGAATTTCAAAGACAGCTTCAACGTGAAATTCTCAGCTTAGAAGTAAGTAACAGCTTAATCCTGACCTTTAGAGCATGTGAGAAATTGCAGTTACGTACAGAAAACTATTGAAAGTGGACTCCATTAAGTCACATGACTGAATACGACATTGTATGTTCTTAAGCACACGTTTTAACATTTGTTAAGAAACTGCAGCAAAATATTGTTTGATTTCTCATTTACTGTCTCTTGAAAGTTGTCGTGCAGCCTTGTGGATGATGGACTCGTTTGTTGCATCCATACCGTATTTTTTTGGAAATGCATTCTGGATCTGGATATAACTAGAATTATAAAATATTCGCTTGAATGAATCACATAATAGAACCCACCTTCAACAGTTTTTGTAACTAACTAATAGAATAAAGTAATTTTCTTATTTCCTCAAGTCTGTAGATAAAACTAAGGCCTCTTGTAAAATTTGTGTGTGTGTGTGTGTGTGTGTGTGTGTGTGTGTGTGTGTGTGTGTGTGTGTGTGTGTGTGTGTGTGCGTGTGTGCGTGCGTGTGTGTGTGTGTGTGTGTGTGTGTGTGTGTGTGTGTTGGTTGGTTGGTGAAAATGGCCTTTGTAGCGTCTTGAATCTAAGAAAAATATTGATGATAAAAAAAAGATTGGTAATAAAAAATAATTAGGGGTAGTTGTGGGATAAAATTTTAAAGGCAGACATATTTTTAATTTCTCTAGTGTGGGATATTTGAAATAAGAAATACCAAAAGTTCAAGTTTTCATGTATCCCTTTAATTATGACATGTTTGGTCAGAAAAACCTTGAAAGACTTATAAGCCTGGTTTGGTTCAAAAGAAAAACAAGTTTTTTCTGGATTTTTTGATAGTTTACATCATATTTATTGACAGCAGTGTAAGCTACACAGAAGTTAGACAATCTGTTCTTGAGTCAGCTTTACAACTCTTGAAAACAAAATACTCAGTTTTATATTTCAGCAGACAACACTAATTTACAAGCACCAGAAAGAAGGTATCTACAAACCTCAATACATACTTTAAAAGCATGTGCTTGGCTATTATATTTCTAAATTAATTTGTAACTTTTTTTTATTAATTACATTTAACTTGCGTTTCTTTAAAAGTGACATGATTGTTTAGTTTCAGAGGAAAAATCCGGATGAAAACGGAAACATATCGGAAGCTGATTTTACAGAACTTTTATTGGCTTATGCTGGCTACGCTCCGAAGAAGAAGTCGCGAATGTTGAAGAGGGTTAAGAAAACGTTAGTGTACATTTTGTGTTATTTCTAGAATATAAGTCTAAAGTGCTTTTATAAGAAAGAATATAAGTGCAGTTATAGACAGGAAGCACTTGTTTTATTCAGTCTTATCTTGTAAAAGGTAATTCAGAAAAGGAACATTTCCATCTGGTGCAGAAATGACTGGATGTAGAGTGGTGTAACCCAGCTGTTGAATGCTAGCTGAAAAATTTACTTTTTACCACCATACAATTTGTACCTCTTGGCAGTCGAGTCTTGTTCTTCCTCCAAATCATTATTGACATAAACTTTAAATAATGGGTAGTTTAACTATCTTTACTAAAATACTCTGACTCAAAAAGTTTGGTTGTACAATTACTGAAGTACGTAATCTTGTTTTATACTTGACAGTTTTATTGAATTTGACACTTTTTGTTTTAAAATTGTATGTCCTAGGCACTGACTTAAAGTATCTAGTAAGGCTCTGTTGGGTAAAAGATTTTTACATACCCATTATAAGTGCATGACTGTTTGGACTTAAGCATGGTTAGCACTGTGGTTTCCATCCCTTTATTTCCAGTATTTGAATCCAGAGTTCACTGTTGATTATAGCTTTCCAATTTGCATACGAATAACAGATCAACACCATATTTTGTTTGGATAATTGAACCCATATTTTCTTGGTTGTGAAGCAACAATGCTATTAGAACATCCAGGTACTTGTAATATTTAACAATCTATTAGTATAGACCGTATACTAATACTAATAGACCGTATACTAATTAGTATTAAACCGTTTTGAATATGTAGTTTTTAAAACTATGCTAAACATTTAATTATTATATAGTTTTGACATATTTTTACCTTTCATATTAATGCCGTTGTTATTGTTCTATTATAAATCATCATTAGGTTTCGAGAGAACGCTCAAGGCATAAGTAAAGACGATTATCTAAAGTTTTTCCATTTCTTGAACAACATAAACGACGTTGACACTGCTCTCACATTTTACCACATCGCTGGAGCTTCGATCGATCAAGGTCAGTTGTAATGTAATATTGTATTAGTATTTTATATAGAAATTTGTATCGTAGTGCAACGATACAGATACTCCAATTATACATAAATATCAAGTCACTTCAGGTTAACATATCATAAATCACCTGACCGCATCTGTTAATAAAGAAAACATTCTTTGTGTGTCATGAGTTGTCATATAATTATGCTGGTTGGCCACCAAAAGCGGAGCAAAGTGGACTGCACATTCAAAACAAAACCTATTGTTTTTAATGTAAGTGCGGCCACTGAAAGTGAACAGAGCTGAGATAAATCAAGCGGCATCACATAACTCACTTCGCTTTCAATGGTCGCACTTTCATTAAAAACGATAAGTTAGGTTTTGAATGCATAGTTCACTACACTCAGCACAACTCCATTGAAATATAGTAATGGACAATTAATGTATTTGCAACAAGAAGAAGTACAAAAACTGAAAGAATACAGTAGTCTCGATTAACCATCACCCTTTTCTCCACTAGTTTGAATTAACCGTCATGTTTAATTCTTACATTTTTAGACTTATAAGAAATAAAACTAACCTAGACAAAACAAGACACTGTAACTGGACACAACTTATTTATAGCATAGGCGACAGCAGATGGCATTATTTGATAATTGAAAAGTAAACAATCCTATCACTTATTGGAATAGTATAGAAACACTTTAAATAGTATTAACAAATTCAGGAAGAGTGCAGAAAGATAAACACTCTCACACTATTTACTGTAGTACGTTGTTCTTCAGCGTATAAGTTGATCATAAGTACTCTTAAGTGGCATGCGCCGGTGCTCTTCATATGTAATGTGAATACTTGTCAAAAGGTAAAGTATAGATAATTTATTGTATTAAAAACCTACGTATGTAAAATTTGTGTAATACAAAATTAAAGTTAAATAGAAAATTTAAGAGTTTTACTGCATTTTCCAAAATAATAATAAAACATTCTGTTTTATAAACAGAGTATATAGTATGTTATTTTTATTGATCACCTTAAGTAAGGGTGGCTTGTTTCCGTTATCTATCTATTCTGTCATGAGTCACCTCAACAGTCCTGATAATGATGGTTAATAGAGGCTGCTGTAATAATAAACAAAAGTAGACACAAGACAATGGGGAGTCATTATTGATTGTTAATTATTGAAGACTTTCTTTTGTCAATCTAGGAGAAAGAAGTTTAACATTTTGTTGGGAAAAAGAACAATTGAAGTAATACTTATGAACGAATTAAATAACTTGAGACATTATGTTAACCATTTATTCTTTCCTCAACTGAACACAGATAGACTTAAAAGGCACTGTAAATAGAATATATCTGGTGCTGTAATTACTAGTTAAGAAGGAACTTTGGTGAGTGATATTTTCCATATTAAAATATAACTTATCCATCCAGTCTAAGAACAGCTTCAGTCAAAATTAATTACAGATCTTCCCATAAGCAGTGGCATTAGGTTGTGGAAGTAATAAATAGTGATAAACAAACCTGAGAAGTTTAAAAATAATAAATAATTTTTAATTCATATATCATAATTTACAATAAGCCATGTGAAATTATTTCTGTAACAAAACTGTATTCTTATGATTATAGCTGATATTCAAAAACGTATATAATTATTCTATCTGAATAAATGTTATTTTTAAATATTTTGAAAATGAGTTAAACCTCCAAAATAAAACTTGTAATGCAAAAAAAATCTGTAACTTTTTGGTAGAAAACAGACTTTTTGCTATTATCAAAAATGTTTTTCCCAACTATTCTAAAACTTGATTTAACTATAATAATTGAGCTGAATGACACACTTTGGACTGGATTTACATAGCTATAAATCAAAATCAGTTTTACTGATTATTTTGAATTACAAATTAACAATTAATGTCAGAAAGATATTTAGAGTTAGGATTCGTTTTACTGTAATACTGCCGAAGGCATAAAATCAAGTATAGCCATTAATGATATGCTATTTGTAAATTTCTTCTAAATTTTTGGTTAGTGAGGATGGTTTACAATTTTGAAGCAGTTTTAAAAACTACAATTGATTTGTTTCTTGGCATTTATTCGAAGTTTTTAATTTAAAGTACTTGTTTATTGATGGATTACTTGTTAAATAAAATTAATAAATTGTTTATTTTTTTTTAATTATGTATTATGAAAAACTGTTACTAATCATAAGTTAAGAATGCAACAATTTCATTAATCTTCTTTATTATTTTGCCCGCAGCCACTCTGAAGCATGTCGCTAAAACTGTTGCTCATGTTGACCTCAGCGATCACGTTATCAATGTTGTGTTTACCATTTTTGATGAAAATCGTAAGTAATTATATGTTAATAGTTGTAAATAATTTTGTGAAATATGTTTAGAAAATAAGCAAAACAACCCAATATCTTCATCAAGTACAGACGTATAATGTTTGTTTTCTTATAAATTTCTATTATAAAATTGGTTTATAACAATTTAAATAACAGTATTAGTTTAAGTAAAATATTGTGTCCATACTAACCATTTGTATTTGACAACGAAAGTGTTTTTAATAAAGTAAAATATCTCTAATCCGACACCTAAACTACTGAGAGTCAATAGAAAAGCATACTTTGTGCAGTATTATATTTGAAATTTATTAAAAGTGCAGACAAAAATACAAAATATATTACATTACAATATTAACTATCATTACATTACAATACTAACACATTACAATACTGTGTGTACAGCAATCCCTACCCAAACTAACATAATATATTTCATATGTTATGTTATAACTAACATATATAACATTTTCAAAATAAAATTCTTAAAATTATACACAGAAATAATTCTCAATCCCTGAAACAGCCAATAAGTATTGAACAGCTTTTTTCACTTGAGGCTGTAAAATTTCATTATAATGACTCAAAACTGAAGTGTATTAACAAGTAAAACCAGATGTAAGAGTATTCAATTGCCAATAAGGTCTAAGAGAATAAGTAGTAAAAGTAGTATTGTTAAGGCCATTGGTTTGTTTAATGAACTTCCAAATGTATTAAAAACCTTGAATAATAAATTTTTGATTAAATCAAAACTGAAAAAATGGATTTTTGAAAATTCATAGATTATATCTTTGTTATAGGTTATATTCCTATATTAAGTGTTACTAGAAATGTTTCTATTTATTCCACAATTTTATATGCTTGTATTATGAATTCTGCTTTTGTTATGGGATGATACATACTTTGTGCAATTGTTCTTAATTCTGTATTAATTTTTGTATATTGTTTCTTTTGTACCAGTCCTGCAAACAGGTATTTTATATCTATGTGGGTTACTTACCTTTGTAAATTTTATATATATATGTGTAATGTAATGTACTGGTTTAAATAAATAAATAAATATTTTGCTAATTCTAACAATAAAGTACCATTTGGAAGTGACATTATGGGCTTCATAAACGTATTTTATTTGTATAAGCAGTCTGTAACCCAGATATTTAAAAGGAAATTAATGTATTGTGATTATAATCTAGATAAATTTCTGTTTATTTCAGTTTGTAAATAGCCAGTACTTTTCCTTGTTACTTACTCCTATGTAAACACAACTATTTCTCCCCTAAGTGTAAGTGCAAGACTTCAGTTGTTCAAGGTCCTTATGATATTTGTTTATAATGTCCAACTTGACAGATGTAAATAAAGTTATGCTTATGGCCTACAGTTTTTATTTGACTCTCACATAATTATCCTATTATTGAATGGGGCTAACAGTTTATACAACACCATCATAATCAACTGTCTATAAACAGTATATTGATGCAGTGAAATACTTACACATATGACAACTATCAGTTAGGGTATGGTCCCAGAGCTGAAAGACTGAAAACTGAAAATGTAAATCATTCTTAGTGGTATGGTATCAGATTCTTAGACAATGATGCGAGTACAGTAGGCTCTACATGCCTACAATTGGTGTGTCAGACTGCTGGAGGTAGCTGAATGGCGAGTGTTTGGACTATCGAGACTGTACTACCTCAGAGATTCATGCACCTTTTATTTTTGTCTTTTCATGCAACTTTCGTAAATACTTCATAAACTTATTCTGTAAATGTTGTAGATTATTTAATTAATTACACAGTTTCATGTTGTAGAGTACATCATTAAGCTGGAATGGTACATTAACCAAATGGTACAAAAACATTACAAAATCTTCAAAAAGCATGTTCAGAATCTATAAAAAGTAATAATAAATCAGGGTCTTATATGAGGTGCTACCCCAAAAGTTCAGGGAATTTTTCCATAACTCCTAGTGTCCACCATTTCCTTCAAAATAGTGCCATTTGGCATGAAGAGAGCGATCCCAGCGTTTTCCCTATGATTCCATGCATCCCTGGACATGCAAGTGTTCAAAGGTTGTCCTGCAATTCTGCCTGGATCTTCTCAGTTGTGTCATAACGATGGCCTTTCAGTTCCAAATTTATTTTAGGGAACAGGAAAAGTTGCATAGAGTGAGATCAGACGAGCAGAATGGGTGATAAATCGATACCATATTTTTTAGCAAGCCAAAAAATTCTGAATGACTATCAGTGTATGCTCATTCATATTGTTGTGTTGGAGAACCCAGGTCTTGTTCTCCCACTGTTCTGAACATCTGTTTTAAGCCTAATGCTATCACATAGCCACTTCTAAACTTCCTTTGAAGTTTGTCACAAGGGGGAAAAATTCCTGGTAAAAAATTTGATGTAAAAAAAACCATGGACTTCAAATTGCTGTGAACTTGACATGCAATGCATCTCATGCCCAAATTGGCTAATAAAATGCATTGCATGGACCTATACAATATTTGCACAATCACACAAACATTATGGATTGTGTACGATCTGCAATGATAACCTGATCATACTTTTCTAATGTTTTTCAGTTTTGTGGTTGTCCTGAACGTCCATCGTTGTCGGCAGACATTCGTCCATCGTTGAAGCGTTTGTATCACAAAGAATTTTTACTTTGACATCCAGCATTGTCACCAAATGCTTCCATAACTATGCAACTGGTATCTGCAGCAATTCTCTTAAGCTTGAAACAAAATTTAATGCAGGTTCTTTGCTCCTTAAAATCTATTATTTTCACAAGTTTAAAAAATTGCCGCAATATTAAACGTAACGTTACACAAACACATGAAACTAAGGAACACAACCTCTCACCATTACAGGTGTTCATACTGATTCACAAAGAGTACTGTTCGCCCACTTTACTGGCAACAGGGCATATCACAAACAGTTGGCACACTGAATTCAAATTTGTGAACTTTTGGATAGCACCTGCTATGAGTTAAGCATCTAACTTGAGTTTTCATTGTACCAAATTTGAAAAAAATTAGGTTCAGTATAAATAAATATAGTACAAAATAAACCTGACAGTTGGATTTGTTTTTTGTATTGGTTTTTTTTTCAATGTACTCCCGAACTATTTCCTGTACTTCAAATTTGCTATACTAACTTGAGTTACAAATCTTCGTATATAACAGAATTGAGCAAAATCTGATTGCACTGCAGATTTTTAGCTGCAAATGGCCTGAGCTAGATTTTTAGAGGCCATTATGAGTAACTCATGTGTTCTGTTTGGGTACTTATGGATTACACTAGATTTAAAATTTATTAATATTTCACAAAATTTTATATTTAACAGGTTTTTTTACTAATTTTGTTGTCTTTTTTTAAGATTGCACAGTGGTGAACATTTTTAGCTGTGGAATTTAGACAACAGGACGAGATCAATGAGCACGGTGGCTTGTGAAGCAGGAAATGTTGACCCTAGCTTTTAAATTTGAACATCATTCATGTTTCATAAAGTTGAAATTATTTACAACTAATTTACCTTGTTAATTTCAGTTGATGGACAACTCAGTAACCGAGAGTTCGTTGCAGTCATGAAGAATCGTCTTTTACGAGGGTTGGAAAAACCGAAAGACACTGGTTTCGTCAAATTTATTCACTCGGTGGTAAAATGCACTAAAGAAACTAGGCCTGTTTTCTTTGACATTTAAGAAAGATGTTTAATTGGATTTCATATTTATAGTTACCAAATGTCTCATGACAGTTTCTTAAACAATAATTATAGTTAGACTCATCTAAAAATTAATTTAAACATAGTTTATAACTTAAATAATATTTGTTCAAAACTTAACAAGTCCTGTGAAAACATATAAAAGCTTTTAAAATAAATGAACAAACATGATGTTGAATGATTAACATAATTTATTATTATCTCATGCATGCTTATGACATAACATCACTATATAACTATAAAACATTATTGAAAACTCTATTTCATTTTCAATAATGAAATTTTAATTTTTATGGAACATTGGTATTATGGTTATTTAGTGTTTAGTTTAACTTAATATTTAATTCATTTTATGTATTTTTTTTCTTTTTTTTTATATATAGCAAGAAGTTTTCCTTGCTTTGTTTCATGAATAATTTGGATTGTGACTTCTCTATTTGATTTAAATAGGAGTTTAGTTCTTTGATGAGTAATCACTGTATATCTAACCTTGAAGGTGTAAAACAATTTCTTATTGTAAAACAATATTTTTGTAAGATATAATTAATATTGTTTTTGTTATTCTTAGGTAATAACTGATTGTTCTCCAGTAATATACTGATAACAGTATATTATGGAGTTTAAAAACATAACATACAAAGTGTTTGCTTACAAATATCAGCATTTGAGTGGGTAACCTACAAAACATAATATCACAAAGAGAATATAGACACTAATCGTAGAATATTGGAATTATTTTTTGTTTGCTTCCGGAATGTTTACTTTTGGTCAAAAGAATATTAGGCTATTTTAATGTAAGGTTATGTTTGTTTTTTTTTAGTTTGTAGTTGTGGTAATAAATTCTATTAATAATCTAATTTAATTAAATAATCTAGTTCTCGATTATTTTCAACATAAGATTTCGTTTAATTTTATATTTATTTTCCGATTTAAGTTGAAATGTTAACTAAAAAGATTTTCTTTCTATTGCCTGATTGTATATAATATCAAATTTGTTAAATACTCATTACATTTCTACAGAATACATTCAAATTTGTAGGTATCTTTATAATATCAACACTAAGCCCAACATAATATTTAAACATTTTAGTATCTTTGTACGTATAATTTAATTTTGTTTACATAACATAATTTGTTAAATTCATTTACCTTCTTTTTTTAATTTAAAGATTTTAGACATCTTTCTAAAATTAATGTTTTTGGAAAGTGTTTCAACAAATTGTTAAATTTTAAAATATCCTCTTCTAACTCTTCTGTGCTATGTAGCTCTGTATATATTAAATATAATTAGAACAATTAGAATTTGCTCTACTGAATTTAAAATAATTATTCATAAGTAATCACATTACCTAACCTATCTCAAACTTCATACTAGACTTTACATTACATGTATTGTTTCTGAGACATGGCCGTGCACTGAGTCTACCCAATGCCTACTGTCACTTTACTATAATTGTCTAAAAACATTGTTACTTTTACTGACTGTATTAAACCTGCATCAGGCGTTATCCCAACAGAATTACTGTTTATTTACAAATTCATTATTATAAACTAAACTAGTCATACAACTGACAGTAGTATATAACTGATAACAACCAATAGTGATAACTGCTCAGTTGTGAAAAGTCTTGTGGATGTTTTTCAGTAATAACAGAAATTGCTCTCTTCCTGTCTGTTAGTATACCTGAAGCCTCAAGTACACAGCTATGTGTCAGTATCAAAATCAATACAATAATTAAATGGCCAAATAGATAAATCTGTTTATTCTATGTACATTACTTTAAAACAATTACTTCTAGTTTTTATGGTTGTTGAATTATAACTTATTCAAAAAAATAAGAACATTTGTATTTTGTATGCTAAGTTCTATTTGATGTCAATTTAACAAGGCAATTAAATTGAAAAATGATATTTTTGAAAAATGATTGTATATGTGTTGAGGTCTATTGTCATTTCCTGCATTCTGACAACTTTGGATAAGGCTAACATTTTATAATCCTAGAACTAAGAAATCTACTGAATTATATATGCAAAAACTGGGTTTTACAGAAAACTAAATATTGTACAGTAAAACTGAATCACATTTGAAAGGTTCAGGATACAAATGTTGCCATAGAACCAAGGATTACAGCTGATCACAAATCATTGTCCACCTAAAACATACTTGCAAAATAACTTGCCAGATTTTATCTGGCGGAGGCAGCTGAAGTGAGCAGCTGATGGGTTTAGCGACCCCACCATACCTCTAGCTCATACTGTTCTCACTCATCTAGTCAAGACACACACATTTACTACTCTAAATAATTTTGCTAACACTAAAGTGTGAAGTGACCCATGCTGACACCGGCCTACTGGTGTATCAAACAGAGTTGTGGTATACTGGCAACCTTTCAGTGTACAGTGGTACCTCGATATATGAGTGCCCTAATATACAAGTGTTTTGAGATATGAGCCGCCGAGCGAGCGATATTTTGCTTTGAGATAAGAGCAAGATTTGAGATACGAGGAATCGCACACCACTGCTGCACACGACCCCACATGCGGGGCGCATGTTGGTGTCATGTGCAGCGTCTAACAGTTTCTCCCACCTCAGTCTGTGTGCTTGTTTCCCTCGTTTTTGAAGTATTTTTGATAAGTTGGGTTCGCCTTTTTTTTGTTTTTTTTACATTTACAAAACATTATCACATTTATTTTTATAACCATAGGTCCGAAAAAGAAGAAGATATCTATTGAATTAAAGTTTGAAATCATAGAAAAACATGAGCAAGGAGTGCGAGTAATTGACTTGGCGAGGATGTATGGGCGTAGCACATCAATGATATGTACTGTGCTTAAACAGAAGGAGTTGATAAAGGGTATAATGCCAGCTAAGGGCGTTACAATAATTTCTAAGCTCCAGACCTCTCTCCATGAAAAGATGGAGAAACTACTGATGGTGTGGGTGACTGAGAAGCAGCTTCAAGGAGGAACCTTAACACAAAGCATCATATGTGAGAAGGCACAAGTGATTTGCTGAAGCAGATCCCACACACTTCTACAAACGAGGAATCGGAAGACTCATTTAAAGCCAGTCGGGGCTGGTTTAACAACTTTAGGAAAAGGACCGGCATTCACTCCGTCGTCAGGCATGGTGAGGCAGCAAGTTTGGATGTGAAGGCAGCTGAGGTTTTCTTATTCAAAAAAACTTAACAAAAACAACTGAGGTGGTGTTTTGGGAGCTGGAACGGATTAATGGCATTTCAGTGGGGAAAATTGCTTTGAGATACGAGCAATTTGACATATGAGCAAGGTTGCAGAATGAATTAAACTCGTATGTCGAGGTACCACTGTACTTTAGGTACAGCTCCATCCATGCATGCAGAGCTGTGTGTGGATAGACATAATTTCCCTAGCTACTCATGTTGCCATGAATAAGAATATAAATAGAATTAGTGGGAACTCACAAAAAACTGGCCAAATGTGACACAACCTCTATCGTAATGGTCAAGAATAAAAGGGAGAAATTCAAAAGCAATTAGCAGAGCAAGTAGATATGAGTACCTCAGTAATGAATTGGGAAGTCACCAGTGGGGGGGGGAATTACTCACCTTGAAACCTTTCCAAATCTTAGACTTGATGAATTGAAAGCATTATAACTGAACATTTCAGAAATATAGAAAAAGGGAATATAGATCTATAAAGTCACAGTGCAATAACAACCCTAGAAAGTCATTCATTCAACCATGAATGATGTACTAGGTCAATAAGGTGGTACAAAATTCTGGAGAGGGGAGGGCTGGACATCTAACGAAAAGTAATTTAAAAAATAAAAACAATTTTTAGAAATTTGGTCCTAAAATGCTTCATTTTTGTCCGTCAAAAGTGTTTTGTGTTTTAGAATAAGTGAATGAAATTAATGACTATTAAAATCATTCAATTGTATATACCATTTCAACATTAAATTATATTAATATTAAAAAATTTAAATTGAATCATGAAAAATGTTAATGTGTTCTACATTAACAATGATGTCAATGTTTACAAATTCTCAGCTCTATTTATTTTGTTAAATAGTTCAGCTTGATAATTATCAGTTTTGGAACAAATTTTATTAAAGAAACATTTAAATCATGCACTTCAAATGACAAAAACGGCACAAAATGTCACAATAATATTTTTTGAAAAATGAAATAAGGTAACTTGCTCCCAAGTGAAAGCAACTAATTACACGATACCAAGAGTCACTAATCCACAGTATTTCTGGAGGTCTCACCTCATTGAAACAATCAATTCGATGGCCATATTACTGAGTGAATGAAGCCGCCTTGGTGACCTAGTGGATAGCGTACTGGGCTTTCACCCCGAGGACCCAGGTTCAATTCCTGGCGAGGACTTGGCATTTTCATATGCTATAAATCATCCCATCGTGTGCATTAGCCAAGTGTGCACAATAGTCCGACATTAAACACCAAAAAAAAAAAAAAAAATACTGAGTGAATGTGAAAGGTTTCTTAGAGGTGAACCTCACTGTCACATCATTGAGAACATCACTGAATATTACAAAAGTTTCTGGCTTGTAACCCAGGAAAGACTTGGCTTGTGTTTGGACACCATTCAGCATTAGAGACAAAAAGTATGATGAAAACGTATTGAAGTTTTGGTTGCCAATTTTTTTAGAATAGGCAGACAACTTCAACAATGATGAAACTATACTTTTTTACTTGTTTTTGTATTTCACATATTTTTGTACTTCTATGCAAAATAAAATGTATAGAATTAAATAAAAATGTTCAAGTTTTTATATAACTGAAGATTTTTTTTCAGGCCAGTAATTTGGAATACCCCGGAAGGTTACAGTTCCGGCACTTGTTTTTGTATGTATATATATATAAGTTATATAGACAATTATTGTAAACTTTACTAGATTTAGTGTTAGACTTAGCTATATTTAATGCTGACAGTTTAGCTTTTAGCACAGTAAGCATTTTCATGTACCTAGAGAAGAAAGAGCAGAAGCTCAGTGTTAATCGAGGTTTCACTCAGTTCGCATCTCAATGCATATGAGACGAACTTAAATAATTATAATAAGTTTTAAGTGAATATTAAAGTCTTATTGTAATTAATAAAAAGTTGTTTTTTTAAAAGCGACATCCTCGAAACCATACCATAACTGGCGCAGTCGAGTCGGTAGGACACTTCGGAAAATTAGTGCATATAATTTTTCTTCAGTTTCAACTGTTAACCGAAGTGACGAACAAAAGACCAACCGTTTAATTTAATAAGTGCATATTACTAAATTGAACACAACCAACCGGCAAAGTGAATATTTGCAACCGTAGAGTGAACATCTACATCCGAACCAAAGTGAAGTGAAAAAATTGTGTAAAAGTTCAGTGCATCACGCAATGAGCATAGAGTTTTAGATTTTGTAAGTAATACAAAGAAGAATAACCTTTGTGAATCTGTATACATTATCCTTAGTTATTTATAACATTTTAACTTTAAATAATAATTAAATTAAATTTTTTACAATGGCAACTCCTGTTTTAAAGAAGGAATATCTAGATATGATTCCGAATATTCTGGAGAACCTACAATGTTAAGTAGATTCATATCAATTTGTGACAAAATAGTTGCTAAATTTTATGTAGCTAGTAATCCCGAAGACTTTCAAAATGAATATTTGATGTCAACGATTTTAGCTAAGTTAAAAGGATCTGCTTTAGAATTAGTTGTAAGTTCTAATAGTTATGCTTGGTTAGATGTAAGGAAAACACTTTTATCTTGTTATTCAGACAAAAGAGATTGCTTTACATTAAATCTCGAAATGGCTGAACTAAAACAAGAAGTCAATGAATCACCATTTAAATTCTATGACAGAATACAAAAATTGTTAAACCTGCAAATAGCATATTTTGTAAATAAAGAAGTAGGCAACCATTTGGTACTATGCGAGTACGTCCAAAAATTAGCTTTACGAGTTTTATTAAGAGGGCTACAGGAACCATTAGGTTCTCTTATGAGAACGAAAAATCCCACAACTTTGGGTGAAGCACTTAACATGCTTACAAACGATTTCCAGTTTAAAAAAAAAACGGATTATTCCAAACAAACCGTTCCAACATTCCACCAAAAAACCAATATATGCCAATCCGTAAACCAATACCTAACCATCAGTCTCAACAAAACCCTTACAAACAATTGCATCAACCACCACAACCCAATTCTAACTACGGACACAGACAACCTTACAATCAGACACAAAAACATTTCGTAACTAATTATACTCCAAAAGCAGATCAAAGTTATCGACCCACGCCAATGAGCATTTCGACTAGACAAACGGGCACCGCGATTAGACAAAAAAAACTGGTATGACCATATACCAGATGACCGGCAAGCAGGTTGACCAAGAAAGCGATGACCACGCGATGTACGAACTGACGAGGCAAATACCTAATATTTCCTTATCAGACCAGGATGTAACAGACGAGAACTCGGAAGAACAATGTTTTGACTACAACCACACTGACGAAGACTGTGAAGATAACCACTTAATCTCACAATCCGAAGAGAATTATTTTTTAGAGATGACCAACTCAGGAACCGATTTTCGATAATGAATCTGAGGAGTGATAAAAATCACTTACCTTTTATATACGATCCGAATACTAACTTTAAAATATTAATCGACACAGGTAGTACACGATCTTTTATAAGAAAATCATTAGGTCTAGAATGTTTTAAAACAAGTATAATTAAAGAACCCTTTGAAGTAACCACTGCACATGGCGTTTCAAGAGAAAACTTTAGTTGTAAACTACCTTTGTTATTTAAAAAGGAAATGAAATTTTACCTTTTTGACTTCCATAAACAATTTGATCTATTGCTAGGTTTGGATAACATTAAAGATTTGGGAATACATTTAGATTTTATAAATAATAAGCTAATCTTATGTGGTAAGAAGATTCCTATTCATTATTTTAACACAGAAGAAGACGTATCACAAAAAAGAACAGACTCTGTTAAATAAAAAATTTCAAGTTACATAGTACAAGCTAGAACCATTCAAATTATGAAAATTTCAGTAAATAATATAAATAACGGTGAAGGAGTGTTAGCATATAAACAAATAAATGGATTAGAAATTCCTCAATGTTTAGTAACAGTACGTAACGGCGAAGCTCTTTGTCCCATTACTAACAACACAACAAGAAATATTAAATTGACTATAAATGAAAGATTTAAATTAGAACCCCTAAGCGATTACAATATTTATGAACCAAAAACATTGGACAATAGAATTAATTTTAATATGACTGATTACAAAAGTCGAAAAAATATTTTTGATTTGTCAAAAATTAGAGTAGAACACATGAATTCGGAAGAAAAATTGCCATTACTAAATTAGTACAAGGGCATGAGATATTTTTCATGTTGACGGAAATAACTTGACCTTCACTAATCAAATAAAACATATAATTCGAACCACAGACGAAATTCCCGTATATTCTAAAAACTACAGATATCCAGAAATTTATAAAAACGAAGTTAACAAAAAAATTGATGATATGCTGAATCAGGAATTATTCAACCTTCTCAATCCCGTGGAACTCTCCAGTTTGGATTGTACCCAAAAAGCAGGATGCCTCCGGTAAACAAAAATTTACGACTAGTAATAGACTTCAGAGGCCTAAACTCAAAAACAATTGATGACCGATTTCCTTTACCAAATATAACAGATATTTTAGACAAATTAGGACGATCTCAATATTTCTCGACATTGCACTTAGCTTCAGGATTTCACCAAGTAGAAATGGACCCAGACAGTGTAGAGAAAACAGCATTTTCAACAGAAACCGGACATTACGAATTCTTAAGAATGCCTTTTGGTCTAAAAAACAGTCCTCCCACATTTCAGAGAATTATGAACAATGTTTTAAGGGGAATTCAAAATGAAACATGCCTAGTATATTTAGATGACGTCATAATTTATTCGACCAGTCTCCAAGAACACATACAAAGACTTAGGGAAGTTTTTGACAGACTAAGAAAAGCAAATTTTAAAATTCAGTTAGACAAAACCGAATTTCTTAGAAAAGAAGTAGCGTATTTAGGTCACTTAGTAACAGCAGAAGGTGTCAAACCAAATCCAGATAAAGTGAAAGCAATTAAAAACTACTCAATTCCAAAAACCACCAAACAAATTAAGGGATTTTTAGGTCTATTGGGATACTATAGAAAATTTATTAAAAATTTTGCTGGAATTACTAAACCTTTTACAAACTGTTTAAAAAAAGGTGCAACAATCAAAATAGACGATCCAAATTATATAAATTGTTTTGAAACTTGCAAGAATATATTATCTAATGAACCTTTGTTACAATATCCAGATTTTGAAAAAGAATTTAATTTAACTACAGATGCTAGTAATTTTGCGATCGGAGCAGTGCTTAGCCAAAATAAAAACGGAGCTGATTTACCTATAGCCTATGCGAGTCGAACGTTAAGTGATAGCGAAGTCAATTATTCGGCGATAGAAAAGGAATTACTTGCTATAGTATGGGCAACTAAATATTTTCGCCCTATATCTCGGAAGAAAATTCAAAATTTATTCGGACCATAAACCTTTACAATGGCTTTTTTCAGTCAAAGAACCATATTCTAAACTTCTTCGGTGGAGACTTAAATTAGAAGAATACGATTACCAAATAGTTTATAAAAAGGGCAAGTTAAATCAAAACGCTGACGCACTTTCTAGAATACAACTAAACGTTAGCGATACCAGTCCAGTGAACTCAGGATCAACGACCGATCAAGACATTCAGCAAACAGTAGCAGAATCAGTAAACTTATATTTTCCAGAAGTAGACGAAGCTCAATCGATGTTAGCCAACATAGATGAAACGGAAGATATCTTAGTCGACTTGGCAGCAGCAGAAGATAACGACCAGACGTTACATTCAAATTATGAAGGTAACACAGTGATTGAAATGCCAATTTTGGATGAACCTGTTAATTTTGGAAAAAACCAGATAATAATATCTCTTGTAAACTATAACCCCAAAAAATTAAAAATACAAAAATTATTTAACAACAGTAAAATTCCAAAATCTAATGATCCTTCTATAAATCCTGTTCCAGGTCCCTCCTCTTCCTTCAGGGAGTAATTAAAGATAAGCTAGAGATAATTTATGTAGAAAATAAAGTTAATATTAAAAAAAACTAGGTATACTTCAACCAAGTATAATTTCCACAAAAAATTGTTCAGTAAAATATAAAAAATTCATCAGTTCTATAATAATAAATTATCATTAGAGCCATAAATAGAAAATATGTGGGCATTTGAAAGTGTAATAGACGTAAGTTGTAAAATTAGAGCTAAAGAAATAGTATATTTGCTGAAATTGCTTATTGTAAATGAAATAGACTATAATATTTATAAGTTGTTATTTGTACCAACCAAATATGAATCAGGATATAACTGTAATTCCTAGAGTAAAATATATGTTAATGTCTAAATCTAAGTTAGGTAAGGTTAAACTCTTAGGTTTAAACAGTAATTGTAAGAACAAAATTCATTCAAAATCTCTATGCTCATTGGAACAAATAACTAATCATAATCTTGATTGTGAAACATCTATAATACAATCCGGCAAGACGGACAGCTACAAATATTCTGCATTGGAGATTCCTGAAAATTTAATATGGATTCCTGAAATGAACCAATATTTGGCAATTTTACCTCAAAAGGAAACTACAGCAACTACACTTCGAGGGATCTACTTAATCAGTCCCAACAATGATTCAATTCTTTATCAAGATAAACAATTGTATCATTTAATTTAGATGCTATATCAAAAATTCATCAACATTCAGTTATTACAACAAAAATCAGCATTTGGACCATCGTCATATTCGGAAGTCTTCTCCTGGTGATTATTTATATTGTGTTTAAAAGATTTTCGGGAAAGGACCAACGTCAACCCAGCACTCAACCACCCCCGGAAGTTTTGTTTAGGGATGGAGGAGTTATATAGACAATTATTGTAAACTTTGCTAGATTTAGTGTTAGACTTAGCTATATTTAATGCTGACAGTTTAGCTTTTAGCACAGTAAGCATTTTCATGTACCTAGAGAAGAAAGAGCAGGAGCTCAGTGTTAATCGAGGTTTCACTCAGTTCGCATCTCAATGCATATGAGACGAACTTAAATAATTATAATAAGTTCTAAGTGAATATTAAAGTCTTATTGTAATTAATAAAAAGTTGTTTTTTTAAAAAGCGACATCCTCGAAACCATACCATAACTTATATATATATATATATATATATACACACACACACATACATACATACACATATCTTTATATAAAACCACAGATATACTGGTGATTGTTGATTCTGATACTGGAAAGTAATCACAATCCAAACATGAGGACAAAAAAATTTTGCCATAGAACCAAGAACAACAGCTTGGTTACCTGGTTCACCATTAACCATTAACCATGGTTCACCTTGATGACTTCAAAATGTATTCACTTGCAAAGTAACCATGAATTTATGATACTGGTCATTAAGGTTATTAATAATACTTGCATTGACCAACTTAGGATTCAGTGCAGAATTGTTATTCACAAATTTGAACTAGACTAACATTTTATATTTATTTAACTCATAAGTCTATTAATTGTGTATACCAACACTGTTCAAAAAATAATAAAATAGATTATATACAATTACTGAATCACATTTGAATGGTTCAGCAAACTAGTGTTGCCATACAATGTAGTCTTACAACATTTTCTGATGTTTCAACAATGCTTGAAACATTGCTTTATTCAACTATTTATTTTATCCAATTTCGTTTACCTTAAAAACTTTTAAGTGGTAAAAGTACTGCAAGTTTCTGAAGGCTGAATTTTGACATTTGTAATTAATTACAGTTAATTTTTTGGAGGGCTCTGAGGCTCTTTCCTCTGCCGATGTTTATATTTAGATATCTTTTTAAACATTAAATCAAACTACAACCATTATTTAAAAAAATTATTATTATTAATGAACAATTCAGCCTATGTATGTTGTTTTCACTTTAACAAGCAATAATGAGCACTTGGAGGTCAGGAATAATTTAGTAAATATCTAATTTTTAACAAAAATACAGTACATTTAAGTCTTCTAAACATAGTTATTAAAAGAAAACCTTTTGTTAGTGTTATTTTATTATTTCTTTGATTCTTACATTAAAGAGAATTACAATTACTGTAATTAAGAAAACGAGGAAATTGGAAGCTTCTAAAATGGACTGCTATCAGTAATGTGCTGCTACCTATGAATTTCGTGACAAACTATTTCAAAGTAGAAGGTTTATATTAAACGTAGAAATGCACTGAGTTTTTATTTTGTCTGTAAATTAAAAAAGATAACTCCATTGAAATAATTGTTCAATGTGTATTTTACTTAAAAAGTACTATCAATAAGGGCGGAACTGTCAAGCAACACCAAATATTTGTTATCATTTTCCCTTCCAAAAATAGCTTTTACTATTCATAAATTTACTTTGATTACAATAGTTTAGGTTTGCTAACCTCCCTTCAGATGCAAACAATTGAGACAACATTTAATACTACTACAACGAATCCGTAATGTTCAAGCTTAAGACAAAATTACTGCGGTATCATACACACGACTTTTTATTCATGAAAAAAAATGTGGGAAAATATTTTAATGAAGAGTTGGACTAATTAGAATTGTGACCTACTTACTTTATACAAAAATTATGTGTATAATTATATAATTTTTTATAATTGTATCAATGATTAATTAATAATTGTGAAAATGTGTTGTAATAATGGTTAAATAATTTAAGACGATTATATTATTATCAATGATTAGATTTAAAATAAAAATTTAATAATGGATTGTTTAAAAGTAAAAAAAATATATAACCATAGTGTGCTGTAATCAAGTTCACAACTAAACGGTGACGAAAGAACGTCTAAATCGATGAAATAAAGGAAGCCGAGAATTTTTTTAAAATGTGGTCAAAAATCATCGAAGAAACACAGTTATTAGCCATTTTTTATAGTCCAAAATAATTTTCGTTTTTAAAGCCCGTAATCAGTATTGTTTACGACAAATGCAAGTACTGGTTCTACGAACGGAAGAAACAAGAAGAATTATTTCAAATACATCAAGATAAGTATCACAATAAGAAAAAATAAATAATTTATACTATCATCTTTACTATTTATAAACGAAAAATATATTTCGATAGTGATCCAAAACTTGAACTGTTATAACTAATTATAACGTGACGTTTTATGCTGGCTATATATGTAAACTAACGATTTTCTTAAATTAAAAGCCTATTTAGCATAGACCTATATTTAAATACTTGTACATAAATGTTGATGTCCGAAGGTTGATGTACATAAAGGTTGACTTGCGGTCAAACCTGAGGTTAAGAGTCCAGTCATAATTAATTTACACAGGCTATTATGTTTTTAATTAAATTTTAAATTCAAATTTTAGGTTTTTGTTGTTGTTCGAATATTATATAATTTATATAATAAAGGAATAGTGCCATTTTTATTGTATCTGAATATTATTTTTATTTTATACACATAGGCCTACACAAAAAATATCTTGCAAAATTTGAAATATTTGTATAAGTTGTAGGCTAATGAAAGTATGGACTGTTGCTACTACCGTATGGCAATATGACATTTAAGAGTTTTTTGGGTTGAGAAATACATTAAAATAACTCATATACCTGTAAAAACAGAAGATCGAAAGTAGCATAAAGTATACATAGGTAGGCCTATATTTTTCAGCTAAGCTTTTCGAATTATTTATTTGTTTGATTTAATAAAGCAGCTGATTTTACGTCAGCTGTTTCTGCATTAGATATAATGAAGTTGGTTATTATCAAATTGACAAAAGTGAACTTACGGCGGGGAAGAATAATTTTCACATTTTTAACATAATTTTAAGAACTTCAAGTGCAAACGCTGATTATGAATATAAAGTATGTGACTGTTATGTGATGTGATAGTGTTCGTTTTTGGAAATTAGTCAAAAACGTCAGCGAGACAGCTGCGTGCGCTATTGTACCCGAAACAATCATGTAGCCTATTACGAGTAACAAATATACCTACAAATATTCTACTCTGGACGATTTAATCATAATTTTTATTTTTTGTGTCCTTTCCGGTTTATCTACGATTTAAAATTTACCTTCTCTTTTTAATTTGTATAATAGGCCTATTAAGTTCCTTAAAGTGCAAAATATTTTTTAAAAGAGTTGCAATTATAGAAATAATTGTCCAACTAAGACATCAGTTATGAACAATAGTAGTAAACAATGAATTTTAGCGAGTGACTTTCATGATAAAACCAAGAGCTGGGAAACCATAAAATGAGCATGTATCATGGATCATACACAAAATACGCCATTTTGAGTGGACGTTGAAAATATTATGTACTTTGTATCACCCATGCAATTGTTGCTATTTTAGTCTGATTGCATTCAAACTTGGTTCAAACATTCGTACCTTAGACAAGTTAATTAGCCAACTTGGATGGTGACACAATAATAGGCGTAGTTCCAGTAGGCCATATATATTTTTAAATAGCGTTTCTTACATGCAAGTACATAGTTATTAAAGTAATAATTGTCTTTAGGCTGCATTCCTACCTGCCGCTCCTGCTATCGTCAAATCGATACACTCTGCTAAATATAAACCCCGCCAAATACCGTTGACTCTATAAATCTGTTAACATATTCACACCATACCTTATGGCTTTCAGAGGTGCTGGATTCTTTTATACTCCACTCTACAATACAGGCTGCTTTACTGTCGAAGAATATGTAATGAATAAAGTTCTTATAGCCCACTTGTGAATCCGGCCACGCGAAATTAATATTCCGCGAAATTTTACGAAGAAGCAACGAAAGAAGACAATTTTATTTAATTTACTGAGAAGACCTTTGTTCTTAGATTTGATACGCGTTATTAAATAGTTTCAATTGGAAAATAAGCTATTTTATTTAATGACACATCGCAAATTGTTTAGCAGTTTCAAAATGGCGCCTAATTAAAATGTTTAAAAACTCATTATTTTTCGTCTTTTGTTTTTTTTTTTAAATTGTTATATCATCTTCGTAATCAGAGTTAAAAACAACTTAAATTAACTTTTGAATTTTTAAAATACTTTGAGATTAAGTACAAACAGACTAAAATTAATTTTACGGCTGTATTATTCAATGTAATTCAAAAGTTTAAAATGCTAATATATACAAATTTTAATACTGCTCATGACTGCGAAATACGAATTTCAAAGAAAAAGGTAATGATAAAAAATATTTTTGGAAATTTGCTTCCATCACGTCAGCGAGACAGGCCTTATTATTTTTGTCTTACAATAAAAATAACTTATTGTTTACAGTTATATAGAACTTAATTTTTGTGTAGATCCTACTTGATTGATTTTTATTAACTTACGTGGAAAAAATTACAAATACTGAAGGACTGAGGAGTAGAAATAACGAATATTACATGATTAAACGTTCGTCAGTGATTAGATATTTTGTCTATCCACAGGGCAGTATACCATATAACATTTTACATTTTTGTAAAATATAGGCTATACAAAAAAAATCATATGTTTTGTACCATGGCAGTACGACATATAGTCTAGTTATGATGAGACTGATATAGGCATATATAAATATATACAGAAGTTTAAGAATTAAAAATAGACAATAACCTAACCGCAAACTTTCTGCAGCCGGTATAATAGAAGCAAACTACTATCCTGCGAACCTAAAAACGCGCGTACTTGTAAAAATTATGTGAAAATATTAATTAATTTAATGTGGCTGAGATTAAGAAGGTAAAATTTGTGTTCGAAAATTTAATGAATAAATCAAATTGTTTGTACTTTTGTGTGGAACTGTCTTACGTTTTTTTTTTTAAATTTTGTATCTGTGTATTGTTTTTGAACGAGCGAAGCACGTGCTCGGTTTCAACTCGTTGGTATGCGTGTTTGTTACGCAGTTTTGGCCAAACGTGTTGGCCGATTGTTTTGAAATTTAGATCAAAGGTACCTTGTATAAAGCCCAAGGTAAGACTGTGCTTAAAGTAAATATGTGCGTAAGATTTTCCCCACTGAATTCCGTTTTTAAGATGTCTACTCCTGATTTAACTATAGTGTGTGTATACGAGGGTGGTCTGATAAGTTTCCGACCTCAACATGAAGATAGCAGCACTCGTCGGTGGCAGCACTCGAATTTCGTTGTTCATCTGTTGACAGTTACTCACCAAAGTTTCAGCCATTTTGGAAGCGCAGTTGTTATGTAACAGTCGTTTGAGTGAGTTGATGTGAGTATTTTTATGAAAATGGGCAAAATCGAGTATCGAGCTGTCATTAAATATTTGTTTTTGAAAGGCAATACGCCTACGCAAATCAAAGATGAGTTGGATTCTGTGTATGGGGACTCTGCACCATCATTTACCACAGTGAAATTGTGGGCAGCTGAATTTAAACGTAGCCGTAAGAGCTTGGGAGACGATGAACGTTCAGGACGTCCAAAAACTGCAACTACCGACGAAAACATCGCCAAAGTTCACCAAATAGTGCTAGATGACAGCCTAATTAAATTGAGAGAGATAGCAGACGTTATGAACATGTCAAAAGAACGTGTTTGTCACATATTAAATCAACATTTAGACATGAGAAAGCTGTCCACGCGTTGGGTGCCGCGTTTGCTCACGTTAGACCAAAAACGTGTTAGAATGAACATTTCCAATGCTCTGTTGGCGCAGTCTAGGTGCAATAAATCCCAGTTTTGGCGCCGATTAATTACTGTAGATGAAACTTGGATACACCATTATACGCCCGAAAGAAAAATACAGTCCAAACAGTGGACTGCAAAGAGGGAACCGGCTCCAAAAAAAAAAACAAAAACTGTTTTTTCGGCTGGGAAAGTGACGGCGACTGCTTTTTGGGATAGTCATGGAGTTATTTTAATCGACTATCTTCAAAAAGGAAAAACCATTACAGGAGCATACTACGCACCATTACTTGACAAGCTGAAGTCAGAACTTGCGGAAAAACGGCCACATTTGCAGAAAAAGAAAATCCTGTTTCACCAAGACAACACCTCAGCGTTGTCTCACACCTCAGCGGTTGCCATGGCGAAAATCCACGAATTACGGTTTGAACTGCTTGACCATCCGCCGAACTCACCAGATCTAGCCCCAAGCGACTTCTTTTTGTTCCCTCATCTAAAAATTGCGCTCGGAGGACAGAGATTTTCGTCAAATGAAGAGGCAATAACCTTCGTGAACAATTATTTTGCAGAGAGAAATACTATTTGAACGGGTTACAGAGATGGGAGCATCGCTGGGAGAAGTGTGTAGAGGTACAATGAGACTATGTTGAAAAATAAAAAAAAAATTCTGAAAAAATGTCTTGTGTCTTTGTTAGGTCGGAAACTTTTCAGACCACCCTCGTATTTCCTGTAATTCTGGTTGAACGTGTCGTCCAATGGCAATGTTTACTGTTTCACGGAGTAAGAGATACGATTTCTAATGAAGCTGGTCCAGTACTGTTTTTCATAAATATTATTATTACCGATTAAATTGGCGGGAAAAGTTGGGAGCGCTGTCGTGGAGCGGTGGCCAGGCAGTTAATTATGAATATACTGAGAGCTCTATTGTTCTTTGAACTACTAGTAAAGATTTAAAATAAAGAGCAGGTCTTCTATAAACAACAGCTGAGTTGTAGTCCACGGGAGAAATAGAAGTCCGAGGGTTTACCAGGTCGACGGCAGGCTGGCGAGCAATGTGAAAGAAATTCGCTTCTTGTTTAGAGTTGGCCGGATTCTTCCTATTTCCTCCCGAGCAAGTCGTAGTGTCTTGTAAAGTTGTTCCGGGTGTTGGTAGGCTGCGTGTAGTTGTTTAGTGGGTGGTCCTTCTCGACGTTCTGCCGAACAACGATTTTCGACCTGTATTTATGGCAGCAAACATAATTTTTCAGAGCTCCGTTGTTAAAACTAGAGAAGAACGCACCAATCAGAATGAAGCTATTGTATATGGGAGATGCGAGGTGATGCGCAGGCAGTAATGGCAGTAAGCATTGGTTGACGGGAATGAACTAGGTTTCGCAGGCTTAACCTGGTTCCAAGCCAGGAGAGAAGTACGGGGATTTTTTACGTGGTTCTTTAGGTGTTACTAAGCTGAACTTGACTATGTTCAGTTTAGGTGACGACGCGATTGACTGATGCGCGACAGTTTAGTTAAGTGTGTGTGAGCTAATTTGTTTTCATAGAAATATCGTCGTTCAACGATAGTTGCCTGACTCTTTAACCATAAAACCTCACCGACTGACTAATGACTTTTTTTGTGAAGTTGAAATTTTGTCGATAATCTGCGCGCGCTCGTTTAACTTAAAAGCTTTTGTGTGAACGACTAAATAATTGGGCGATAGGAAATCGATAGTATGCACTAGACCTAACCTCAGAAAATACGTAAATAAAGAAATAATAATATAAACAACAAAATGGGTATTATAAATAAAATAACAAACAGCTGTTATTCGAAATACGTACTGGTGTTAAACACAGCTGATAGTTACTTCTTGTTTCTTGTGGAAACTTAAGTTTTTAAAGGGCTTAATTAAGAAAAATGTATAGTTTTCCTTCATTTCTGGACTAAGACCTTTAAAGTTATCTTTCACTTACCTGAATTATTTATAACAATGAAAAAAAATTTGCTTAATATTTTCCCTCGGGTTATTTTTATTTATTTTGTTTAACTTAAAATTTGAAATGGGAACATTTGTCACAATGTCAACTCGTATAGGCAGTTACAATGTAATAAGATAACGTGAAATTGGCCTATATAGCGACGTCTGAAGTGCGGCACAATGTTGAGAATAATGTTAACAGATTTATGGAGTCGCCGGTATTTCGCGGGGTTTATATTTAGCAGTGTGTATCGATTTGACGGTAGCAAAGCAAGATAGGGGCGGAACATAGCGGTGCTTTCTAAACTTATTTCTCGATATTATTAAATATGACAGAAATTATATTTCAGTGGACAGTGTATAAATTTGTAAACATAAAAATGTATAAAACATAAGTAATTAGACCAACGAGAGAACAAAATGAGTGTTGTTTATTTTATTCTGTTATTTTATCGTTACATTATGTTATAAAATAGGTGTTCGATTTACAACAGAGTCAGAGTTTATGTAAATATATGTTATATTATAAATGCAGGCATAAGGCATCAATTTTAGAACCAGTAGAATTCGTTGCCATGACAACTTTAAATAAACGTTTCACTTTGACGATATGTTTCTAAAATTGAAAGTTGCGTGTTACTTGTTAGGTTACATTATCTCTCGGCTATTATACGAACGCTAACAATACAGCCTGTTATGTTTAGAAATACAACGGCCTTTAAAAAAAACTAGTTGGTGTAAATATTTTATATAATTTATTTTAGTAGATTTTGTACTGGATTGTTCAAAGAAGAATATTCCGATGTATAAAAATGTAGTTGAACTTAAAGTGACTTTAACAAAATTACGTAAATAACACAAAGATAACAATTTATCTATACTAATATTTCTTTATAAACATAGTTTGTTCTATTTTTTTACTGTTTTAGTAAATATCCTGTAATACAACATATTTCTTATTAGGCCTATAACCAAACACATCAATTGATTCCTCAAAATTAAATTTACTTCACGATATGGGCAAAATTCCAATGTGGAGGTTAAGTTGTAAAAAAAACAGCAAAACTTTAATCAGCTGTTAAATGAATACAGCAAGCGTCATTTGTTCATATCACACAACTATCACAAAAATATACCAAATTAATATTAACGGTAGGAACTATGAAATTTTTAAGGTTGTGTACATTTTTTTTTATCTCAAAAACCGCTGCTGAATATTTTAAAGTTTATAAAAATACCTAGGAAGTATTACCGTGCATTTAAAAAAAGGATAATTAACCGCATTTTATCCTTTTTCAGCGTGTTAAGCGTTTTCAGAACAATGCGTTTCTAAAATATTTAAAATATTTCTTATGTGGGGATATTTTTCGTTTTTCATCCATAAATCTTTAAAAATGTTCGTCATTAATAATTATTTGCAAATATGTTCAGTTAGTGGTTTCCAGTGACACGCCAAATATTAAAATCTGTTCAGTTGAACTCTAGATTTATTTGTACAAAAAATCTCTTAATTATTATATTGAAAGTTTTGGTATACGGACACTTGCTTTTGTTCACTCATTAAAAGGGAGAAAACAATTGTTTAAATCAAAAGAAACTCAAGGTAATCACAAAATTATTTTATTTCGAATAATGTAAAATGTCACCATGTAGCCTTGTCTTGATTTTCTATTGCATGAACTGTTTCTCTTACACTAACAACTAACAACGTTGTATAATATCACGTACATTTCGATACATTAAAACCAAATGATTTTGATAAATGCTTGGACATACTGTTAGTTTTTTTTATTGCGTAAATTGTATCTTAGAGAGCCGCGAGTTGCTTTGGCCACTGGCATATGTATAGTCTATATAAGACGAGGTTTAATCGAGTGATGGCAAGTCCTTCTATTCAGTGTTCACGCCATCTTGTGTATTTCGATACGGATACCTTTACGTAACCCGCAAAGGTTAGGATACACGGAGCCGATCCGTTCTGTATTGGGAGAACATTCATTCACGCAATTATAGGAACGGAGAAGAGGCGTGTGTAGACAGTGTCTTCTGCGTGTTGTCGACATTCGTGTATTTTCGGCCAAGTTCGTATGTTTCCAAAACTTGAACAGAACTAATCGCCTTTTCACGATTAGGATACTCTGCACTTTTCCCCCCAAATAACCCAGGGTTTGCAGTATGAAGTTGTCGTGGATTTTCACGAATTTTGTCTTTGATTTTCATCACCAGTTAATCAGTCACAATGATAGGACTATACACACAGCGATCCTCATCGTGTACATTGATACGGCCATTTTTAAAGTCAATGCACCATTGCCTCACTGGGTTTTCACTCATTATTCCTCGTCCATACACATCACAAAGTTGGCGATAAATTTCAATAGGTTTGTGGGTTTTTTTCGCCGACAAAGCTAATCACAGAATGCACCTCACAAGTGGCGCGATTTTCTATTGCAGCGCACATTTTACCACGTAACCAAGAGCAAAGTAAAAGTGATACAAACCTCAGACTACCACAGCTGGATACGTACTGAGTGTAGTGGTGGGGCAGAAAACACCAAACTGTTAAAAAAAACTGCTTTTCTATAAACGACAAACAAACTGCTTTTTCAAACGGAAACAAGCAGTTTGATTTGGACTGGTTCGTGATTTGTTAAACAAGGAACAGCTATTGGGACTTCCCCACCACCCACGTTCTATTCGAACATTGCCGCAAGCGCTAAAACTGTTTTCCTGCTAACTGCTTTTCTTCAACCTGCTTTTATGCTTTTTCCCTTTATTTCAAAGTTGCTTGTTGCTTGTAGTGAAGTAAGAACTGTTTGGTCGTTGTCAACGTTTATCTCTATTTTGTTGCGAGTTGATTGAAAGTTTTAAATGTAAAATTTGTTGTTCAAACATTTTTTAAACTGTAATTTTTTAAAACTGTTTATATTTTTTCTTTATTGAAAAATGGAAAACTTATTCTTTGCTAATGCTAATGTTAATAACCTATCATTAACCTATAATAACCTAATGTTAATAACCTATAATTTTGTAACTATATAGAGCTAATTTTATTTAAACACGTTTGGCCTATGTTCTTCTTATTATATTGTAATTATTAAGGTTACTTTTTTCAGTGTTGAAAAGTGAAAACCTACTTTCTCCCAAATAAAAATATGACAGTAACATCTCACATTTTGTAAATACATAACCTAATTTTATTTAAACGTATTTTTTATATTTATTATCAATCATCAATATTTTTTAATAAACTAAAAATATTCTAAATTGTTTGCATTTCAGTAAATATGCAAAGGACTATTTAATTTTTAAATAAAAAAAAAGAATGCTTCTATTAGAAATTCATTGCATTTTGTAAATATAAAATGGCTACATATATATTACGTTTTGAGAATGTAATTTAATTATTACTACACTTATAAAAGGATTATTTTTTTCTAAATGCTTTACACCCAAAAACAGTTAAGGACATGGTGGTAATGGGAATTAAAAAGTAGTCTTAGAAAACTGAACGTATGTGCTTTGTTTTAGCTGCTAATACAACTTCGAGTTTCAGTTTTCTAAACCTGTTTTTTTCCAACTGTTTTACAAAGCAGCTTTTTTTCCTCAACAAACAGTTGACGTTTTGTAAAAATAGCAGAAATGCCCACCCCTAACTGAGTGTAGGAACGTTGTGACACCAAGATGGCGGCTGTAGCTCCGTCCATTGCCACGATAGGCCAAAACGTCTGTTATTTTCTGCACAACCTTCTTACATAACACTTGATCGCGCGATCATGGTATCAGAGTTCTGAAATGATTTATACTTTTATAGAATATACCAACATTTTAGTATTATGTCTTCTTTCTTCTTCTTCTTGAAGTGAAAGCAACGGAAATTCTTCAACTGGACTACGGCTCACGCATGAAAAACACAGTTTTTCGATTATTTACCGTATTTAACTGATGTTTTGCAGCGATTTCATCGAGTGGTGGAAGTGTTACAGTCTGCACCACGGGCGTGTGTGTAGCCACCCCACCAAACATTATGTTCGGCTCACGTAGTTTTAGGCGAATATTGCGGAAACAGTAATGCTTTAGTAACAGTTGAAAGTTGGGTTATTTCTTGTGCTGTTGTAGGAAAATGTATCCAGAAATATGCCAGGATGAGATAAAACACTGTCGATTGTTTTACAAAGGTTCTATTTATGATCCCGCCGCCAGTTTGTAAAACTGTTTCCATTTTATGATTTCACCGAGTAAGCCCCGCAGGGGGATGCAGACTAGCTGCACCTATTGAGAGGATTTAGACGTCCCTCGCGGTTCCCGAGTCTAACACACACTTACAACACTACACTTACGACTTTAACACTTTACATTCGCACTTACATTTAGGGAGGCGATAATAGCCTCAATGTGCTTTCCGCCTTAAAAAAAAATTACCGAGTAAGAGTTTTGTTTCGTGTTTTTTCGATTTTGAGTAAAAACTATGGTGTTTTAAAATATAAATATGCAGAGAATCAGGTGCATATTTTGGGGGTCGAGGTGGTGGACCTTTTGCTACTTTGTAACCTCCCAGGACAGCCATAAACACATATTTCGGGAGCCAGCTTATATCATCACTAATACCTAACCAAAGTTAATATAATTTCACAACATAATGTTAGCTAGCAGAGACCGCGCGATCATTAAGTAAAAAAATGAGGGGAACACTAGATTATAAACCAGGGGGACAGTTCATTGATGATAATAACCAAAACCAGATTGCCGCTAGCCCCACAACGCCATTTCGCCCCCTTTTCGGCCCAAGGCCGAAGTCAGCGCCCCTTGAGGAAAAAACTTAAAGGCCCTATGCTTAAAGAAATATCACAGCACAAAACAAGATGGCAGTCTTCTCCAAGATCCATCTACATGTGCGCCGGCGCCGAGAGTTCAGCGGACAGTCGCTTACGTAATCTCGGCAAGTTAGTGAAGAGCTCGCGCAAGCGCACGGCGCAAATAGGAAATTCGAAATTTAATTTTACCCTTGACTGTAAATATCTTTAAATTAGCTCTCGTGATAAATAGCATACATTTAAACATATATTTTTATAAGTATTAAAAGATTTAATTATGTCCATTTTAAATAATAACTAATTTATTATTGAGTCTTACAACATGTGTTTCAACAGAAAATTGTACAATTAATGGTTTGAGCGATTCGAATCATATGTTTAGCTATTTGTAAACAATTATAGAAATGTCTCGTTTATGCATTTTTATAGACATCCAAATTTAATTTGTTACAAATACTGCTTATTCGTCTCGTATAAGGATTATTGAGAAACGAATAAAAACATTGCAATTATAATGCAGATGGCTCGCGCTCAGTAATTCCAATCAACAACGCGATTAAACCCTGAGCGCAGTTTGAGAAGAGTAATTTTCTTTTTTCGTTCAGTTCGTAGTCGACTCAATAAAAACACCAAATATAGAACTCGCAAAATAGGACGTGATTTAAAAAGGGTAGTATCTGTGATTGTTTATCGATGGCAATAATTTCGTGTTTTCAATAACTATCAAGTCCGAAAATTATTTCAATTACGTATTTTGAAATGAACAATGCAAACCAAATTTTTTAATTGGTACACATCCGTTTATGAAACTAAGTGTTTTACAAATGGCAACGTACGAATAAACTGAAAGTTTTCCTATAGTTTACTTTTATAATTTGTAGAAAAGAATTGTGACAAACAGAGAACATTTTGTGAAGAAATTAATGTAGTATAAAAAACTCTGACAGTTTTATCATTAAAAAGTTAGCTTGCAGTTTGCACCAACTCTGATCTGTACGCGTCTTCGAGTCTAGTTACTGAAGTTGGCTTTTCCGTGCACAACCTTTAAATGATTTCATCACTTCCCAAGCGAATGACAAATGTTTTTTGATGTACCGTTTCTAAAACGAATGACATCAAGCAGCAAATGTTCTTTGATGTATCTCTTCCCAAGCAAGCGCCATCGAATCGCAAATGTCCTTTGATTTACCATTTTTGAACGTAAAAAATAAGCCGAAAGTGTTCTTTGATGTACCGGTTTCCAAGTGAATAACATCGAGCTGGCAAAAGTTCTTTGGTGTACCGCTTCCCAAGCGAATGATATTAAATCGCATATTTTCTTTGATGTACCGCTTTTCAAGAGAACGACATCGATCACAAATGTTCTTTGATGTACCACTTTCCAAGAGAACAACATCGAGCCATAAATGTTCTTTGATGTACCGCTTCTCAAATGAACGACATTGAGCCACAAATGTTCTTTGATGTACCACTTTCCAAGAGAACAACATCGAGCCATAAATGTTCTTTGATGTACCGCTTCTCAAATGAACGACATTGAGCCACAAATGTTCTTTGATGTACCACTTTCCAAGAGAACAACATCGAGCCATAAATGTTCTTTGATGTACCGCTTCTCAAATGAACGACATTGAGCCACAAATGTTCTTTGATGCACCACTTTCCAAGTGAACGACATCGAGCCACAAATGTTCTTTGATGTACCACTTTCCAAATGAACGACATCGAGCCACAAATGTTCTTTGATGTACCACTTTCCAAATGAACGACATCGAGCCACAAATATTCTTTGATGCACCACTTTCCAAGTGAACGAAATCGAGCCACAAATGTTCTTTGATGTACCACTTTCCAAGTGAACGACATCGAGCCACAAATGTTCTTTGATGTACCTCTTCTCAAATGAACGACATCGAGCCACAAATGTTCTTTGATGTACCACTTTCCAAATGAACGACATCGAGCCACAAATGTTCTTTGATGTACCACTTTCCAAGAGAACAACATCGAGCCACAAATGTTCTTTGATGTACCTCTTCTCAAATGAACGACATCGAGCCACAAATGTTCTTTGATGTACCACTTTCCAAATGAACGACATCGAGCCACAAATGTTCTTTGATGTACCACTTTCCAAGAGAACAACATCGAGCCACAAATGTTCTTTGATGTACCACTTTCCAAATGAACGACATCGAGCCACAAATGTTCTTTGATGTACCACTTTCCAAATGAACGACATCGAGCCACAAATGTTCTTTGATGCACCACTTTCCAAGTGAACGACATCGAGCCACAAATGTTCTTTGATGTACCGCTTTCCAAGTGAACGACATCGAGCCACAGATGTTCTTTGAAGTACCGAACAAATATATTTGTAATAGATATATATAGAATTAACTGAACAAATTTGTTCGGAAACGTTCATATTGTAACTTTTCATATAGATGTGCATACAAACGTAATGAATGAAAGGCAACAAGTACCGTAACTCAGTCGTTTACTGATGATCGTGTTTTCTAAGTTAGCGGTACGGTCTCCCTTCACTTGTTTATTAATAAATTATTAACATATAAATTATTAATAAAGTCAGTTTTACAGTCGTGGTGCTGTACTACCCTGATCGTGCACGCAAAACGTCAGAGTATCGGCAGACTTCGGGGATAATTGTGGAAGTCAGTAGTGAGCAAAATATAAAGAAATAGCTGTAGATAGTATTTAATTATCACATTGAGTCACTGACAGCTTTTGCTTTTGCATGAATTAGTTTTCAAATGGCTTACTAGTATATTTATCCTTTTAAAGTTTTCGACGGAAATTCTAATATTTTTATAAACAACCAGTCAAGCAGTTTGGCCTGCAAATCACTGCTCTACCATGTTATACTCGTAGTATCGTCTGGTATTAGTGCTAAAGCAGGAGCAGACAATATGGCCGGACAATAAACACGAGCGTGAGGACGAAATAGGCTTCCGTTCTTCGCGCTTGTTTTAATTTCATGTTAAAAAAATGCAATCCAAATCTGATAAGCCAACTTTGAATACACCTGTTTTACGATTACTAGATTGCACGAAGTGAATTTCCAACTTTAAATTAATATAGCAAGTTCACTTTGACCGATGAAACTTGCCTGGGCATTCACACTTGAAACTTGTTCCAAGGAGAAGATGAAAAGATTAAGTTTTCCCATTAAGTCTCGAGCTTTTTATTTGTTGGAAAAGTTTCAGATACTTTTATCTGTGGCTTTGCATCGAACATTCAGTTTTATATTATTTAATGGAGTAAGTAGTATTCCGATCAAATCGTTCCCGAAAATTTCCCTTCTAAGCCTACCACAAGAATGACCGATAAAACTCTAGAAAACCAAACTCTGTGTTTTGCTAACATAAAAAGAATGTATATATATGTGTGTGTGTGTGTGTGTGTGTGTGTGTGTGTGTGTGTGTGTGTGTGTGTGTGTGTGTGTGTGTGTGTGTGTGTGTGTGTGCGTGCGTGTCCGATTTGATTCAAACTTGGCACAAAAATCGATATTCGGTGATAGCTTGGGCAAGTTCATTAACGAATAAAATTCGTTTAACAGTTTTGCTCTGTGGTCGACGTCGCTAAAGCACTGGTCACACTGCTGCGTTTCTGAACTGCGCATCTCAAGGTTCGTAGTTCGAGTTGCAGTTACGGCGGTTAGGGTTTATTTTCGTATTTTCTAAGTAATTTAACAGTTTAAAAACGCTCATATATTAATGCTGATTAAGAACGTAAAATTAAAATTTATGGTGAAAGAAAGAATAATACGTTTGCAAATTTGTTTCTATCACGTCAACGAGATAGCTGCGTGGCGTGATTATTTGATTTAGAACTCAAAAGTCCTTGAAAATTTATAAGAATAAGTTTAATGAAAATATACTCTAACGATTGTGATTAAATCTTGTTCAAATATTATCTTTCCGATAAGTCGCCATTTTCCGTTTCGAAAATTACAGAAAAAATCGATTTAATTATCAAATTCGGTTTACAAGTTTTTTTCTAAATTTGCGGTCATTTAATGAATTCAGTTTTGAAAATTTAAAATAATTGTTCAACATTTTGTGAGTACATGGTCAAATTTTGTTCGGTTTAAAAATATAAAATTCTTTTACTGCTATTTCAAATTTGGTAGTCTACACTAGATTTTGTTGCGAATCGTTATAATAAAAGACCAAAATTCGATGGAGCAATTTCGAGAAAACAGTCTTGAAAGCTTACAGACAGAATTGTTTTGGAAAAAACTCATTAAGTTTCTCTAGACGACTTGAGCACTAAGTGTGCACCTCTCGAATTGAGAAAGGTTGTGCAGTGTTTGTAATAGTTATTTCATCAGTAATTTACTAATATCATTGTTATATTTTAATAAACAGACAGAACATATTTAAAACAAACATTTATAACACAATCAAATTACCGCCGAACTCAAATAAATCGTTGGTTTTATTACACCGTTGATTTATTATTTTGTAATGAATATTAAAACTTACACGTTCAAATATTTAATTAAATTGAAATACAGTCAACCGCAGTAAAATACATTTAATGGTTCTGTATTTTCTCTCAAACGAACAAATACGGTGGCGAATTTAAAAGTCCGCAAAATTTCACTACGAGCTCGAGACAATACGTATCATGAAGTATCTATGTAGGCCTTGTACTTATGTATTGGAATATGAGGTAAAGCCTTTACTTTTCCCTTTTGTTTTCTTAATCTAAATTTCATAATATCATGTTTTAGGGCTGATTGTGATGTTGGATTTCGTGTAATGCGTGTGCACAAATTTATGTTTGTTATGTAATAGTATATTTTGCGCGTCGCAAGTGTCATATTAAATTAATTAATGTAATTAATTAATTAAATGTAATTAAAATTTCCGCCCGAGATCGAACCGGGGCCTTGCGCTTGTGAAGCGCACATGATAACCACTACACTACGGGAACTACGAAGAAGTTTGAACGATGTAAATACTGATGAACAAATTTTGTATTTTTATTGTTTGAAATAAAATGTAACAATTTCCTATGTAAAGGAAAAAATCTATTTAGTTATTCAATTCGGTTTACCAGTTTTTTTTTCTAAATTTGTGGTCGTTTAATGAATTCAGTTTTGAAAGTTTAAAATAATTGTTCAACATTTTGTGAGTACATGGTCAAATTTTGTTCGTTTTAAAAGAAACTTGAAACCTCATAAAGTTGAGCTGTATATTGAATACTTCATACATTCAATCGTAACACATGAATTGTTAATTTAATTTTTGTAAAATATTGTGTAATGAAGTTTCTACGTATTATATTTATAAATGTTGCGATATTAGATTGTGGGTAATGCATTAAAAAACAATTAAAAATAGAAATCATTGGTCGTGTTTTTGAACGAATTATCGTAATTAAAATAAAAAGGAAGAAAAAACATGATACGTGATTTTTATTTTTGGTTCAATAACAGAAATACTTCTTGTACAGAAAGTATGATGAACTTTTGTGTGTGTGTGTGTGTGTGTGTGTGTGTGTGTGTGTGTGTGTGTGTGTGTGTGTTGTGTGTGTGTGTGTGTGTGTGTGTGTGTGTGTGTGTGTGTGTGTGTGTGTGTGTGTGTGTGTGTGTGTGTGTGTGTGTGTGTGTGTGTGTGTGTGTGTGTGTGTGTGTTTTATTTAACACGCTCGCGTTCGTAATTTTGGTCCGATTTGATTCAAACTTGGCACAAAATCGATTTTGGTAATAGCTTGGGCAAGTTCGCTAACCGGTAAAATTTTTTCAGCAGTTTCAAAATGGCGCTCATTTAAAATTTTGTATTCATATCGTTTTTGTCTTAAACATTTTATTTCGCCATAGTAATCAGCGTTGAAAACTGCATAAATTGACATTTTGAATTTTCAAAATCAGTTGACATTTAAGAAATGTTTGAGAGCTGTCTGGTCAGAAATTATTATGATATATTATTAATTATATCACGTCAATGACGACTACGTGCTGCGTTTATTTTTAACATAATTTAATGTAAGAGCGCCTGAAATGTATTAAAAATCTTTTATAATGTGTTAGTGGGCTAGTGACCTTGCGCAGTTAATGGGATAAAGAAACGAATAATATACAACAATGTACAGCAAGAGGTTGAACAGTGTCATAGCACTTCTTTTTAAACAATGTTCGAAGTGACCTATCAAATATGTGGTAATCATAACTTTTCTTGTTGGAACATGAACGAAAAGGAAAAGAGGTTGGGATTTTTTTATGAAATCACTATCTTTAATTCAGCGTCCGTATTTACTGTTTACTAAAAGCAGAGGCTTTTGTTTAATAACATTTACATGTTAGAACTGGTCTAGATTGCCTTACCGATTCTACTTTCAAAACTGATTCCGTCAGTAATTATTTAAGTCTTGGATACAGTAATAATTTAAATATTACTTTAAACAATGCTTTTTTTAGCAATCAGATGTTTTAGTACTCACAATTATTGTCACATGTGCCTGTACTGTGCTGCACTCTAACGGGAACACATTATGCTGTTACTGGGATTTTGTTAACAGATCATTTATCGGTTTTAAGTCGGTTTTTATTTTATTATAAAACCCTAAAGTGGAAAAGTATGAGGCGTTGGTGTTCTGAAAAATATGTTCGGAAAAGCAGGTCCTTATTTTTGGCTCAAAAGCAGCCGGAACGCTCAGCGTAATAATATGTGAAAAATATTTCATACTAGTCTCTTTCAAGAGATACATTTACAGAAGTTTTTTATGTAGTAAATAAGTATTTTTAATAGAGTAAATATATTTAACGTATAAAAACTGCACGTCGTAATATTTCTTGGTCCTTGAGGCAAGGTTGGTTGTAAAATAGAACTATTTTATAATTAAGTAAAACTTAATAGTTTTGTCTTGTTCATAAATAAAGCGGCTCGCGTGCTGATGTCAGGACGGATAAATAACAGGGGTAGCGTTTTGCAAGGGTAGACTCAAACCCGTTGTTTTATTTTATATTCAGGTATTGTTACAAGGTCGGCCATCCAGGCGAATGTATCAAATCAACTGTTGAATAACTTCTGCTGCAATGGGCTTTCCAATATTTGTTATTACGATCCAATGTGGACAAAACAAACTTTCAACTATTCCGATTTTTTTTAATACCTAAACTTGCTTTCTGTACTAATTTATGTTATGACTTTTCATGTATGATTTGATTGATTGTATTACAATTTTGTTTTGCTCTTGCGAATTTTTAAATTGTCTATTATTATGATATCTTCATAATCGCCAGGAAACAATGAATTTCATATCACCAAACTAATGTAAGAAATCAGTTTAAGGTTAGGCTAATAAAGGTTAAATTTTGTCAATTTGAAAGAAATAATTTTTTTGTGTTAAAGAAGTTTATGAATTTTGTGTGAGATTAATAGTGAACTAGAAGGTAATAAGGTAGTACAGTAGAAAATTATTAATTATTAAAAATTATTATTATTCGACGTATAATAACTGAAATTTATATTTTATAAAGGTGTACAAATAAATTCAGAAAAGTTGTATCTAATGAACAGCAGTGCAAATTAATTTTATAAATACAGTAGAACTTTTAAATTTGTTCTTTCGGAAATAAATTAATAATTAACAAATAAAGACGTCATCTCTTAATTTAACAGTAACTAAAGAAAGAAGATTTAAAACAATTTTAGTTAAATACGGTACAATTGTTTATCAGTTCAGTGAGAATTTGTCAACCTAAGAATATTTTATTGAAATGGACATAATATTTCACACTTAAAATATTTGATAGGGTAAAGAGTAGAATTTTCAAAAGCATTTGTTTAAGTTTAATTATCAAGGTTATATCTAAGGAGCATCTGCTCTGAATGTTCCGAATCCGCACCCCCCGCGATAGCTGTATGCGATAAGAGACAAGATATCTTAGCAAATATCCTATATAGCTGCTACTCCTGCACTGCGGTAACATCTCTGGTTGTCCCATAACAATCGTATCAAAGATTTAGAGGAAACCCATTAACGGCAGGCGGCATCCGAGCGAATAAATTTAACTCACAACATAGTGGGGAAAAGAACATTGCCGGGTTGGGGAATGCGTTATTGGAAAGTAAGGAATATATTTTACTTTTAATATATTCTTGCTGGAAGCTAGAGAAAATTATCCTTTCCTCTGTGTGTGTGTGTGTGTGTGTGTGTGTATAAAATTCATATTTTCAATGGTATTTAACAGTTTAAATTGCTAATACGTGCAGATTTTAATGCTGATACTGATGGTGAAATCAGAATTTCAAAAAGTGTGTAATAAAAGAAAAATACTATGCTCATGGACAGAACAGCCAAAACAATAACCAAGGACAAGAAGCAACGGTTCCAAGGCAAAGTCAAATCCAAGCGAACGATCCAAATCTCTGACGAAGAAAGAAAAGCAAGATCACAACGTATGAAGCAATACTGGGCTACGAGGAAGGCACAGAACATTGAGAAGTGATTGAATTGGTGTACCCCAAAGTTGGGTGAAACAAGTAAAGAGAAAAGAAAAATACTTTTGAAAATATGCTTCTACCACGACAGCGAGACAGCTGCGTGAAGCGATTATTTTTTTATTTATCAAGTATATGATAACATTTAAAACAAGAAGTAACACCGATTCCGAATATATAGAATATAGTTTTTTCACATAAAATGTTTACATAGAGCCGTCAGATCTCTTCAAATATTCCTTTCCTTTGTTAGGTCTGAAAAATTCTTTAAACATTTACATCGTATTTCGGATCTAGGTTGAAAATTGTTTGTCGGGACTTTTTGATTTTTTTACACATTTTGTGCACCTTAACAAGAGCGTATTTCCACGCCTTTAGATGTTTTTGAGCCGCTCGATGGGGAGTGGGTAAAGAGGAATTAAAACGAGATTCAAAAGTAATTTTTACGTTTCGAAATCAAACAAGTTTCAAAAGAAGTTTTTCGCTTCAAAAAATCAGATGTTAAAGGGAAAAAACGAATAAATCCCTTCCATTAAACGCATCCACTAATTACCGCGTAAACTGAATTTTAAAATTAAAACCTAAAAAGGCAAATTCATTAATGTTTGCGTGGGACGGAGATCGCTGCATCATCTCTTCGGAATATACACAGTTGAGTTTTATGGCGTGTTTAGTTTAAAGGATTTAATTTAATTTGTTTTCTCTTTTAACATCGTCTTCTTTTGTTTTAGTAAAGTGTTGTTCTTGTTTTGTCCGCTATTACATATTTTGGTACTTTTACCTTCTTCTCTACAATATACTTTTATGTTTTGCACAACCCGTTTGCATGTAAAGGTCCCGCGACTGTGTGGGCACTATTCCTTGTTCTTTATTGCACGATTTCTGTATGAATTTTTTTTAATAGAAATACGCATAAATAGTATTATCCTTGAATACAAAAAAACTACAAGTAAAGCGTGCTCGATATCAGAGGCGTTTATTTAACTGTAGTTGAATACTTTGCTGCAAGATGCCACGAGCAGTGAGCGCTCACAAAGCTCTCATTCTAGTACGTTTATATTGAGCAGTATTACCAATTAATATGAGTAAAAAAGAACAATATTGTTTAAAATTTTCGTTTTAAGTTCTTGGATTCTTTAAATATTTCATTTTAAGAACTTATTTAAATTTCTCGTTACTTTTATTGGAAACGTGCAATTAAACCGATTTCAATCTGTAGGAAGCCATCAGACATATATTTTTTTAATAAAATTGTTCTACACGCACGCAGTTATTCTCGGTAAAACAGTGGGGAGCCGGTTTCCGTGACAACGGAAAGTTTCGTTCAAGCTGCATCACGGAGTAAATGACCGGCTTTACAGATAAAAACGACTCAAATGATTTCAATAAAATTTTGTTCATAACTACTTAAAAGCAAGTGATGGATCGCTACGCATGAGAAGTGCTGTTCAGAAGCTTTAAAACAATAAACCGTCGGTTTAATATATCCCGGGTCTGGGTCTTACCATGATGGTCGCGCCGATAACTCATTTTTGCAATGCAAGTTCGATGATTCAATTTTATTTTTTACAATATTGTAACAATGGACTACAAAGTATTTGGTTATGCACGTTGCAAATTCAGACAGGTTTGTTTCTTTGTGGCGATAGTTTTGTAGTGGTTTTACACGAACTAATCTGTTCAAGTCGTTACTAAACGCGAAATTAAGAATCCTCCAGATTAGGGCGGCAAGTCGTTGGTTGCCATGGCAACAAATAAAGTGGCGCCATGACTCCATTCAGCCAGCACGGTTATCTCGTTTTGATATTTAAACTGAGGTAAAATTGTTACTATTGTTAGCGCTAAGGGGTGATTATTAAATAAGAAGCTTACCGTAGGCGAGCGGCTTTTTGAAAATCTGATTCCAACGATTAAAAGCTTCGTAGTTAAGCGTTTTCGAAATTCAAATTGTGACAGTTTTTTGACTATTAAACAGATTATAATCCTAACGATGGTGAAATCAGATTTTTAAAGAAGAATGTAAGATAAGAAAAGTTATTTTTTAAAGATTTGAAATGCCCGCCATTTTGAAACTTTTAAACGAATTTTTTTACGAATTTTTACGAAACTTTTAAACGAATTTTTGGACGAACATATTTGTAGGTATTACCAAAATCAATTTTGTGCGAAAATTGCCACGCTAGCGTGCTAAAACACGCACGCACGCGTACGTGCGCGCGCGCACGCGCGCGCACACACACACACACACACACACACTATTGACGTTTGTAATTTTAATCCGATTTGATTCAAACTTAGCACAAAAATCGATTACGGTAAAAACTTGAACAAATCTGCTAGCCAGCAAAATTCGTCCAACAGTTTAGAAATGGTGGCCATTCGAAACCTTGAAAAATTCACAACGTTTTTGTCTTAATTGTTTTTGAAAATTAGATTTTAACGTTCCAATGAACGTTAGAAACTGCATATAATAGCATTTTGAATCTTCAAAATTCGTTTAAATTAAGAAATTTAATTAGTTGGCGTTTAAGGTATCATTTTGGTATTTTCTATGCAATTTGAAAGTTTAAAATGCTAATGTATTCAGGTTTTAATGCTGACAGTGGTGAAATCAGTATTTCAAAAACGATAAGATAAAAAAAACATTTTGGAAATTTGCTTCTATCACTTCAGCGAGATAGCTGCGTGTCGCGATTACTGTACACTTAACACTCTAATAACATTATACAGTAGACCTCTTACTAGCGACTTGTCGTGTAAGGAAGCCGGTTGCTATGACAACAGACGTGCCGTTAGCTGCTGCTTCATTATCGAAGTGGATCGGGGTTGGTAAATTGTAACAACAGCCATTGTATATGTATACATTGCTATTTTAATTGGACATTTTAGAAAACTGAAATATCGATAAAATTTTAAAAAGTCAAATTCTGTAAAATCTGTTACATGTGTGTGTGTGTGTGTGTGTGTGTGTGTGTGTGTGTGTGTGTGTGTGTGTGTGTGTGTGTGTGTGTGTGTGTGTGTGTGTGTGTGTGTGTGTGTGTGTGTGTCCTTCAGATGTAGAAATTTTAATTACATTGAAAACGTCCTCTTGACACAAATGTTTCCAGAATAAAAATTGGAGCCGCCTCGGTGGCCTAGTTGATAGCGTACTGGGCTTTCACCCCGAGGGCCCGGGTTCGATTTCCGGCCAGGGCTTGGCATTTTCATACGCTATAAATTATCCCATCGTCTGCATTAGCCCAAGTGTGCACAATAGTCGGACGTTAAAAAAAAAGAAGAAAAATTGTTCCGACTTTTCGCCAAAATCATATCAGGCGTTATCGGAAGGAAGCTTACACTTGCTTGCTCCTTTTATAATCACGATAAATGAAAGTGGGCTAGCTTAAGCTGACGTAGGTAGACTTGCCATTAACACAAATTAGTCCGGCTGATTAGGTATAGTTACATTGACAATGGCCGTAGCAGGATCGCGCTTAATTCAAACACAAAATCGAGGGGCAGCCTCCGAATTACATTCGTCGTTTCTCCTGTTTAGTTCGCCTTTCTAACAATCCCGGACTTGTAATTACCCACATTAGCAATCTACCTGCATGTCTCATAATTGGAATGTGAGATTACCTCCTTGCATTGTACACCAAACTCATAAAGTAAACAACACAGAATGCGGTCGGTGTTTGTTTGTTCTGGTATTTTACTTAGAATACGTAACTGTCAACTTCTGCCCAAGTTTTGAAAATATAATACGCTTTTAAGCTTTATTAGGCAATAAAGTACAACAGCTGATACACGCAAGCAAACAAACATGCAACTCATCTTTGGTAAATAACTTTCTAACTCCATCGATAAAAAGCACGAGTTACGCAACCGTTTGAAATTAATTCCATGTCAGTTGTATGAATCACATGTCACAAACTGTATCGCATTTAATTATCGTATAAGCGCAGCTCCGAAAGTATAAGCGATACTTTTAAAGATTTTATGAATTTTATTTCTCCTTAAGATTAACTTTGCTTTAGGCAAAAAGTATTAAACATATTTCAACTAATAAGTTACGTTACTTGTAGCATTATAAAAACAGTGTTTAAATTTCAAAAATTCGTAAAAAATAATTTGAGAAAGGACAAAATATTAATTATTCGTAAAAACGTAAATACAATGGAAAGTATATGTTTACTTTCAAATAGTATGATTTTTTTCTAAAATTCTATACAACTTATTATAAAATACTATGCTAACTTTAAATGTTGTAACAATGATTTTGCTGATCACGCTGCTGCCTTCGTCCAGGGGCCAAACTTTTGGCTCAATCGTATTTGGGCTCTTTAAGAAAATCAGTACATGTTTTTACTCGCCCACTTGAAAGACATAATCGGAGGAAAGGGGCTTTCTAAAGGAAACTAAAGTAGCTGCGGTGTTAATGCTTTGAACGATATAGTGTAAGAATTCGAGTGTTCAATATTCTCGAGCGTAAGAATTCGGGTGTTCAATATTCCAGAGCGTAAGAATTCGGGTGTTCAATATTTTCGAGCGTAAGAATTCGTGTGTTCAATATTCTCGAGCGTAAGAATTCGGGTGTTCAATATTCTAGATCGTAAGGATTCGGGTGTTCAATATTCTCGAGCGTAAGAATTCGGGTGTTCAATATTCTCGAGCGTAAGAATTCGGGTGTTCAATATTCTCGAGCGTAAGAATTCGGGTGTTCAATATTCTAGATCGTAAGCATTCGGGTGTTCAATATTCTCGAACGTAAGGATTCGGGTGTACAATATTCTCGAGCGTGAGAATTCGGGTGTTCAATATTCTCGAGTGTAAGGATTCGGATGTTCAATATTCTCGAGTGTAAGAATTCGGTTGCTCAATATTCTCGAGCGTAAATATTCGGGTGTTCAATATTCTCCAACGTAAGGATTTGGGTGTTCAAAATTCTCGAGTGTAACGCATGCGCAGAAAGCAACCGTTGGTTAGTCAGGTTCCAGAGTTCGGATCAAGAGGGTTTTCCAGGTTGGACTAATGAAAACTATAGAATTCTTGCTCTACTCTATAATCGTGAACTAACCTGCGATACTGTTTACTGCCTTGCCTTAGGTCAAACCAGGGTGTGACCACCTAACCTAACCTTAGGTAAGAGTGACCAGTGAGTTTCAGTGACTGGGTTATTTTTAACCCGTTATAATGTATTTTCATTTCAGTTTGAGTACGTTGATGAATTTGTCTTCCGGAACACGTGAACACGGTAGGTTAATGAAGTATCGTCACAATTTGATAACCCGATTTGATTGATTATACCAATAACTCTGTTTTCCCAACAGCTCCCGATCTGAAATTTTCTGGGTTATTAAGACCCATCCTGGACTATATTTGATTAAAATTTAATCAATCGATTTAAAAAAATAAGATTGAAATTTTAGATTTTTTTAAAAATTAAATATGGTTTGAGATATTTGAAAACTATACCAAAATGCCAAAATTAATTGAAAAATGTAAAATTCTTCATACATACAGACAGTGAGAAATTAAAAAAAACATATTCAAAGTAATTAAATTGTGTAATGGCCAACTGTACCGGAGTACTGCATTACATACAGGTAAGACACTAATAGGCTTGAAGAGAATACCCCAAACACGCGATTACCGGAACACGCGACTTCTACTTAATAAATAACTTTCTTACTTGGGGCGATAAATTTCTGTTTAAACTTACAGGCGGCACGTGTTCAAGTTAACGCAAAATAGCTCTGACCTTCTAAAACTTTGCTTTCCTGTATTAGAATACAGACGACTACACTATTTGAGTCACTGTTCTTTCATGAATATGTTATGTGATTCTTTTAGTGAATATCTGCTTCAGTGAGTATATTGAATGATGTCTTCGGGAATATATATATGTTTTAATGAGTATATTGTTGACTCTTTAGGGAATATATCTGCTTCAGTGAATATTATGTGATGTCTTAGGAAGTAATATCTTCTATAATGAGTATATTTTTGACTCTGTAGGAATATATCTGTTTCAGTGACTATGTTGTGTGAGCCGAAAGGAACATATCAGTTTAATGTGTATATTGTAGCCGCTTCAGTGAATATATCTGTTTCAGTGAGTATGTCGTGTGACGTCATAGGGAATATATATGTTTTAATGAGTATAATGTGGACGCTATAGGGAATGTATCTGTTTGAGTGACTATGTTGTGTGAGCCGAAAGGAACATATAAGTTTAATGAGTATATTGTAGCCGCTTCAGTGAATATATCTGTTTCAGTGAGTATGTCGTGTGACGTCATAGAGAATATATATATTTTAATGAGTATATTGTGGACGCTATAGGGAATATATCTGTTTCAGTGACTATGTTGTGTGAGCCGAAAGGAACATATAAGTTTAATGAGTACATTGTAGCCGCTTCAGTGAATATATCTGTTTCGGTGAGTATGTTGTGTGATAACTTAGGGGAGTATATCTGTTTTAATGAGTATATAATTGACGATTTGATTTAGTGAATATACAGTATCTGTTTTAGTGATTATGTTGTGTGTGATATCATGGTGCAGATTTGTTTTAATGAGTACATTGTTGACGATTTAGTGTATAGGCTATATCTGTTCTTAGGCATTAGCTTCTACATTGTAAGCGTTCTATTTAGCCAGTGAATAAACAAAATTCTAATAAAATACATAAATTTACAACAGAACTAACGGTAAAAGTATTTATGAAAATTTACTTAAGGTAGTGGAAGGAACAAATTAATGAATTTTTGTGGTTAGTATTACACTGTGACTTTTATATATGTACTGTGCTTCCTTTCAGTACTCCTGAGTTGGTCAGTTACAGCGTCTTCTCCAGGCCTAGCCTCTTCATAAAGTTAATTAACTCATCCACTTGTAATTGGTGACTTCCCAAATCATTATGAAGGTGCTTCCAAATGTTTGCTCTGCTAATTCCTTTAAACTTTTCTTTCTTTTGACCCTTATTACAAAGGTCTGGTTCCATTTGGCCAGCATTTTGGTTGTGTGGTGAGATCCTGCTCATTTTACTTTCATTTTTACTCATGAGAACATCCACAATTAGCTAGCGATATGAAGCCGCTCATACAGAGCTCTGCATCGCCGGGTATCATTGGTTCCGCTGGATACGTCATCAGACAATGGTCATTCGCTCCATCAGCGGTCGCTTTACTTTTAGAGTTAGCCAAGCTATGTAGAGTAGTGAATATGTGTTTCTTGAGTAGATGAGTGAGCTAGAGGTACGGTGGGATCGCTAAGCCCATCAGCTGTCCATTTCAGCTGCCTCTGCCGGATGTAAGGAACGAAACGATGGCACCGCTACTGTTACTGAAATTTTATTTGGACAAAATAATGATGAAAAATCAAACTACAGAACTGAGTTAATTGAAGAAGAAAAATCCCTCAAAAAATTTCTTGGCCCATTTCACATTTCGGTAACTAGTTTTGATGTGCTTTGACGGACCTCTTGTTACTTATATTCAGTTTTAAATATTTTCTAAATTATTCAACTGACCCACAAATTTAAATGAAATATTATTTTTAATTAAAATTGATTGAATTATTTGTAATTACAATAATGAGTATTAGTTTAATAAGCAATAAACATTTCACTCATTTTAAAATCAATTTAAAATTGATGGCTATTTTATATTTAACGTTTAGTTACAGGAGTCGTGAATATTAAAAATATAATTTGTGACTTTCTTAAAATATTTTAAAATATTGGAAGGCTTGCGTATTGTGAGTTTTTTAGGCAACTCCCTGCGCTGCAGAATGTCCTTGAAGTACAGAGTGGAATATTTGCGTGCTCTGTTTATCTCAGGGCTCTCAAAATCAACGGCCGTGATGCCATACTTAGATCTGAAACCAATACAACATTTTTGACAAACGTTCTCACATTAAAATTTCTAAAAATATATTTAGATTCCGACAAATCCAGAATTTCTACGTCATTAATTCTTTCAAATTGGTGCAGCATATTCTGCTCAATTATTATCATTAGCTGAAGTCAGTGATCCAAATTTGAAATTAATCACGTCTAACTTACTGACGTGATGGAAGTGAATTTTCAAAAACATTTTTTTTACCTTTCCCATTTTTTAAATGCGTATTTTGCAATAATTAATCAGAATTAAAATCTGCGTTTTATTAATATTTTAAACTTTGAAAAACACATTGAAAATACAGAAATGAAACCTGTTAGCTGAAAAAATTCAAACGATTTTGATAATTCATAATTTTTAACTCTAATTACGGTGGTGAAATGAGATTTAAAAAAACATAAGGCTAAAGAGTTGTGAATTTTTAAAGGTTTCAACTGTTGAAGAATTTTTCTCAGTAACGAACTTGTGGGACGATTTTTTTGCCAAAAATTTTATAGCGTTTGTATAGAACTTTTTATAGCGTTCTACAACTTTTAAAGAACCCCCTCACAAAAAGTGATCCCTGTATCATCCCAGAGCAAGGTTGGGATGAGTCAAGACTTCACTTCGAAGATAAATTGTTACACTTTACGACAATTACACTCCACGTATTCGGTATTCTGATCTCTGTATCATCCCAGAGCAAGGTTGGGATGAGTCAAGACTTCGAAGATAAATAGTTACACTTTACGATAATTACACTCCACGTATTCGGTATTCTGATCTCTGTATCATCTCAGAGAAAGGTTGGGATGAGTCAAGACTTCGAAGATAAATAGTTACACTTTACGACAATTACACTCCACGTATTCGGTATTCTGATCTCTGTATCATCCCAGAGAAAGGTTGGGATGAGTCAAGACTTCGAAGATAAATAGTTACACTTTACGACAATTACACTCCACGTATTCGGTATTCTGATCTCTGTATCATCTCAGAGAAAGGTTGGGATGAGTCAAGACTTCGAAGATAAATAGTTACACTTTACGACAATTACACTCCACGTATTCGGTATTCTGATCTCTGTATCATCCCAGAGAAAGGTTGGGATGAGTCAAGACTTCGAAGATAAATAGTTACACTTTACGACAATTACACTCCACGTATTCGGTATTCTGATCTCTGTATCATCCCAGAGCAAGGTTGGGATGAGTCAAACCTTCGAAGATAAATAGTTACACTTTACGACAATTACACTCCACGTATTTGGTATTCTGATCTCTGTATCATCCCAGAACAAGGTTGGGATGAGTCAAGACTTCACTTCGAAGATAAATTGTTACACTTTACGACAATTACACTCCACGTATTCGGTATTCTGATCTCTGTATCATCTCAGAGAAAGGTTGGGATGAGTCAAGACTTCGAAGATAAATAGTTACACTTTACGACAATTACACTCCACGTATTCGGTATTCTGATCTCTGTATCATCCCAGAGCAAGGTTGGGATGAGTCAAGACTTCGAAGATAAATAGTTACACTTTACGACAATTACACTCCACGTATTCGGTATTCTGATCTCTGTATCATCCCAGAACAAGGTTGGGATGAGTCAAGACTTCACTTCGAAGATAAATAGTTACACTTTACGACAATTACACTCCACGTATTCGGTATTCTGATCTCTGTATCATCTCAGAGAAAGGTTGGGATGAGTCAAGACTTCGAAGATAAATAGTTACACTTTACGACAATTACACTCCACGTATTCGGTATTCTGATCTCTGTATCATCTCAGAGAAAGGTTGGGATGAGTCAAGACTTCGAAGATAAATAGTTACACTTTACGACAATTACACTCCACGTATTCGGTATTCTGATCTCTGTATCATCCCAGAGAAAGGTTGGGATGAGTCAAGACTTCGAAGATAAATAGTTACACTTTACGACAATTACACTCCACGTATTCGGTATTCTGATCTCTGTATCATCCCAGAGCAAGGTTGGGATGAGTCAAACCTTCGAAGATAAATAGTTACACTTTACGACAATTACACTCCACGTATTTGGTATTCTGATCTCTGTATCATCCCAGAACAAGGTTGGGATGAGTCAAGACTTCACTTCGAAGATAAATTGTTACACTTTACGACAATTACACTCCACGTATTCGGTATTCTGATCTCTGTATCATCTCAGAGAAAGGTTGGGATGAGTCAAGACTTCGAAGATAAATAGTTACACTTTACGACAATTACACTCCACGTATTCGGTATTCTGATCTCTGTATCATCCCAGAGCAAGGTTGGGATGAGTCAAGACTTCGAAGATAAATAGTTACACTTTACGACAATTACACTCCACGTATTCGGTATTCTGATCTCTGTATCATCCCAGAACAAGGTTGGGATGAGTCAAGACTTCACTTCGAAGATAAATTGTTACACTTTACGACAATTACACTCCACGTATTCGGTATTCTGATCTCTGTATCATCCCAGAACAAGGTTGGGATGAGTCAAGACTTCGAAGATAAATAGTTACACTTTACGACAATTACACTCCACGTATTCGGTATTTTTACTAAATAATTACATAAAATTTTATACAACTTTTGTACCGCAGTACAAACGGAATTCGGCGAACGTTTTGTGTAACTTAAAAACACTTTAAAAGAACTATTCGTTCTATTTCAATAAGTAATGTTAAAACAACGACGATAACAACTTTTTTGCAACAATTATTGGATAGACTCAACTTAATACTTTAATGATAAAAAAATAACTTGCTCGGTTATAGGCGTACTGCATGCTACTGTTCTGCGATTACCACTTATTATAAAAAGAAAATTTGGTCGTGAAGCGACTTATGAAAAAACTGTAAGGACTCTTTTCTGCGACGTTGTTAGTTTTTGTACGAACTTCCTTCCACAGTATCTACGTTTGCTTAACCAGTAATGGAAAAACATGGGTAGTGTTTTAAGCCAATAGGATTGAAAAATATCTTTTAATTAAACCTCTTTTGCCGTTAAAACCTATATTTTCCTTTTCTTTAATGTAACAACATTCTGCAGTTAATTTTTATTGTAGTTTGACTATTTTATTGGCCTTCCTAAGTGATAAATTCTTTAACATTTTTGAATTTTTAACAGTTAAAATATTAGGTATATGAAAGAATGATACATAAATGAGTAATGTGTATTCTATATTAGTGTGTGTGAGTGTGTGTGTGTGTGTACACACACACACACACACACACACACATCAATGCTTTAAGTATTGCATTGGTTTAATGGTATAAAAATTCAATTTTATAATCGTAAATGAATGAAATAAAATTAAGCATCCTTTTAACTTAGAATAACTTTTTCATAAATTTCTGTTTGTCCTAAAACAAAATTGATAGAAAATCAGATTACTTAACATAAGTAGGAACCATTCTGATTGTATACGTGACTACACAAACAAAATAAATTTTAGTTAGTAGCGCTTTACGGATGTTTTTCTGAATTTTATAAAAACCAAGAAATTGGCTTTTTTTTCTCAAAATCGGGCTATTATTATTTACATTTGGGTCAATAATTATAAATCGGTAAAACAATTTGATTTTTTCCAGTTGGCATTTTCGGAACGAAGTAATATAATTTCAGGCAATATATTTGTTTGCGCTGACCTCAGCGAATTACTCAGACTTTAAGCGCGGCTCTGTCTATTGTCAACGTAATGGAACCGATTTGTCAGAACGTATGTAACTTACGTGAAACCGTTTGTCCAATCGAAACCGTCCAACAAACTCCAAGCCGTGTAGCCAATCACGTTGCACTTGTCTGTCCTGTTTGCTTTCAACAATTGCAATAAATATTCCTAAAATCAGAAATTTCCTTTTATTTTCTAAAGCAATTGAACAGTTTAATAATATTACAGTAATTAAAGTACTCACTATTGCGCGAACAATGAGGCAGTAATATGGAAGATAAAATGATTCTGGTAACCTTAAATATTAAAGAGGTTAAAAGGCTGTGGAAATTGCCACAAATATCCTTTACATAATTTTAACACCCTCCCCCTATTTTGGGTGTCTTCTAAGTAGCCTCGGAGGATTCAAAGAACAGTAGACCTCGCAGTAAATTCTTTGCTTGGTTCCCGCTCCACGACAGCGCTCGTAACCGGTAACCGTAATATTTAGGAAAAAATGTTACTGGAAAATTTTATTGAAAATATAATGCTCTTTGTTTATGAAACGGTCAAAATTCTGATAGGTCTTACCGTTCAGCCAGTTTTACAGGAGATAGCTAACGATTACACTCTTCATAGTTAAATCAGAGGTGGAAATGAATCTTGAAACGAAGTTGAATAAGAAAAGATCTTAGAATATGTCGTTCGCGTTTTTATCTTTAAAGGTATTTTCGTACCAAATTTCAGAACAATCTGTTAATGCGTTTGGCCAAAACTGTGTAACAAGCCAAGTGCCAAAAAGGGGAACTTGTTTCGCTCGTTAATTACAACATAATGAACCTTTGCCCAACAAGCAGCAACTGACCTATCAGAAGACTTAGGTCAGGCTTAAGTTTCAGTAAAATTGTACATTTTACATCTATTTGGGGCGTGTATTTTTTACGTGTTTTATTATTTCTTTCACTCAAAAATACTAATTTTGAACATACTCTAATTACACAATAAAAGCGAGACATTGGTTTAACTATTCTTTGTCAAAAATGATTTGTGAAAAGTTTTCCATAATGTTATTTATTTATTTACTTTTAATTCTACAAAGAGTTACATTTTCTTTTACTTACATTAAAGTATTGACAACGGTCATTGTCTTCAACGCCTCCTAAATCTGCGAATCCATTTTCAGTCACAAAAACCGGAGGGTTGTCGTAATTCCTTTTAATCCAGTTTAATATCCCTCTGAGGCCAGTGGGTACAACCTGTGAGTGACAGATGTACTTCTAATAAACTAGGCTCGTAAACAGTGTTCACGGAAACTGGAAAAGCTGCCTAATTTATTAAACTAATTTATTAAACTGCTTTAGGTTTAAACTGTGGCTACAATCTAGTCGGTATTTCTGACTTTTCGGGACTTTTACAAAAGTAATGATTTTAAAAGTTTTTGTTTTGTTTTAATCATGTGCTATATTATTTTTTTGAGAGATATTAACCCGCGGTAAATTAGATTATTACGATAAATTTTCGATACATTACAATTTTTAGCTATTTATTACGGAACTATATGGCGTCCATTTTTACAAAGTAGCGGCAGCTTTATCCGCCGCAGTAACGTTCGTTACAAAGGTTAGTTTTTATGGATTACTATTTATATACCCAACAACCGAGTTGAGTTTAGATCTGAAGTTTTTTTCTTAAAGAAAAATGTTCAATTGAACATACGTTTTCTGTATGTAAACAGTGGCCGCCTCTGTGGCCTAGTTGATAGCGTACTAGGCTTTCACCCCGAGGGCCCGGGTTCGATTCCCGGCAAGGGCTTGGCATTTTCATACGCTATAAATCATCCCATCGTCTGCATTAGCCCAAGTGTGCACAATAGTCGGACGTTAAACACAAAAAAAAGTATGTAAACATACAATTTTATACATTTTTTCAAAAGTAATTCTTTCCATTATTAATTACATTCATTTAATTAATCGTTTTCGCGATGAAAAACACGTTACCTACTTTCGCGCGAAACACGTTACCTACTTTCGTCTTTTTGAGGTTATGTTTGTCACTTTTATTTATTTATTTTTAACTTTCCGTTTCCGCACTTTTATATTTTCGATTATTAATATTGGACAATAATAAAACGTTTTGATAATAAAACATCATTATTAACGAAAGTCCCGAAAATTCAGTTTTATCATCTAGTCAGCGCAGAAGAATTTCAAATGAAAAATATTTATGATACGGAAGTAATACTGAACCAGTGCTGTAGGGATAAATTTTTTTCGATTTTACACTTGAACCCAAAATTTCTTTTACTTAAAATTCGGTACCATGTAGAGTTAAAAGTTTTCTCAATATTCTTCTATTCTGCATAAATAAACCATAGGCCTAAACTAATTGAAACCACAAGTCACTCTTCTGACCGCCTGTTTCGTTTAGCAGTTATTTATACAAAAATAACCGTGATGGGAAACTTCTCTTCAAATTTGAGTTAAAAGTTCAAATTGCTTGCGTACAATAAGAGTTTCAGGAAATTTCGCCCGTTGCATTTTGTTCTGGTATTCAAGAGCCAAATTTATTGAAAATTTATAAAACCTCAGATTAAACTGTTTTAAAGGAATCACTGAAATTCAACAAATCTACTACAATATTAATGAAGGACATGTTTACTGTACATATTGCGGCGGCTGTACAGATGATGACCTCCAAGACGGGTCGTGCAGTATTTCCACGTCCAAGTCGCAGCATAAGTGGCCTTCTTTCTTCTGCACTTTTTTCGCAGAAACTAGTGCTGACGAGTAATGATTTAACCCGAAGAAGTCAGACGAACCTGGATAACAAAACAATACATAACTTGCCTGACAGGAAAGTTAAAAAAACTTCTAAAACTGTGCGGCAATCTTTCGGAAGCGGATTTTATAATTAAAAATATGAAAAAAAACGTTCATATAGACATATGTCCGAAAACGCCTCATTTTCCACCAGCCGCCATTGTTTTTTTTTAAATAAAATGTTTTGTATCTCCTTTATCTGTTGGAGACCTAATGGAAAACAATAAGGTGGTTACCTTCGTACAAAAAACCTTTTTTTTAACCACATACGTTTAAACATTTTAAACCAAAATAAATAACGGTACATTTATTGACAGATACCTTTTAATTTCCTATCGAATGGTGTAACTTTCAAAACTACGGAGCATGAAAAACAGCAAAGCTGCACATATGTACCTATGCTTATGTACGCAATACCTACGAAAAATAAATGCATTATTACTGCGGATTTCGTGCCCTGACGGGTTCAATTGCGAAAACCCGACTCCTGAGCAAAGTTAAGTAAACCGGAACCAAGCCGGTCAAAGTAATGGATATTTGTCTAACTATTACAGTATTCTACTTTATTTTTGCTATAATTGTTATTATTATGTTGAGAACTCTCTTTGTCTATGTTAGCTTCGTTACTTTTTTTTATTTGTTGATGCGTTTCGGATTACCTCCATTATCAAAACGTATTGTTACATTGCTCCTCCAGACTTGGATTCGTTCTTATATACTCCTTAACTTCCCCCACTTAGCCCCATCCCTTTTCTGCAAACTGTTTATTAACTATTTGCTCGCTTCTGATTGGTTAATTCAATACTTTTTCTTAATTATCGACTTCCTCGTATTAAAATACTTTATACATTAACACATAAGTAAAGAAAGAAGAAATAGGCCGTGTAGACTATTCAGAAGCAGCAGATAGTTAATAAACAGGTTGCGGAAAAGAGGAGGGGCTAGGTGGGGGGGGGAGAACGTTAAGTAGTACTCCTATATAAGAACGAATCCATATCTGGAAGAGCAGTGCAACAATAAGTTTTGATAATGGAGGTAGTCCGAAACGCGTCAACAAATAAAAAATTAACAACGCTAGGAAAGGCAGGTGAAAGTACGGGACTTGCCTTTCACTGTTTTAATCTCCTCCGGCGTAAAAGACGGTAACCTGGATCTCCTCCTCTTCTCAGTGGCACTGTTGTCGTCAATTACTTCCCTCATTATTGAAGGGTAGTTTCCTTCTTTGCTGAAAATCGGATGAGCGAACCAACCGACCTGTGGAGACGCGTTGAAAACTTGAAATTAATTAAGTTTTGAAGGACTCCTTAGAGGACATTTAAGATTAAATAAAGGGCATTAATTCGCCATCATTTGTGTATATTGAAACAATAAACGGCGTTTCAAGAGTATGGGTCAATAGCCGTTCTCAAGTGCCAAACTTAAATCTTAAACTAGCGACTTGGTGCTTAGGTTTACGTTAGTACTTTACTGAGAACTCGAGTTAAAAAATGGTAAACAAAAAATAATTCGTGTACTAAATACTAAAATAATGATGGCAAATATCCGAATACATAACAATAAATATTTCATCAATGATAAACAATTTTAAAAAAATAATTTGTTTTGATTTAGCCTACTGTATGAGCGAAATCTGTTAAACTGGTTTCGAAAACTATTTTTAGATTTTCACCATTGCCGATTGAGTAGTTCATAATACACTGTAGAGCTTATATATAAATGCAAGGCGTGTCTTTGGCAAAAGAATTGGTTGTAAAGTAAATATGAAGCTGTTATCTGATCGCATCACAAGTGAATAAAATATTACAACTTTTTCAGTTAATCTCTTACCGTACTAGATATTTAACTTTGAAAAAACAAAGTGCATACGATTTGCAAGGCGTTATACCAGTTGCAATACTTACATTAAACTGAAGTACTTTGTCCGCGGCCATTTTGTTTGCATCACTTCCATTCAGTGGAAAAGTGAAATCACCCAATATACTGATACCCACTTCACCTAAATAAAAAAGTAATAAATGTCACTATTCAAAATACAAATATGTAATACCATCGCTACTGGTGGGATCTCGCGGCAGAGTGTTAAACTACAGTTAAATATACAATAATACTGTCTATTTTCTAAAGTATTCACCTCCTGTCCTTGCAGCTTGCAGCGTTCGCAACGGCAGATAGTACAATTACTTGGATTTTAACCGCTAAAATGGAGCACGTATTTTACAATGGTGGCTGTATTTCTGGTACATTTATAATCAATGGTAATAACTAAATAACGTCGTCCTGGACAATCTTCCTTATCCTTTGCCCCCCCCAACTTACTAAAATTTAATAAAATTTTAATGAAATTTGTCCCGTTTTTGCAGTCCTAGTCCCATAAACTTTTAAAGCTAACTAGTAAAAAAATGGCTTAAGTAGGGTTACGAAAAACACAAATTTTCCTACCTAACATTCTAGTGGACCTTTCTAATTTATATTTTAGTTTCAATTCTAAATAATTCATTATAATTTTATCTAAATGCTAACATTTATTGCTTAATATTACCGTATTAATGTGATATTCAACTGCTTAATTATGTATTGATCTGAATTGTTCGACAACACACGACATACCTCTCTGTTTATCTTTAAATTCACTTTGGTACAATCTGTAAACTTTGGCGTGAGCCAGGATCAGGTGATGGGCCGGCCAAAACTCTCCGCCTTTATTGTTCAGTCCAGGAGCCAAGTGGTCGCTCCTGTATCCTTGCACGATCTTCAAAGGATCGTTAATCGTGATCCACCGCTTCACCTATAAACAAGAACCAATCGAGGGCACTAACATGTTAAGTCTTATTGTCTTTAAACCGTAAACTTTAAATTATATTTATAATTTATGGTAATTCTGTTGAGACAGTTTTGTATTCCCACACTAATATCAATGACAATTCTAGCAGATACTTAGTTGAACCATTATTTTAATCGCCAACAGAAACAAATTCTACTTCTGTTATTCTGAGGTAATTTTGGGTGATCAGTTGCATTGATCAAAATGAACGGTAGCTGTTATTCTGAGAAAAATTTATATTTGTGTTTCTAACATAAATACTATTATTAAGTTAATAAAAAAATATCTCAAAGGTCAGTGTGAAGACAGTCACCTCGACAAATTGTATTGGTGTAAATTTTAACTAACAATTCGTTAATCTGCTATTTCCAATTATTTTTTTTTAGCCAAACGAGTATGATTACTCCACGTTTCTCCTTTTTTAATGTTGATACACACACACACACACACACACACACACACACACACACACACACACACACACACACACACACACACACACACACACACACACACACACACACACACACACACACACACACACACATATATATATATATATATATATATATATATATATATATATATAATGAGTTGTCTAATTCTAGTGTAAGATACAATTTCCTTATTCAATAAAAATTCTTACTCTGTCACCAAAATTGGAAAATAAGACAAAAGCATATTCCTCGAAGTAGTCTATTATTAACGGGTTTGACCAGCCTCCAAGGTCCTGGATTGCCTGCGGTAGATCCCAGTGATACATTGTCACCTTGAACACAAAGAAAGTTAATTATGCACACAAGAAACGACTTTTTAAATCCAAATTAAGCTACCAAAACTATTTTATCTGGTTGCGCATTCATTATTAGGTTACGTCTAACTTCATCCTTTCTTTAAAAAGTAACTAAAACAATTCTTGCCAACATATCATCAATCACGTTATTTTAATAATCGATACCATTTTGTTTGTTTACGTTCATTTCCCCTCTAAGTATAATTCTAGATTTGTGTACTTACAACAGGTTCAATGTGTTTAACCTAAAGTTCATCAATCACTTTATTGTAATAGTCGATACCTTCTTGTTTGATTAAGTTCATTTCACCTCTGGGTAGAATTGTAAATTTAAATACTTACAACAGGTTCTATGTGGTTTGCCAAAAGTTCATCAATCACTTTATTGTAATAGTCGATACCTTCTTGTTTGATTAAGTTCATTTCACCTCTGGGTAGAATTGTAAATTTAAATACTTACAACAGGTTCTATGTGGTTTGCCAAAAGTTCATCAATCACTTTATTGTAATAGTCGATACCTTCTTGTTTGATTAAGTTCATTTCACCTCTGGGTAGAATTGTAAATTTAAATACTTACAACAGGTTCTATGTGGTTTGCCAAAAGTTCATCAATCACTTTATTGTAATAGTCGATACCTTCTTGTTTGATTCCGTTCATTTCACCTCTGGGTAAGATTCTGCTCCAAGATATTGAGAATCGGTAATGATCAAACTACAAAAAAAAATTAATTTATAAAATTTAATACGGAAGGTATTATTTTTCTTTAGTAACACAATATTGAAAAAAAAACAATATTTAAGAAAAGAACTACATGCAGTAGATTGTTAAATTCTTTTTTAAAAAATTACGAAAAATTGGAGCAAAACTTAAAAAACAAAAAGTATAGATATGCATGGACGCTATACATACGTATTGAAAAGGGAATAATCATTGTGGGTTTTCTTATAAAAAATCTGATTCATAAGGGGACTTTCAAAAACTACTCCGCGTTCTCGGTACTTTGACAATAGCTTTCACGATGCTCTATTGTTGGAATGCCGCCGGTCTATACTTTTGTTTGAACAGTTATAATTTACATTGAAATTATAAAAGGAATATTTTAATCGTTAGAGCCGTTTAGATAAAAAACAGTATTTTTGTGGAAAAAATATTTGGAAAAGTAACCATCTTGAGTAGATTGTAAGTATAAGATTTGCTGACATTAGGCCTATATTTAATCCCAGTTGGTGTAATGGGGAACGAGGGTTCTGAGTTAACAGAAAATGCTTTAGCTGTCGGCAGTATCTGCGTCTCGAAACCACTAACATGACGGGCGCATTTCAGTGTCACAACAGACTGAACGGTGTCTTAACCACATTCGCCACCGTGATTTTCAACTATGCAATTTACACCAATATTTCAATTGTAATAAAACTCCGTGTCCAGATGTGTACTATACAGATAAAAGTTTTTACTTTTTAAACCATCTCGCGTATAAGAATATAAAATTAATGCATTCATTAATGTTACGTACCCCAGCACACTTGAGCAGTTGTACGTCATCTTTGTACCTGTGATAAGAATCAGCTGCGGTCACCGCACTCGAATTGTCTTTAATTTTTTGGGGATTCGACTTAATATATTTGTCCCAGATACTTTCGCCTCTCCCTAAAACACATGTTCATTTTCCGTTAAAATTATCTGTATTGTCCATTTTTATTGTCTGTACATTAGCGGTTATCCATGATAAGATCCAGACCTAAGGTCACTAATAAAATATTGCCGGTTTATTGTGGATAAGTAATTTATCCAGCAAAAGCAGTACACAAGATTCAATGGGTGCTTAATTTAAAATATTAATAAAAGCTAAAATTTTAAATAAAGCTGACAGTAAGCAGCGTTACAATTTGCAGTAATTAGCAATTTAGATTGTAAAATTTCATTACAAATGCAAAAATAAGCTCCGGTTTCGGTAATGTTCTGTTTTTTATTTGACGAAATTTGAGAACCTAATAGGCTTCTTTTAGGCAGTCTTTAGCTCTAATTACGATCGTGAGATAAGGTTTTCAAAAAAAAAGGTTTTGACTTGAAAGTGAAAAAATCATCAAGTAATGCTAGTATTACCGAAACAAAATGGCGGGTCAATTTTGATTTTTGCCTATTGAATTTGGAATGTACATCAGCACAACAGCTGCGTGTAGTGACCATTTGAGCTTCCAGTACTTACCGCCTTCTTCGGTCGCTCCTTCAATTTGATAAGCAGAAGTCGCCGCTCCGATTTTGAATCCAGGTGGAAACTTCCTTTTGTCCGTGTTACTGGGGATACATCTTGAACAAGTAAAAAGTGAACACAGGAACACAAGCAGGCCAAATCTGGATATGTCCATACTGGAACAACAAATATGTTACCATACGTACAGCTTGAACATCCAAAAAGTGCGCTTTTCATGCACGGTGGAAAACGGTTGCAGCAAACCGTTATGCTGTAAGGGGGGGTTGAAAAAACCAACCTACCAATTACGCTACATCACTGACGGATTAATGCAATTTTGTGGGGGGCCGCCTAGGGGATCTGAAATTGTTTGCAAATTTTTCAAAAGAAGCTTTAGTTAAAGTCTGTAAATACAAGTACAATATCGAAAAATATCCTAAAAAACATTGCCGCGATTTTCCTGACTTTGCATTAGGGAGGGTGACATGAAGTCTGAATTTTTGGAGACGTCTGGGTGCTACATATGCATTCCTTACGTAAAAAAACAATTCGGAAACAGTATCACTGCTAGTTTCAAATAATAATACTCTATCTAGACGAATAAAAAAATTGTTACCCTTAAGAGTTTACCCCTTAACTACCCCTAAATATTTTTTGTCGTCAACCACTTGACGATCAGCTATTTTTCTGGATTCGGGTTGCTGCAAAGACTACTTTAGGCTAATTTTATAGTGATCGTTCGCATCGCTTACGAGTACGAGGTGTGACAGACAGACAGACGGACACGCCCGAAAATTTAAAAGGTCTTTTGTTTTGCCTACGGATCCTCACTGACGGATTAATACAATTTTGTGGATGGGAGCGCGGTTGGGTGGATGATTCAATTTACAAGAAGGCTGTTCTGGAGGATGACAATTTTTGAAATAATACCTTCAAAAACTAGCACTATTAAGCTGGTTTGAGACTTAAAACACATATAAAAATAAGTGTACAAATTCACTTCATTTTAGACGGAAAAATCGTTGATTTTCTCAGATTTCTAATTTTTAATACTTTTGTAAAACTTGTTCCTCCATTTACATAATTTCTCAATATACATTTCTATATTTTTTTTATATATAGCTGCAGTTACTCCCTTACCGTTAACGCTGATCCCTTGTCCTTAATCAAGTTTTGTTAAGTACCACAACAGTTTCTCAACCAAGTTTTAATAAATTTTAGAGTCCAGTAAGATCTTTCTGCTGTTGCAGTTAACACAGGAAGAGAAAAGAAAACCAAACATAAAATACCTAATCGATTAACCCCGTCCTTACCCTCAGTACACGCATTTCAAAGTACAAAGACGTACATATGTACATACGGATAAAATTGTATGTACATAGAAAGTTGAGATCGGGATAATGTGACGGGTTTCGGTCCCCTCAGAGGCCTCAGATGTCTCTTTGAATCTTTTCCTCGAAGCTGCGATACTTCCATTTTAAGGATGTCAAATAGGATATTTTACATATTTTATTTTATTTCTTTTGACTCGGTAGGAGCGGTCGTCCCTTCGACCCCCTTTAATCCGTCTTTGGGCAACAAGCTGCTTTACACTTAGTCCTCATCGTGTCTTTCTCTTTTAGAGAACTATCTTATTTTTCCACAATCCTAAGAAATTCAGTCATTGTAATCGAATGATGTCACATCGCACAAATTGCTTTGCCAATACGCTGAGCATAGCGAACAACACTGTCATTACATTGAGTAATGAGGAAAGCATGGAAGCACGCCGCCGCCAAGTGCGAAGACTGATGTTCGGCAAAGTGCTTAAGCAGGTGACTAGTTCTTGGCGGAATTCAAAGGTGTTAAACATTTTTTTTTAACTGTAGACTTGGCGGGGAATTTTTTGATCACTTGGTGATTTTTGTTTAGATTATATTTTATATTTAAGTGTTCAAAACTCGTTGATTTCATTGTTTAGTTTCAATTTCTTATCGTAACAGTTGATTAATTGTTAACTTAATTAATAGCTAATTTGATTACAGTTATGTCATATCCGCATTTCAAAACTAATTGATTGAAAACAAATATTCGGCAACAAATATTTCAAGCGAACGTCGTTTTAAACATTACTTCAAAATATAAAATATTCCGTATTACAAAATGCATACTTTCTTGCATCACTATATATCTACGTTTTTAAATGTTTTCGGAACTTTCTGACATTTTTCAAGCCAACTAATCACGATAAAAGCATTACCAAATCCACTTAGCATGGTATTAAGACGCAAATTACTATAAACAGCTTACACATAATACAAACCAGTTTCTACTTACGTTTTAATAAAATTACTAGCTTCGATTATATTTCCAAATAGTCAGCCGTTATACATTCGACACATGATGAAACTTATCACTTTGTTAATCAGCTGTTGATATTAAACTGTACTATTCTGCATATTTTTTTGTAAAAAGCCTCCACACGATGCAACGCAAAATCGGAGATAAGTCATCTTAGAAGATGGCGGCTAGTTATGGTTCCGTGTCGGATGCGCGCGCATGCATACTGACAGAATGATAATACTTCATATCGCTGGCTGGTATTTCTATTGGAGCTGGTAGTGGGAATATCGGTGACTTTAAAATAAGTGTGACAAAGAAATCACCGGTGACAAATACACGTGATTTGTCACAACTGATATTTTTGTGGATATAATAGATAGGAAAGTAATAGATATGCGGTACACAATGTGGGTATACGTTAGTTCTTAACTTAATATATACCCTATTGTAGCCTGAATGTCTTCTAAGTATTATTAACAGTAATTTAGTTCGGATTATTTTACTGGAGAGTGATACAAGCTTTTTTTATTAATAGTAGGCTATGTTTCCAAATAAAAATAAAATACACTTTACATAATTCTTTATCCAAACAAATTAAATATACCAAGAAACGTAATTCTTATAAAATAACAATATTTTAAATTAACAATGTGAGCACTATTCTTTATTTCTGCATGGAACATAATAACGTATTAACTTGCTGAGTACACTGATCTGCCTTTCCTGCATTTATCAATGTTACGTTTGTAGGCGCTACTGAATCGCCGCGATTTTTACTGTCAAAAGTCAGTTTTTGTTTGTTCGTCACTGTTCTTGACTGTGACATAAAAATACCTGTGACAAATTACCTCTGATAAAATGTCAATGAAATATCGCCTGTAACTGGAGCAGCGACCACTGTAAGACCGGACCCAGAATCACGATGTTTTACAACGTGTACATGACTACCAAGTTTTGAGTAGGTCTAGGCCAGAAGCGGCGGGCCTATACGTATACAAACAAACTTAACTTTAACCACAGGCTTACTTAAAGTAAACAAATTTTACCCGGTTTCGGTTCATGGTTACATTTTTATTTAATTACTTGTTTCGGCATTCTATTCCGTCGTCAGGTACAAATACCGTCGATCGTCAACTGGCTGTCGAGAATATATGAAATATTACATTTGTTACTTTCAACGAATTTTTGAAAAAAAACTAATTCATGTTTTAGCGCTGATTAAGATGATGAAATCAGTTTTTTAAAAATATTTAGGACAAAAAAGTTATGATTTTTTTAGATTTGAAAAGACCAGTGTCTTGATACTGTTGAATGACCTGTTATAGAGTCGCCCATGTTATTAACACGCGCGCTCGCGCGCTCGCACACACACACACACACACAAAATACGATCACCATTGAAAAAAAACGGTGACTTATATGTAAACTTCCATGCGTCTTTGCAGAACATTTTTAAGGACATTTTATGAGTGTTAGCAGACAATTTTTAAAGGCATTTTATAGGCCTATATCTGCGCTGGATATTTTTAACGGCATTTTAATCGTTTTTACAGGACATTTTATCGGGCATTTTATATGTCTTTGCAGGGAGCTTATAAGGATATTTTAAATGTATTCGCAGGAAATTTTATCGGACATTTTATGTGTATTTGCAGGACTTTTTAAGGATACTTAATTATATTGGCTTTTAAGGATATTTTAATTGTATTCCCAGGACATTTTACCCGGCATTTTAGGTGTCTTTGCAAAGCACTTTTAAAGACATTTTAATTGTATTCTTTGGTCGTTTTTGGAGATATTTTTGGACGTTTATTGTGTCTTTGCAGGATATTTTACGACATTTTACCTGTATTTGCAATACATTTTATAAGGTTTTTTAATGTCTTCGCAGGGCATTTTTGAGGATATTTAAATTATTTTCACAAGACATTCTTAAGGATAGTTTTTTTTGTGTCACTGCAAGAACTTTTTTAAAAGAAATGTTATATTTATTTACAGGCCATTTTAAAGGACTTTTTTAATATCTTTTTTAACATTTTATTTGCTTGCAAGTAAATTTTATGCGTTTTCGTAAGAAATTTTAAAAGCATTTTATGTATTTTCACAGGATATTTTTTTAAAAAAAATTTACGTGTCTTCGCAGGATATTTTTAGGACACTTTAGAAAACATTTTATTCGTTTTAGCAGGACAACTTTAAGAATATTTTAGCATTTAAAAAAATTGTTTTGGATTTTCAAGATATGTTTAATGGCATTTAATGAGGTTTTGCGAGACATTTTATGTTCAGGATTTTTTGGATATTTTAATTATCTTCGCTAGACATTCTTAAGACCATTTTATTTGTCTGACTATGAAAAATTTATGGGACATTTTAGATGTTGTAGCAGGATAGTTTAAGAGAATATTATATGTGTTAAAGAATATTTTAATGGTCTTAACCACACTCATCAAATTTACATTACATAAAATATAAAATTAATTTATGAATATTTTAGAACATTTATTTAGAAGAATTTATTTCATTCACAGACAAATTTCCAACAAAGGGAATTTGGGACAAAAGAAATTCCCTTATATTTATAAACAAATTTCTGTTGTCAGTTTCACGCCACGTTGCGACTAACAAAGAAAATATTTATTATTTAAAACCGAGAAACAAGGTTACATATAATTCTACTAATGCGACGTTGCCATGTGTAGGCTAACAGGGTTTGCTTAAGCAGAGCCGTTTGAAGTGGAAACACGTTTCAGTGTTGCAGTGTAATAGTGTACCGGCGTCCTCCTTTCAACCCATTACACTATCTGAGATGAACTTCGCAAACATTTCAGGAACGAAAATTTAAGTGCTGTAGTTAATTAAATATTAACTTAGAGTTCTAACTAAGGATTAAGTTTTTTTTGTGTTTGTTCTTACCTTAATTCGATGGCAAAAGGACCCTCTATGTTGCCATATGGTTGACACAACAGCTAAAACGGTCTAAAAATGCCTTATGGTTGGAACAACAACTAAAATGGTCTACTCCGCAGGGGGTGCAACTATTGAGAGGATTTAGACGTTCCTCGCGGTACCCGAGTCTAACACACACACACACTTACAACACTACACTTACGACTTTAACACTTTACACTCACACTTACATTTAGGGAGGCGATAATGGCCTTAAAATAACAATAAATAAGTACATAAATAAAACAGTCTAAGCCTGCCATATGGTTGGCACAACAGCTACAACAGCCCTATTAAAGGGTTATTAAACATTGTCAAGTTATTAAAGGTAGAAACAGCCGTAAGGGGCTCTGGTTTTGTAATATGATTGGAACAACAGTTTGCCAAGGAATTGTCACAACAGCTAAAAGGGCCCCAAAGCTGCCACATGGTTGGCACAATAGCAATAATGGCCTAAGACCTGCCGTATGTTTACAGTTTGGTTAGTATTACGGTTCTCTGATAATCACAAACAGTATTTCAAATTTGCCTCATATATCGTAAAATGTTTAAGCTGTATTGGGAATTGCAGATATTCCAGTCAGGCTTATATTTTATTGTAGCCAGTATATACGGCCGAAATACGGCCATTCTTAGCATACTTGACCATTTCAATGGCCAATGATTTCACTTGACTCATTTGATGACTTAAAATCGACCGATTATAAATTTGTTTGTCGTTAACAGAACAGTTTTGGAAGAAAATAGTTTACCCAAAGTTATTCAAATAAAACCTGCTTATCGTTTGCATTAGCCCAAGTGTGCACAATAGTCAGACTTTAAAAAAAAAAATAAATAAAATAAAATAAATAAATAAATAAATAAATAAAATAAAATAAAACCTGCTTACTGCCTAAGTCTAAGTGAAGAAACCAGGGAGATAAGTCATATTCAACGCGGTATTCCCTTCTCTCTTGAAAATCCTTTCATTGACTTTCTTTCTTCCTAAACTGGACGCTTTAATTAATTGTTTTTCACGTATCTATAACGTAGAGAAAAAGCAATAGTTTTAGAAATGTTACACTCAATTTTAAACGGTTTTCATGTTTTATAACATTTTATTTTTAAGTCAATATGTGCGCCTTTGTGCGGAGTTATTAACAAAATCTACCGATCCAATTTAGTTCAAACTTTATAATATATATTAGTCACTGTATCCTCAAACAATTCCGGATCAGAAGCTACTGGCATTGAAAATTTTACTTGTATTTATAACTAACAACTTATGTTTCTGTGTCGCGTATACATCGATTTCGGTTGATGTTCGAATTCTATCATTTTTTAATCGATTTTTGAGAAACTAGTATGCCAGGTACTCACACTACACAATGTTACTGATGATTACTTCCTCCTTAAACGAGGATAAGTCAATAATTATCCGCAATGCAGTTGTATTTAATGTACTGTCGTGTTGGCAGCCCTGTTGCGCTTGTGGCGCATGCGTGGTTTCATAACCGTAGGTCAGATGCTACTAGATTAATTCCATTGTCGCTGCCTTGCCGTTATTAAGGCTTTGCACCTAAGATCCGCTTTCTGTTTGCACCTAAGAAGAACAACGTTCAGTAATCCGGTTTTTTGTGGTCGGAAGGTGTATCAGGGGCCACAGTCCATCAAAGACTTTCGACACAATACGGGAACAGTGTCTTACCGAAACGGAGTGTGTGTGAATGGATTGGAAAAATCAAAAATGGTCGCACTAAGGTCACGCATGACGAAGGAGCCGGTCACAACTGAGGACAACATTGAGCGTGCACGTGACATGGTTCTGTTAAGACAGACGAGTGATTGTTGATAACGTGGCACATCTTCTGCAAGTTAGTCATGGTTCTGCCTACGAAATCATCCACAACTGACTTGGGTTTCATAGTCTGTGCAAGATGGATTCTCAAACAACTCACAACGTTGCATAAACAAACGCGCTTGGACATCTATCAAAAACATTTGGATCGCTATGGTAACAAATATGACATCTTCTTAGACAGAGTCATCACTGGTGACGAAACATGGATCCATCATTACGAGCCGGAGAGTAAACGGCAGTATGGAATAGAAACATTCACAATTGCCCTGCAAGAAAAAGTTCAAAAGTCAACCATCTGCAGGGAAACTGATGCTTACAGTTTTTTGTAACTCAATAATGGAACATATTGTGACTCACAAGGCACAATAATAGAACATTATCAGGAGGAGGCACAACAATAAACAGGGAACATTACAGTGAGATGCTTACTGACAGACTAAAAGTCTGCAATTCGTAGCAAACGCCGAGGACTATTGACAAAAGGTGTATTGTTGCACGACAATGCCCGACCACATACTGCTGTCTGCACTACTGAAACGCTCCGGAACTCATTTTGAATTAATGACTCATTCTCCGTATAGTTCGGATCTTGCCGCTTCTGACTACCACTTGTTTGGTCCACTCAAAGAGGCATTAAGGGGCCGTCGATTTACCTCGGATAATGCGTGGCTCGCTGCTCAGCCGAAAAAGTTCTACTCTGAGGGCATCAGGAAGCTTGTCATTGTCAATGATTTGATTGACCAAGTGCGTTGAAAAGCAAGGGAACTATTTTGAAAAATGATGTTAATGTATCCAATTTGTATTGTAATAAAATTTACAACTATATAGTAGATACTTATTGACTTACTTCGTACTTCGTGAGTACGGGTGTAGCGATCCAAAGCCAGCTTGAGGAATAAGACCTCTTAAAAAAAGGTTGGTTCGGTTGGAACGGCTCATTGCCAGGGTTACGGAGAAGTCTTCAACGACAGTTTCGGCTGAGATGACCTTCGGTACTAGAGATTCAAATTATGAAACCCTAGCTCTCAGATGTCAACCAGCGACCGCAATGTATCCCTTGACTACGAGTGAAGCGAGAGGGAAGGACTACTTCTTTCGGAAAAGCTCAGCGATATTGAAGTATTCAAGAAATTAATCTCAGGCAATGGAAGATACGAGTGTAAGTGTAACTAAAATACATTGAACACTTTGTTCAGTATATATATCTGCCTTCCCTAGCATCGTGAATTCTACTTTCGTTGACGCGTTTCGGAGAACCTCCATCTTCAAAAACTATGTCTATACTGGTCACTAATATTAAAGCCCGTCCTATTTATAATTTTCGTACGAGGTGGAGATAGAAAATTATAAATAGGACGGGCTTTAATATTGATTACCAGTCTATATAGTTTTTGAAGATGGAGGTTCTCCGAAACGCGTCAACGAAAGTAGAATTGACGAAGCTGGGGAAGGCAGATATATATACTGAACAAAGTGACAATAATCCTAGCAGAAAAGAAGAAGAATATAAAAAGAATTGCATTGAACACTACTACAAGTACGAAACCGTTTTATAAGGTTGTTTATTGTATAATACACACATCTACTAATAACCCCTAAAAAGTAGATCTTTAGAAGTCAGGATAGGCTCTTACCCATTTTACAATTAAAATTTACCATTTTTTTACAATTAAGCCTATTTTTTAATTTTCCATAGCCTACGTATAAGATCCCAGAATCATAAGCCTCTTTGTGCATAATAATTTACAATTGTTTCTCACATTCGACGGATATTATTTGCGATACGAATAGAATATTTTACAAAGTAGACCACACAGTATAAAGCGACGTTGCCAAGTGTAGCGCACCAAGTAGAGCTGTTTAAAGTGGAAACACGTACTGCTGCCCACCACTCCCTAAGTTCTAATTTCAAACACGTTATCTTGAAATACTGTCAAAACATTTTTCACAAAGTTTGTTTTTAGTGTAATTGAATATATGTATTCTTAATGGACGGAACAACAGAACGGTTGGGTAATACAGAAAGTACAATAAGCCACAGTATAAACTAAACTTATTAGCAGTAACTAACAAGAAATGAGTATATATTGCAAAGTGTGAGGTTATATTCGCTAAACAAAATTAGCTTTCAAAATCAAATTGGGTAATACAGAAAGTACAATAAGCCACAGTATACTTTCGATAAATTAAACTTATTAGCAGTAACTAACAAGAAATGAATATATATATATATATATATATATATATATATATATATATATATATATATATATATTGCAAAGACTCTACCTGTGTGAGGTTATATTCGCTAAACAAAATTAGCTTTCAAAATCAAACGCCTTCCGAAAAATCCCCATACGTTATCATTTCTTAAATGCAGTTTCTATTTATCTGCTCTTTACTTAATGTTTAAATTTTATTTACAAAATAATTTGAAATACAGAAAATAATCATCTTATAGCAAACATGCGATAATGATTTATTTTCGATAGATTTTATTAACATTTTAAATTATTTCCCCTGATACTCGTACTATAAATAATGGATCGTCTTTTTCTATCTACAACTCTAGAACAGGTGTTCTGGAGAGGGGATCTACAAGTAAGCACCACATTGTAACCTGGTACAAAATATTTCAATTGAACTTATTTTGTCCCTTTATTTAAATTTAGTTCAGTGTTTTTATTTTCCTTGAATTTTTTTATCATAGCAGTAAAGGTAGTTTAGGCTACTGTAGTCTACTAGTAATATAATATTAATAGTGGGCCCGTGCGATCTTCGGCAGTTAATGGGAAAAATAATCGACTAATATACAAAAATGTACAGCAAGAAGTTGAACAGTGTTGTATCACCTTTTTATAAACTATGCTCGAAGTGACCAATGAAATATATGGCAATCATAACTTTCCTTGTTGGTGCATAAACGAAAAGGAAAACAGTTTAGGACGTTTTTTTTTATGAAATCGCTATCCGTAATTGAAATTAAAAATGAATGAATTCTGTAAATAAAATAATGCTGGAATACCACTGGCTGGTATTTAATTACTGTAATGCACACGTTATAGTTATATTTAATGCTTGTATGACCTGTTAATAAAGCAATGTCAGTCATTATATTTAGATTATTTAATACAGTATGCCTTACTTTGTTCTACTTTCGTATTTAAAATTATAACCTATAAAATTAATGACTAAATTCTAACATTGTACCTTACTGAAATATTTAGAAATGAAACCTACTATATCCTGATTTTACATTACGTACCTAAATTAGGCTGCAGTATTTATTGTTTGCTAAAAGCAGGATCTTTATTTAATAACATTTACACATTAGAACTGGCCTAGATAGTCTTACCGATTCTGCTTTCGAAACAGATTCGGTCAATGATTATTTTACAGTTATAATTTAAATATTACTTTGAACAATGTTTTTTTAGCTATCACAATTGCCTGTATTGTGCTGCACTCTCACGGAGATACTTTATGCTGTTCCTGAAATTTTGTTTACAAACCATTTATCGGTTTTAAGTCGGTTTTATTTCACCGTAACGCTTAAAATGGAAAAGTATGTGGCGTGAGGGTTCCCTGGTGTTCTGACGGACCTGTACGAACCCTGTGTATGCATTTCAGTAACACAGGTCCTTATTTTTGGTAAAAAATAGATCGGAATGCTTAACGTAATAATACATGAAAGACATAAACAGAATGTGCGATGTAACTGTGTGTGAGCAAACATTGCAAAGATGGTTGTTTGAAAGCAGTTATGTTTGAATTAGAGACAAGATTCAAAGTTGTAGTGTAATGCTCACCCCTCAGTCTTCACCCTAAGTGTTTACATTTTACTCGATTGAGTTTCCAAAATGTTACACAAGATTTATCTGTTTTGTAATGATTACAATTCTATTTTTAATTACAAATTAATTCTAATACTGTGGTAAAAATTCATTTTCATATTAATATACATTTGTCTTTATCGTAATTCACGAGAATTCCGTTAATTTCTTTACGCCCGCGAATCTTCCGTTTTCGTTATTTAAGAATATTCTGTATTCCTGTTTAAAATGAAAATTAATTTTAAATCATCTATAAAAAAATTATTAAATTACGTTCAAACAAGTTTTGCGGGAAAAGTTTACAGCATTTCAAAGTGATGGGGTTGAAAAGTAGAACGTAGAGTAAACACTGAGGGTGAGGAGTGAGGAGTGAGGGGTGAGGGGTGAGTATTAGACTACAACTCTGAAACGTGTCTCTACTTCAAACGGAGCTGCTTAAAGCAACCCTCTTTGCAATATTAGCCTACACATGGCAACGTTGCATTACACCTTGCCTTTGTAAAATTATATTTACACGTGTTTTTCTTTTTTTTTTACGTATAATGCTTACAACCGTAATCAATATACTCATGGCACGCGTACTGGAAGAAAATTACCACAAAATAAGAAAATATCCAATAACATAAGCGATTATTTGTTATTGGAACATATTAGTGTATCACAACAAAATAAGCATGATCAAGCAGCTTATAAAAGTTAATAGGTGCCTTATATCCTTTAACAATAAAGGATCAGCTGATTTCCGTATCGTCTGCACTGCCGCGACGCGAACTGTACTGCTACGATTTAAATGCTATTTTCGAAACATATTCTACTGACACCTACCGCCATGTAAAAAACCCTTGTAATGTTGGTGGTGAATTTTTCAAAAGATGCTTTTTGTTGAGGTTAGTAAATACAAAAATATGTAAAATAACGAAAAAACCAGATAAACCACTTTTTTGGTTTATAAATATAATCTAATATTTCGAAATCAAGAGGGACATGAAAACATGAACTTTTGAATACTTCTGATTGTTCTCTCTCTCTCTCTCTCTCTCTCTCTCTCTCTCTCTCTCTCTCTCTCTCTCTCTCTCTCTCTCTCTCTCTCTCTCTCTCTCTCTCTCTCTATCTATCTATCTATCTATCTATCTATCTATCTATCTCTCTCTCTCTCTCTCTCTCTCTATATATATATATATATATATATATATATATATATATATATATATATTTTATTTATTTATTTATTTATATACAAAGAGTTTACTATTGGTGTTCAAAAACCAAAGGACGTTTAAACTAAATTTTATAGAAATCGGTCACATCGCTTACGAGTAAGAAGGAAGTGGACTTTTACTTTTTCGATTAACTTCCGAAAGGTGTTTAACCTTTCGTTTAATTTATAATTCGATACATTCACTTAAGTGTTAAAATATTAATAAAATTTATAGTATAGGAATAAAATTTAAGCGAAATTAAAGTTTGTTGTTTTTTGACGGTAGACATTCCAAACCAAAATGTCTAATGTACATTAACATATGAGACTGTTCATTTGATCGAAGATTTACCGAATACAATATTTGTAACCAGAGATAAAATTTTGTGTTCTGCAGAAACTTGCGAAAACTTATTATTAATAAAAGGGACAAAATGTGAGAAACATTGCACTTATTGAGGGTGCAAACCTTGGGTGATGTACGTGACTCTACTGCCAACATCCCCTTTCAACCCCTACAAGCCGACCCGACTTACAAATATTGCCGCAGAATCGCAAAATAAAATAAGATCCTAAATCATTTCGGCGAGAACAGGCGATGTTATGTGATAAAGCATTATTTACACGTTCAAACAACGATCGTTTTCTTGCAATGCGTAATACTAAATAATTCAATATTTTTACATTTTTTCCAAAAATTGTTGTGAGCAATATTACATTATACCTACATACATAATATTGTGAGCAATAGTACATTGCATTAATACATAATATTTTTGTGAACAATATTTAATTAGACCAATATGCATAATATTGTTTTGAACAATATAAAATTAGGCCAATCTACATAATATTGTTGTGTGCAATATTAAATTATATCTACAAACATAATATTGTTGTGAGCAATATTATATTATACCTACATACATAATATCGTTGTAAACAATATTATATTATACTTACGTACATAATATTGTTGTCAACAATATTAAATTAGACCAACATATTGTTGTAAGCAATATTAAATTAGACCTTCATACATACAATTAATGTGAGCATAATTAAATTAAACCTTCATACATACAATTAATGTGAGCATAATTAAATTAAACCTTCATACATACAATTAATGTGAGCAATATTATATTAGACCTACTTACATAATATTGTTTTAAGCAATATTAAATTAGACAAACATACACAATATTGTTGTGAGCAATATTAAATTAGACCTTCATACATACAATTAATGTGAGCAATATTACATTAGACCTACTTACATAATGTTGTTGTAAGCAATATTAAATTGTACCAACATACACAATATTGTTTTGAACAATATTAAATTAGACATACATACATACTATTAATGTAAACAGTATTACATTATACCTACACACATAGTATTGTTGTGAGCAAACATTAGACCTACATATAGGATATTGTTGTAAACATTATTACATAGACCTACGTACAAAATATTGTTGAAATCAATATTATATTAGACCTACATACACAATATTGTTGAGAGCAATGTTACATTAAACCTACACATACAATATTATTGTGAGCGACATTACATTAGATCTACACATACAATATTGCTGTGATCAATGTACATTATACCTACATGCATAATATTGTTGAGTGCAATATTACATTAGGCCTACATACACAATATTGTTGTGAACAATATTATATTAGACCTACATACATAATATTGTTGAGAGCGATATGACATTAGATCTACTTACAATATTGTTGTGAGCAATGTTACATTACATTTACATAATATATACATTATACCTACATACATAATATTGTTGAGAGCAATATTACATTAGGCCTGCACATATAATATTGTTGTGAGCAATATTGCATTACATTTACATAATATTGTTAAGAGGTAATACTGGGCGGGCTAAATGAGTATAACTTACAAAAGAACGAATACTCAGCAAAATGATTACATTTCCAGCAGAAATAAAGAAGATTATATTTCAGTGCAATAATACACAACAACCACTTACCTTCTAACAGTTAATAGGCCCTACACCGAAGGTATATCTTATCGTTGTAATGACTTTGGCACCCTATCTGTCATTACTTGTAACAAAAACTGTGTTTTACAAGGCGATTCTCCGGGGACCTTACCTCATGTAATAATAACAGCTGTTAGTGTATAGGTTACCGTAACGGTTCAAAAGTTGAAAACTTATTTTCAAGGTCACTGTATAGTCTCTACAAATATAATTTCTGAACCTTAATAAAGCACTTATTTTATTTCAATGTCTATGCAAAATAACGATAACATTTTTCGATATTTAGCGAATTTTAATTGAAGAATAAGCTATTAAAGTAGCCATTACAGCAAGGCCATGAAATGTATAAAGAACCCGCCCCCTGGAAATTAATTACCCAGTAAAATCGTTCCATACTTTTCAAAATGACAGCACTCAAAATATTTAAAAAGCATTAGTGTGACACTTTTTTTACTAAAACCGGTTTCATCATCGTGTTAATGTTTAAATTGTTTAACTTTCATTGAAAATCCGAAACTGAATCAATTTCCCACATTACAGTATTTTCTTATTTTTTCTTGTTTTGGAGATATTGTAGCGGTATTGAAGCGTTTCATTTAAAACTTTTTTTATAAAGTAATTCAACTGAACGAGAGAAAGTTAGTGCAGTGTTTATACTTCACTCGTTTTAATATTTGCTTGCAAAGATTGTACATCGGAATCCGTGCCTAGTTAGTTCTCTTCCGTTTAGCTTTTAGTTAGTCATTTGTTCGCGATTAAAGTGGCTGCTATGTTTTATTGTGAGGGGAGGCTGGGGGTGGGGGTTCGTTGTGGCGCCGTTACGCGCGCATGCGCATCGGCACCGCACAAAGATGTAATTTCATTGATCCATCAGGATATCGCCTGTTCAGAGCCTTACCGATAACATTTCCGTACATTTAGTGGTTTCGTTTCTTCTTAATTATTGTTACGCTTAGCTTGCAGGCCCTGCTTGGCACTAAGCCAAAAATTTAATATATCTTTTTTAATGCGGCAATTAAGGAAAGGGTTGAAAAATTCAAATAATGGTGTTCCATTGTTGTATTGTATTGGTCCAATTGTTTTGCTGATCTTCTAAGTTTCAAAAACACTGACCTAAAATCTAGGACTGTCACGGAAGTATTGAAATGTATAGGACTGTCACTGAAATATTTCAGTTTATTATTGATAAATTAAAATTATAACAACTGACAGAAGTACATCATTTAACTTATTCATAATACATAAATTTAAATAAATAAATATTGAATATGTCACCTTTCTTAGTTGCATAAACAGAAAATATAGCACTGAGTCAGAGAATGTGCAGATAAACGTTTTGGCCTAAATAGCCTACAAGAGATGGAGACACGGCTCAGAGAATGTCAAGTTTATCTGTGCTGTCAATCAGCTGAGCCGTTGTGTGTTTCAACAGTTGTCTGTATTTACGTAAACTTCAAGTACTGTTCGCACAAATTACGAAATTACTTCAAATAAACGCTAAATAAAATTATTTATAAATTAATTCAAATTAAAGTGTAACTATCTCCGCACCAATTAGCCTACCACAACATAACCTAGAAGGTAACCAAACACATGTTATAAATTATCAGCTGATAGATAAATATTTGCTTTTAATAAACAATGTAGCTACAATTTAACTATAATTACTTGCCCTTAACTGTAGATTAGATTAGATTCAAACTACAGGAAGGGATAATACAACCCCAGGCACTGCGACAACACAATAGTTGTACTATTGTGCAACTAAACCTCAATAGTAATAGTTTAGCAGACTGATGCCCTTAGTAAGTTCCAACAATCCACTGACTAACTCATTCTGCTGAAAACCCTTAGGCTCCTGTAAACCAAAAAATCCCTATCCTCCTACCAGGAAGAGCTTTACGATCAAGGATTATGTATCCTACAGTCTCCTCCTCTTGCACAACCTATACACGGTTTCTCCATAGTGCATACCTATCCTGTTCATGTGCATCCTCAGACCACAGTGCCCAGTAATTAGCCCCATGATTATCCTTAGTGATTTGCCCAAGACGTCTGCTATCCATTTAAGCCTTCCATATGGAGCCATGCTTAAGAGGCGCTTACTATCCCATCTTGCCTGGTGTTGTTTATTAATCCACCTATTAATAGCAGACCTGGCCAACGACAGAGCCCTAAAGCCGGCTCAGGTTCGATGAACTCAGATGCAGATCTCAGTCCATCCAGTCGGTCTGCCTCCTCATTACCGTTAACTCTCTTATGTCCCGAAATCCAGTAGAATTACTCGGTTACTCAGAAACAGAGCATCGAGGTTCTTCCGACACTCCCAGACCAGCTTGGACTGAATTGTAGGACCCACAATTGCTTTTATTGCTGCCTGACTATCAGTATGAATATAAATACGAGCCTTCTTGAAGGCCCGTTTCAAGTTCTCCCGAACACAGCATTAATGACGATCACTTCAGCCTGGAATACTGTTGTATGCTGTTCCAGGGTAATAACTTTCTTTAACCCCGATCTCAGGACGTACGCCCCAGCACCACTGCCTGTCTTTGTCTTGGAGCCATCTGTATACCATACTATGTTTCCAGATTTTCCCTATCTACCCTCCAAAGGGTCTAGAAACCATGTGTCGTTTGACCATATGATCAGCCCCCATCGTTAGAATTAGGTCACTGATCTTTTCTGTGATTCTAGCATGCCCTAGTGTTGAGGTTAGCCAGACACCACCTATCTGCAGTCTATATGCTTTACGTGCCTCCCCCATGACGTAAATGTCACTGGCGGGGAACCCAATAGCCGCTGTTGGTGTCGTTTTCATAGCCCTAAACTATAAATAAGATGCATTGTCTCTTTAAATGGCGTATTCTTTTACGACTCATATACTGAGGCTGGAGCATAACCCAAAATTGTTAATTCCTCGAGAAGAAAATAATTACTTTTACTTATAGTACATCGGTTTATTGCTTTACTCTGCCTAGTGAAGGACGAATAACATATTGTTTTTATTGGCCAAAATTCTGAAATGCCTCCAAATTAAAGTTTTGAATGAATATGTTCAGGATCAATATCCAAACTAACGAAATTTGCAAGCACGATAACGAGAGAAAGAATCAATCGTTTGTCTTACAATTCATAACACTAAACCACTTATTAATAATAGAACCCAAATGTTTTTCATCTTTGTTACTCAAATCATTGAATATAAACGTACTAGAAGTACAGCCACCTTTACAAAAAACGTGCTCGACATTGGCGGCTAAAGTCTAAGTAATTGGACTACCTGCCGCTATGAACGCTGCACGCAGCAAGGGAGTGGAGACGTTTGAGAAAATACACTTTGAGAAAATAAAAAAATTAACTGTAGTTGAATACTCTGCCGCAAGGCGGCACCAGCAGCGAGTGCTAGTACTTATATATTCAATGCTCGAAAATTGCGGTAGGCTAGAGGAATATTACAAAAGGAGTGTTAAAATTAACTAATGGGTTATACCGGTTATTTCGAGTAAAATCGAAGAACTAAGCTGTTTGAGTTTTAAAGGTACAAAATCGTAAATTTTTGATTTTTTTTTTTTTTTTTTTTTAATCCGAATATAACATAACGGATGTCATACTTTTAGAGAATTTCACGACAAATCCACAATCTTACTTTAAGAGTATTTCAGTTTAAGACTTTCAATGGGCTTTCAGAAATCTTTATTTCCGGTTCCAATCTGTATCTTGTTTTGCTATCAGTAATTTTTATTTTAAAATTTAGACTTTATAAGTTCTAATATGTCTTATCTAGTGTTGTTGAGTTCTGCTTGAAAAAAAAAACACTTCTGCAAGGAGAATAATGTGAATTGTAGGCCTTAACTCATTTTGTAAAGCGCGCGCGCGTGGTTGTGTACCGTCTATGTAAGAATGAAGTATAAAGCTTTAGCCAGTGCAAGTAACCCGAGCTGGCTGTTAAATTGCTCGTTAAATTTCGCGTACAATCGTCTTGCCCGGCCTTAATTGTTGTTGTAACAGCTGTTTTAAAGTTGAAATTAATTATGAAAACAACATTAACCGAGCTCCATTTCGCTCAGCACAGGCGCTTTGTGTCTGACTACATTGTAGGGAATAGAAAAATAAAGTACCCTAAATTGAACTGACCGTATCGTATTTGAACGTCAAACATATAGATCAGGAGCTATCGGAAAGTACCGGGTAAATAATTGTGAATTACAAAAATTTGTTAACAATTATTAAGGCAAAATTAAATACAAATAATTAAACCAAATCTCACTCGTATATCCAAAATCATGATCTTTTTCGACAAAGAGGGCTTGAAAACCAAAAATCACGAAAAGTTTAAAAATGGTTCAAAGTATACTTATATACACACAGGACCCAATAAACCCAAAACACGTAACAATACAGAGCCAATAAAGATGCACTTTACTTTAATAAGATGTTAGACAATGATCGAGCCCAATAAATCCGATCCATTTCAGGTTGCTAATAAATTGCTGCGGGTGGGGGGGGGAGGGAGAAGGGTGGCGGCATCACATCTGGGTTATTTTAATAAAGTTGGGGAGACTCAGCGGCTCTGCTTGTTTGTTTTATTGATCTCCCTCCCCCCGGCCCCGCACAGCGCACGCACGCACACTCACACCTCTACACAGACTTATCCATTAATGTAATTTGTTTAATAGGTCTGTGTTATAGTCGTGTTTATACGTGTAATCG